>VZSC01000530.1:170662-247047 GCA_013398225.1 Steatornis caripensis
CCGTGAGGTGACCGGGCCGCGCCGCTGCTCCGCGCGGAGGCGGAGCCGCCAGCCGCGGCGGCGGGCGGGAAGGCGCCGTGGCCGCTGCTCAGCGGTCCGTCGTGAGGCGGCGGGGTGCCCGGCCCGCGGGCGGCCTCTCCTCACGGGAGTTGCTCCTTCAAGCTGCCCATGGCGGCCGCGGGCCCCTTCCTGAGCCGCCGTTCCTCCTCTGCCCGGGTTCCCGGAGCTGGGGCCTCGCACGGTCGCAGGGGAGGGCGTTTACACCGGGGGGAAAGTGTCACGGACAGGGGGAGCCTGAAGCCCCAAGGTTCTGTAGGTCACTCTTTACATATATTAAATAAGAGATACAGGTTTACCTCCTGTTACCTTGTTTTATGGGTTGCACTTGATGAGTGAGGCAGACTCCTTACAGATTCACCGTGAAGCCACAGGTGTCTAGAAGAAGATACACCAACTTACTGAAACTGAGTCAATAATATTTACCAGAAGAAAAAAGAACTTTCCTTGTAGCATTGAAGTAAGAGCACGATCTTGTATCAAGTACTTACTCCAAAAAGAGGAAATATTCACATTTTAGAGACTAAAAGCCTTTTTAAAAGTTTCAGAATATTTCTACAAATGAGTTTCAACATAGCCACATGTTTTAAGTGCTCTATTATAGGCTGCTTTCAACTAGTTTATTACTACACACAAATAGTAAATCATTGTGGACACAAATCCCTCTAAAATAGTTTTACAATATATAAACACTGCTTGAATACACGCAGCGTATTATAGAAACTAAAATGTAACACATTAAAAACATCAGTAAAACAGAGGAAGATTACGCATCATCTAAATACAGCATTTAGAGGTGCTGAACAAGAGAAATTTAATTTGGGGGTTAGAATTTGTCTTGTGGTTTGCTGTTTCACAACTGAAGTTGTTTACTGAACTACTTTATTAGCTGTTCAAAACCTTAACAATTTTTTTTTTTCTTCATTTCAGAGTCTACTGTTACCTTCTTGGGTACAGGACAGCACCATCAAAATAACCAGAGTCCTAGTAAGGTAAGCTAAGTTCTTACTGATTACATCTTAGGACATGAAGAGGTGAGGAAGGGCTTTAAGTAGAAACCAGGCCTACCATCTCAGCTGTACTGAATTTGCCGAGACAGGCAGGGAAAGTGATAAAATCTGTGTCTGGGCTGCAAGAGCCTTATGGAGTTGAGGTGGTTGCTTGAGCTTGTGTTGTTCAGTAGTAAAGGCTTGTGATGTTATTGCAGTATTAGTTATTTAAGTTTCTTTCAAGCAATCTAGGCGGTCTATTTTTGTTTTTTGCATGTATAGCTTATGCCTCAATTATCTTGTCTACCAATTTAGCTCAGTATCTGATGCTCCTAATTATCCCTTGTTAGAGCGATAGCATTAAGAAAGTTTTATGTAACTTGCTTGTTTGAATGAACCTTGCCTTTTTATTTTTATCTGGAATAGGATGCTTCATTTCTTTAAGTGTGGAAGTTTGTTGGGTGGTTGTGGAAAACTTTATTGCCCCATATCAGTCATGATGCCTGGAAGGAACTGGCAACAAACAACGGTAGCACTGATGAGCAAGGGAAAGGATGTCAAAGGAAATACAGTATATCTCAAAGGGAAGGTAAACTTTAAAGGAATTTCTCCTCAAGAAGGAGAGCAGGTATCCTGGCTTGACCTGATGTGAATTTGAGCAAATAACTTTGTGACTTAGTAATAGGCAAAGCAGATCTTTATCCTGTTCTCTTGAATGCTTTTGTCTTTCCAAGTACCCTCTGTATCCAAAAGTAGTTTCCTACACCATGTGGAGCTATAGGAGCTTCCTGTTGGCCTTTTAGGCCAAAGACAGAAAGCCCCTGCTGTTAGCAGGAATTGTTAGTGTGTTGTTTTGTGGGCCTCAGGGGTATGAAGAGGATGACATGGGGCAACAGGGGTCTCAAAGCAGAGACAGTCTGCCTCCAATAAAATGCACAGAGGGATTTTCCTTTTGTGATGGGCTTACTCATATTTAACAGTGGCAGTGAATTTGGCACTATTTTCTGAAAAACTAAGGGGGTTTTTATTTATTTGGTCAAGTGGCATCTTGTCTCTTTACAGGGGTGTCCTGGAAACCATTGTTCTGAGGAAAAGTACTGTGAATATCTCAAATTAGATAACAGCGAACTGCTGTGATGATAATTAAGATAAGATAGTGGATATTTTTCTTGAGTAGTTATAGCCAGACCTTAAGGGTAAATGTTGCCAGCATTTTTTTTCTTCTTCTGTTACATATGGAGCTTGTTTTCTGTTATGGTTTCCAGTCTTTGGATTGGACCGAAATGATTATAAAGTTGCACCGTTGTTGTTTCTGCCCTTCTTATGAGGGTGTTTTAATCTACATGGTCTTGTAAAATTCACCAGTCCTTACATTAGCCTGGGTTGCGCCGATATTGCAGTATATGTTGCAGTGGATTAAACTGTTGGTGTAACAGAATGTGTGGTTAGGCTGGTTTTGGGCTGAATCTGCAATATGTCAGCCAAGCTACTGGTTGTGCTAGTGCAGTTGAACTTGGTCAAACTTCTTGATGTATTCTAGCAATTAAAGAGATTAAAAAGGACCAAGGAAAACTGGGGTTCATGTGGCGTGGTATGATAGCTGGGTGTAATTATTGTAGCCTCCTCAGTTAGTTTTCATGAGGGTATAAGATGACCTGATATCTGTCGTATTTTACCTTCTTCCTGAGCACCTTGAGAGGGATAAGGCAGATAATAGCCTTGTGTTCTCTATTGCATCCCTTATAAGAGGGTCCTGTGACTATGCTTTTTCTGGTTAATAACTCTTGAAGGTATTAATAAATGTCAACTCAATTTGAGATCATGATAGAGATATGGGTGTTACTCTATTCCTACAGGTTTATGAAAATAGGTGGAGAACAGATACACTGTGAGTGTTCCTGCAGAGGGTATGGGTTCCTGTGTATCGAGTGAAATATTTGGGTGATAGAAACTGCTGATAGCGGACAAATACATTCATGTGGTCACACTTAATTGCATTTCTGCAGGGCTTTGTGGTGGCATTAAGGCTGTGATACTTGTATCTTTTTAAAGTAACTTTCTAGAAACTTTTTTCTTCCTTTATTATGTGCCCTCACCCCCCAAGAAAAATTGCTTTGTTCAGTAAGTGTCTATGGATACTGAGCATTGTTTCTGAATCTTTTTTCCAGAGTTTCATATTGGTTTTGACTACTGCAGTGGACAAATGGTCTTCAGGTAATCTTGGAGGGGGCTTCCACTTGTGCAGTGCCCTTAAAACTGAGCTCTGGAATGTTTGCTTACATGTAAGCAGTAGCTTGACATATCAAAATACAGCTATTTTTAGCTTAAGTCTTTATATCCTCTAGCCTTATACCACTTTGTAGCTCAAACTACAGTTTGGGTTAGGAGGTTCTTCAGAAAACATTGGAAACTGTGGCTGTAAGTATGTGGATTCTTACATGCATATCTTAAATGCTAGTTTTTCAACAAGTAAGGATTCTGAATATACCTTAAGGAAGCCAGTTATGTGCCAGTATCAAACCTAACAGCAGAAGAATGTGCTAAAGGCATGCTAAAAAACAAACAAACAAACAAAAAGTGTTATGAGCAAAGCATAGGTGGATAAAATAAATGCAATGGCATTTTCTTCCTCTGTATTGGCAGTCCAGCTGGAGCATGCATGGAATAGCTGCAATAAAACAGACACAATACTGTAGTTACATCAAGTGATAGATTGCCAGGAGTTCCTGAGGCACAGGTGCTAGCAGAGAAGAGTTGGTATTGTGTCTTGTTAAGGATTTCCAGAGCAATTCTGCCCAGTTATCTCTTTCTTGTGTTTGATCTGTCGCTTTCCCTTCTTGTTATGAATACACTTGAGGTGGCTGTTGTAGGACTCCCATCTGCTAATTGGATTCCTGAAGCCTTTGCCGTAAAAGCAGAGAGGTTGAGTCTCTTACTAGCCTTCCGTTCAAATAACACTGAAAAAGCTGTGCATGTACAAAGTAGGGCAAATCACTGGAGGTTCTCAAGATGTGATTGGAAGGGTGCTAGATCATCTCATCTAGGCTTCCTTTGCCACAAAAGGTTGGTCCAGGTGATCATCTGAGATCCCTTCTAATGTGGGCTATTTTATGAAATTAAAGTCCTAAGATTACTGAAAAAGCAATGAAAAACAGGTTTGGGGGTTTTCTTGCTTTAGGTGTGTGTGCTTAAGAGTTTTTAAATGGACTTCCCACTTAAATGTTTTCATGCCTGCAAACAATACATCCTCACAAAAGAGAATCGTTGAGAATAAAATGTTCGTAGCTTGTCACTACATACAGTGTTTCACCTCCTCCCCTAGGCTGAATGTCAGGAGTCCAGCTCTGAGACTAAATTACGTTTTAACTCGCACTGCAACAGGCAGATAGGTTGAGTATCTGAGATGACTCCTTTCCCCTGCGTTATGTCCTGTGTTTTACAGCCTTCAGCTGAAGTCATTAAGTGGAAAAGTTTAGTACACAGTAACTAATGGGTACAAAGAAAACACTGGCTTCCCTCTGAGTAATCCAGTAACAGAAAGGATCCCTGAAAAAGCCTTGTTTGAAAGCCCAAACGTGTTAGCCCTTGTGCTTGATGGCTTCTGAGATTTTCTGATCTGTAGCTGAAAGCTGATTTGGCTTTGAGGGGAATTTTTGAGAAATTGTTACTGTTGACAACTGTTGCTTGTGTTATCAATTTGGATTGAAATGAGGGATGGGGAAGAGAAGGTGAGGCTGTACTGCAGCTGTACAGCAGAAGTCATCTGGCTGTGGAAACACAGAGTTCAGATCCAACTGGCTTATCCTGCCAATACCCGGGAACAATTTACTGTGCAGTTCTCAAACCTGCTATTTCTAGCTTGCTTTCAGCCCAGACTACACTAGTTAACTTGCATGACAACTTAAAAGGAAGAAACTGGGTTGCAGTTCAAGACCAAATGTAACATTTAATTTGAGAATAGGCAAAAAGCCTGTTAGCCAGGAGTATCTT
The DNA here is from genome assembly GCA_013398225.1 of Steatornis caripensis. Taxonomy (NCBI): domain Eukaryota; kingdom Metazoa; phylum Chordata; class Aves; order Caprimulgiformes; family Steatornithidae; genus Steatornis; species Steatornis caripensis. The sequence continues at coordinate 175,699 of VZSC01000530.1, forward strand.
AACGTCAAAATGTCCTCATATTTATTCTGCTATTTAGCCTCTGAACAGCAAGTGACTAGAAAAGGAATATTAGTATTATGCAAGTGTGTTAAAACATACATTGTGCTGCAGAGAAGCTCGCCATGGGATTCTCTCAAGCTGTTAGGCCAATCCAGGTTACCAGAGTCAGGAAAAGGGAAGCAATCAGCTTGAACTCCAGCTTTATAAATTTTTCCTTTTATTGAGCTCTTTGACAGCAGGGCACAAGGTGTAAGGATATGTTTGGCCCATTGTTGTATTGCAGGAAAATATTAAGAAAAGAGTTTTGAAGTAGGTAATTTCCATTGCATGTAACTCTTGCACAAGAGAGAAAATAAAAATGAGGGTTAACTTTCAGCTGTGCTTGCAAACTTTTTATCCCAGAGTGAGCGTACACCCTTCAGTTGAGCAGAAGAATACCTAACACACTGAAGCAAATGAAGTACGCTGTTGTAAATTATGGCTATCATGGACATCAAAGATCACAGGTCTGCTTTGCTGCTTGGCCCACTCATTTTAATAGGCTTTGAATGAAGATTTTTCTTCAACAGCTGTTGATTAGCAGCTCCTCGGATTAGCAACGAAGCAAGAACAAATGCGGGGTAATAACACGATCTCTCTTGGCGTTAACTTCTTTTGGATCTGTGTATGTTTAGTGAGTTCAGAAGCCAGAGGCTTGCTTTGTGTGCTGAAGGTTAAGAACCCAAGCCACGCAGGAGTGTAGAAGACCTCTGCTGGGTCCTTTATACCTTGCTTTCATGAATAATGCTCTGACCCCTTTCAGAAACTGAACGAAGCCTGTATGAAAACCAAGTTTTTTCTTCTGCTACTCATAGAAGGCTGTTTTATAACCTCGTTGCTCTGCTAGGTAGAAACTCCCTCCTAATTTCCAGTCTACACTTACTCACGGATGGTTTGTATGCATTTAGGTTTTTGTATCAACTTTATTTCTCTATATACAGAAAACTTCTGATCACTTTCTTTACTTTCCTGATACTTATAAAGAGCCCATGACATCCTTTCTGAGCTTTCCTAGCTGCTTCCTCTTCCCAGAAAATTGGCACCTGGGAAGATACTTCTTTAGAGGCCACTTCATGGAACATTTCTACTGTTTGGACAGCATAGAGTTTCCTACCAGGAGGTGTCATTCTCCTGACTTTCCTTCTGAATGACCGTAAATATCACCTGCCTGTCACAGGATTGCTGGTCTTCCCCACTCTGAAGTACTGAACACATGCTCCCTGCCTTGAATCCTCTTGGTCAGTGAAACGAGTCTGCTGGGTTTGTTTTCAGGGCTCTGCTGTCCTTCAGCCGTCCTTCCCTGCCCTTGGTGTCCATGCCTTACAGCATATGTTGGGGGCACAGCAAAAGCACGGTGATGATTCCAGAATCCCAGCTGTTACTTTGTGGTCTGTAGAGACGAACAGTGTGAATGAGTTGTTTAATTGATCACAGTTAATTTATGTGGGGTATGTGACATTGTGAATATAAGGGCCTTTCAGCTGCAGCTGCTGTTCTTCAAGATAACCTCATGCATTTGCATTCATGGAGCATGGATACAAGGGTATTTTGAATGGTGGTTTCAGGGCTGGAGGTACCCAGTAGGGAAACTGTGTCACAGTGTTGGGATTGCAGTTCCCTAGGAAAAAATCAGAATGAAGAAGAAAAGATGGATGGGGAATGTAATTGTATGAAGTCTTACTTGCAGAATTCTGGATATAGATTGAAGGAAAAAGGTAGATTATTTTTATTTCTTGTGATGATCTACTAAAATTCATGTCTGTGGGCTGGTTTAGCTACAGCAATAATATTGCTATGAGAGAAGGGACATCACATGCAGAGCAAAAGAATGAAGAGCTGCTTTCCCAAGTGCTGGCATTCAGTGAGTGGAAAGGTCAGGGAATAGTGTTTGGTATACATAGGAAGGTGTTGTTGTTACTCCATGTTGCTAAATTACCGTAGTGAGTGAGGGAAGTGCCTTTAAAAGGGTACGTACACTATTTATTTCAGGGGAAGAAAACTGAATCCTGCCTTAGAGAATAGAAGCAAACCCTTAGAATTGGTGGTTTAACTCTTGTTTTGCTTATTTAGTAGCTCATGGCACAACCTGAATAAGAGATGAAGAATTACAATACTGTCAATTTTGTTCTGAATTCTTTTCCCATAGCTTTAAGCATCTAAGCCAATGTGTTTGCTCTCTTTTTTGTTAATAAAAAGAGAATGGATCTCGTTTGACTTAACCTTTAGATAAACCTGTGTCTGTCTGTGACTAGAGGGTACAGAGCAACTGCACTCCTGATTTACTACACGTAGGCATAAATCTGGATCTTTCATTCTGTTTTGGCAGCAGGGTAGCTTTTCGTTTGTGGCTTGTATACCCAGTCTAATATCACAGGGATTTTGTTGCTTAGAAGTACAAATAAACTGAACCCTTAGCTGTGTCAAATAAGAATGTTACATGCAGGCCCAGTATTATTTTATAGGTGATAAATGACAATCCCTTCACTTCCTGCGGATCCAATACCTATTATGAAAGTAGTCTCAGCTGATTATTGCTTCTGTGGTCTGAATAACCAGACTCTGCTACTGATTGCAATCGTGTGACTACAAAAGATGAGTAAATGCCTATTGATAAATGAGAGGAAAAAACCTGAACCAATATGCACCAGAAAGGATAAACATTGAATCACAGAATTAATCATTTAGGTTGGAAAAGACCCTTAAGATCGTTGAGTCCAACCATTAACCTANACCAATATGCACCAGAAAGGATAAACATTGAATCACAGAATTAATCATTTAGGTTGGAAAAGACCCTTAAGATCAAGTCCAACTGTAAACCTAACACTGCCAAGCCCACCACTAAACCATGTCCCTAAGCACCACATCTACGCATCTTTTAAATACCTCCAGGGATGGTAACTCAACCACTTCCTTGGGCAGCCCGTTCCAGTGCTTGACAACACTTTTGGTGAAGGGTTATCAATAGTACATGCTTTACGTTTGAGAAAAATGACTTTGTGGACTGCTTTTTAGGCTCGTATACAAAAGTGCAGCAATTTCAGGGTAGGTGACATACTCGCCCTTCCTGATGAGTCAAGAAATCTAGAAATGGCAGAAGAGCAAAATCTTCACTGGAAAGTTAAAGTATTGTTTTAAGGCTCAGGAAATAAGGAAAGTCCTAATGATCTTGATGCCAGTTAACTGGAACTTTAAAAAATCTTGTGCTGCTGGTTTTTGTCTGGGAAATGATAAAATTGAGCAATTTAAACCATTGCTTTCAATGTTAGTGATGAATTTTTGTTCTTGAAAAAACTGTTACATGCATTAATTGAAGTACCTTCCACTAATGATCTTATGTTAAACATGCCTGTCCTAAAAAGTAATTACTCATCCAGCTGATGGAAATAAACTTCTTTCTTGGAATAATTCCTGAATGTTATGGTTGTGGCAAACTTGTAGAGCGGCTTGAATGCTCCTGGAAGTACTTAATTCCAGAACTTCTGTTTTTTCGTGGTCTACTGACTGGGAATTCATGAGTAGTATGAATGATACTTCTTTGCTGGCTGTTCATGGTTCAGGCTTTACTTCAGTGCTGTGCTCAGTTCCTTGTACTTTGGTCTTCTGCTTTGAAGATTTCAGATAGCAAGTGGTACAGTCTCATTCTGCAGAAAGCCTGTAGCTTTGGTGATGCTGCTTGGTTTTATAAATGACATCAGACAGTGATGATAGTCTCTGGGCCTTGGCTTTAAATACAGAGGTCATTATCACCCAAAGCACCTTTTAGGTACACAATCCAAAACATCCAGAGCCTTCAAAAATGTGACTCTCTAGTTTGCAATCTGCTGCAGATAACACTTGGTGAGTTTGTTTACTGCGTGTTTCCCAGTAAAAGAAAATGAGTAAAATATCTGTACTGGTCTTCTCTGAAGCTTGCTTAGCTGACATTTCTTCCTAGAGCAGTACAGCTCCTGAGGTGGGCAATTTGGGCTGAAAACTCATGGAGAAACCTGAGAAATTACAATATTGAAGTTATAAGGTGCTGTATTTAATGATTAAAAAATTGTTGTTGAACATCGCTTTAGTTATGGACTCAAACACATTAAATACTATGTCCATTGATGTATAGAAAATATTTACCTGAAACTGACTTAAGCACTGAAAAGAGCAGATCTGAAGCTTGGAGTTCACAAACTAATGGTGAGGTGTATTAGTAAGGAAGGGAAGGTACTGCCCTCTTCATCCTTTTTTTTTTGTAGACTCCCTTTCATAATACTGCAAATGAAGAATGTGGAAGATTGTGCCAGCACTCCAGTGCTACTGATAGTTCATGTGCTATCTGATAAGTCAAAACAGCGTTTTCTGGGAAAACAGGCAGAAGCTACGCAAAGGATTTGCAAAGGAAAAAACATTTCTCGCAATGACTACTTTTACAGCACCAACCACGTACTTAATCTCCAAATCCTGAAACTTTGTCTCACTTCTCGTATTTGCCAAAAGCTGCAACTGTTCTTCCTCAGAACCAGCATCCCCATCAGTATCGCATCTGGGTCATCTCACCTGCTGTGAGAGTATGGGGCTATAGAACAGACCTGGGCAGTAAAATCAACAGCGCTGGGTCTATGCATGGGTTATATAGTTATTTGTTCTTATGTGTGCACAAAGGGCCACAAGGCTGCAAGAGCTTCTCTGCTGTAATTTCCGACACTAGAATTAGAAATAATCAAGTTCTGCATGGCACCAGTTCCACCTGCAACTCCAGGCAATCAAGTATTCGATGCTAAGACCAGCCCTACGTTTATCTTAACTCATGGTGTGAGTTGTTTCCTCTGCTCCTTTGTTCTGTTTCACGTTTCAATGCACTGAATCACACCTTGCAAGTGCAAGTGATCCTTGGCCTCGGGCTAGGTTCTTGAATGTGTATTTTTGCCTGTTTGGAGGAAATTGAGCAGTGTGAGTCACATCAGAGTTCCCGAAATGAGAAGTGGAGATAAGATTTTCTGGCTCCTGGGGTTTCGCTTCAGACAGAGTGGAGACTGGCTTAGGCAGCCTGCGCAATTCCAGCTTCTTTGTAGCAGTTGTATTGCCTATCTTATTCACACTTAATGAGACACAGGCTGAGGGATGAGTATGTTTTCGGAAATTATCTTCTCTTCCCATCTAGACCTCTGGGGAAACTTGTGCCTTAGACCTTTTGTCTCTGAGTTTTTAAAGAATTAGTGTTTCAAGCTCCTCTCTAAACAGGAAACACCTTCACTACTGGCACCAGAACTCTTTCTCCTCAAGACTGGCCAAAGCTCTTACTCTTCCTCTTCTACTGAGTGTTACTGTGGGTGAAGCAGGAGCTTCTTCCGTGACTTCAAAATTTCAAGTAGTTTTACAGCTCTTTGCCATGGGATAAATGTCTGTTTTACAAACCGTTTTGACATAAATACTTATGAAGTGTTTTAATTTAGGAATGACAAATACAACTCCTAGAAGAGAGATGGGACTGGGTTACTCAGAGATACTTAATTATCTGGTTTTGTCTGTAGACATAAAAGCATAGTTAAAATCTTCAAAAAGGAAGACTTAGAAATATGTAAATGCAGATTTGATAATGTAGGTAAAGAACTATTTTTTAAAAAAACATGGAAAATGAATCTCTTTCTATATGTACATACATGCATGTGTATATGTTCTGGTTACCTGAGATCCCACCATATCCTGTATTTGTCTTATTTTGGCAAGTTCAACAGAGAATTTTAGATAATCTAAAATAATTTCCCACTGCACCCCATTTTCATAAGCTACTGGTAAAGACATTGACAAATGTTTCTTAAACAAAGTCCTAAAAATCTCTAGCAGAAAGCTAGACTCTACAAAATCCTGTTCTAGCATTTCATGGCCTCCTTATCTAGAAAAATTTCCTTGTAAACGTTGTCCCTACAAATCAATCCAACCACTACTTGTTATGCGCCAAGTGGACATAAAGAATTGTTCATCACGAGCCTCTTAAGTACCCTAAATTACCTTTAGGTTTTCGAGTATTGAATAGATTTCTTTCCTCTATGATACTTGTTGACAGCAGGGTGGGAATAAAGTAGTTACATGCCTTCGTTGTTTGCACATAGGCTGTATTTTCTGAACATGTGTTACTTGAACTGTGATCTGTGGGGAGCTGATAGTTTGGAAGATGAGATCACTTACAATCTCCTTGTAAGTCAGACAAGCATATACGTATGTTTTCAGGGAAGCAAAAAAAAAAAAGTTTATAAGAAATAAAGCTAGTAAATCTTTCATGGTTTTGGTTGAAAATAAGGCAGGGTGTCAAGAGATGGTCCTGGTTTCTTCTTTCAAAAGAGAATAAAATTTGATCTTGTTCTAAAGAATGTATTGGTTGTGGTGGTCAGAATTTTTTTGCATGTTTTGGCTGCCTGTGTCTTTCTAAAATTGTGCTACTTAAGATTAGATGCAATACACCGGGTGAGGTCTGGCAATGGCAGATTGGATGGAATAATTGCAAATTTTGTCTTAAAGAAAACATTCCTGTTAATACATATCGGAACAGCATTTCCTATTTTTAAAAATGACATCAAATCATTAACCCATATTAAATTTGTGACCTGCTGTAACTCCTAGTTCCTCTTCTACAATGCTCATGCCTAGCCAACGGTTTTCCAGTTTGTTTCTGTTATTGTTTTTTAGATTATGAGCATTGTGCGTGTTTCTGTTGGTTTGTCCTCATTTCTTCTGGATCACGTCTCTGACTTACCAAAATCTTTGAGTTCTACATTTGTCCTTTGGAACTCTTGCAGTTCTTCAAAGCCTGGTGTCATCTGCAAATTTTTGAAGGATTTTAGATGGTAATTTGCCATCCAACTTAAACTAGCTCAAGTTAGTTCAGGATAAGCCCTTGCGGGGCTCATTTGTATAGTCCTCAGGCTGGCAGTGATCTCTGAAAAACTGCCCTTTGAGTAGTGGTTACATCTCTTGCATGCTCATCTTATGGTGGTTTCAGCTAAGCACAATTTCATTTGTTTGCTTGTGAGAATGTCTCTTGGGACAATGTTAAAAGTCTTAATTATAGCAAACTATAGCACACTATTGTTTCTTTGTTAATCACTCAGCCTTGAAGTACAAACTAGATTGATCTGCCAAGAATAAATCAATTGTATCAATGTCAGCTGTTCTTGACAGCTTAGTAGCCTTCTGCTGATTTTTCATGTTTTTCACGTTTTCTTTAAAAAAATTTCAGTATGGTTCTAGTATCTTTTCTAGGTGCTCATGTGGAAGGCCTGGCTTCTAATTACCTCGATCTTCCTTTCCTAGATACAGAGAGGCAGTATTTCCTGTTCATCAGCCCTCTGACACCTTTCCCTGTACTCTCAAAGGTAATTACTGAGGGTTTGGGTCCTTAAACAGTAACTCAATTGGCTGTAACTAACCTAAATAGTCTTCGCTCCACTCTTTCCATGCTCTGACCTGTTTTCTTTTCTCAATGCATAACACTATTGCACTGCTGTTAAATATCATTTCAATAGTGCAATGTCCTCTATCAATTGCTGTCCTTTAAATAGCAGACCTGAGTGGGTTTTGTTATTCTTACTCCTAATGTGTTTATATAGGCTTTTCTTACCATTTATATCTCATAGTTGGTCTATCAAGTAAACCTTTCAACTGGAAAGCTAGTTGCTGCTAGATGATCCTTGTTAGGCACCTCTGCAAGAGAAAAGAGGCGATCTGGAGTATTCCCTTTCACTTGTAAAAAGCTGGACTTATCGAAGTGAAGATCTGGAGTGCATAGGAACAAAAAGTGTTTGGCATTTCTGAGGATTTGACTTGATTTAGCATCTCCCTTTTTCTGGCAAGAATTGGGTTAATCTTAAGGAACTGTGTCTGTGCTCATGTAGCACAAGAAGGGAGCAGACAACTGTACCCAGCTCAGTGCAGCACAAAAAGTGAGGTTTTTATAGTCTTGAATCAATTGGCAAAGGAAGAAAACAAAGCACAAATGTGGAATAACAGTGAGAAGAGAATAAATCATAACACGGAAAGCAGCTAAGAGGCAGGCTGGATGGCATTTCTAGCTTGACTATCTGCAGTTTAACCTAAGCAACTGTATCAGACGTATTTTTCCTGAAATACCCATGTAACTTAGGATCCAGTAGGAGCTTTAGCTCACAGGAATCCCAGACAGGGATTGAACAGCAGCGTTGAAGTTTTTAAGTGCCTTTGACTTTTAATAATGAGATTTTTAACCTCTCACTTGTGTGCTTGAAAATGCTTTTCAGGCTTTCTTTTTTTCTGAAAAAATTTGCATTTATATTCATCTTCCATTACATTAAAAGGAGATAATAGAATCTGCGGATGGCAGAATTCCCTGGGAAAAACCAAACAGAGCCCCATGTCAGTGATGCATAAGGGAATATTGCCAACAAAAAGAGGCAATCTTTTTTTAGGCTGGAGTTCTTACAGGCATATTGCTTTTAGGCATCGGTGTTTTGATTTTTTTTGTGTGTGTTTTTTTATCTGCTCCAGACAAGAGGTCTCAGACAGCCCCTGTGAAGGAAGATTGTACATTGTGAAACGCTCTCTTCCTTCCTCTGGAGATTCCACTGGCAAAGCTATTTTGATAAAGTTTCCTCCACTCAACTTTGGAGCTTCTGCAACGAGAAGGATGAGCGCTTACCAGTAGGAAGCTCATAAAACAATTTGAAAAAGTGAATCTCCAGGAAAAGGTGTAGGATTTCCTGGCTCCAGAGAGGATATAAACAATTCTAGAGTTGTCTGTAATTCTGTGTATACAATTAGAAGAGCTGATTGATGTTTTAGGAAAAAAAATAAGACTGCCCTATCAAAATTCATTATCATTAGTTTATATTGAGATAAGGCATGCAGAACCCCGGTGAAATTAGGCAATGCTGCATGGTGTACTGTACACGTGCATTGAAAGTACCAGCCTCTGTTAGGAGGGTTTACAATCTGAAGAACACGGACAGAGAAAGGTTGGCAAACTAGAAGATGTTTTCATTCCCAATTTACAGATGAGTGGCTGAGGCTAATGAAATAGCAGTCCTGATCTGATGCTGCCTGGAAATCTCTAGAAGTCTGGTTCTAAGCAGGGCTGGCCCAGACCTGGACTTGCAGAATGAGTCTGTGGCATAGCCAAGAGTTAACCTCAACTTTCCAGAGTTTCTTGATGGTTTATTTGTGATTCTAGCTTTGCTAGTTCACACCTGCTAGAAAGTGTTCCTCTCTACTCTGTCCTCTTTTCTGTGATTTACTCTTTTGGTGGGCAGAGATCTATTAAACTATGGCTAATTGATAAATATTTTTTCTGTGAAAAAAATTGGGAGTTGATACCAGCTGAGATCTTAGCTTGGGATCTGGGAACCACAGATTTTCATTCTGTGAGAACAGACTGAGTATCCAAAATAAGAGCTACAACATACACTGTATAAGCTATAACTATGCTTTGCAGATATGGAGTGGGTGCTACCCTATGTTGTCCTATCACAGACAACCCTTGTTGAGTCCTTTGAATGTCAAGCCTTGTTAAACCTCACCCGTAACGGTGAATCTTTGTCTGGGATACCAATACANTGTCTGGGATACCAGTACAGCAACTGGACTGCCTGGTGAAGCCTGCACGCTAAGTGCCTGAGTGGACATGGAACACGGGGTGGGGTGACATGGCTGATTAGGGCACAAGGGAATAATACCATTTCGTATTGACCAGGGTTGGGAGTGCTGGGGAATATGGACTCTGTGACAAGCTTCTAGTGTCATGCCTTTGCGCAAGGTTGAGAACTGAGCTAATGTGTCTGTTACTAGTGTCGCCTGTTCCCTGCTTATAGCCCTCAACACTGCTTGAGAACTCCTGTTACAGAGGCAAGAAGGACACTGAAGTGAGGATATCCAAAACTAATTCTGTGCATAGCGTGGTAAGTCACTCGCCTTATCACTGAAGTGCCATGTGTGTAGGTATGTGTGAGGATCAAGGAGTGGAGTAGTGGTGCAGCCGGAGAACTATTGTGCATGGAGTCAGCGATCCTATTGCTTGCTGCCTCCGCATGTATGCAGGCACACCCCGAATAGCGTGTGGCTGCCTACCAGCCTACTATAGCAAAGTGTCCATGATTACTCGGGTGTGTGTCCGTGTCACCGTGGACACCATGTGACTGACTGCTTTCTACAGTAGTATAATTAATCAGCATGTACACAATAAATGTGCATGAATTCAGTATGAGACTAGTGTATTGTCTTGTCCACCTGAAATATTACATGCACCTGTTCAGGAGTTGTAACTCTATTGAGGTAAGGATATTGGAGCATTTTGTCCGAGGGACTCTTCAAAGCTAAGTCCACATTTGAGCGTGACTGATGAATCTGTATTGTGAGCAAGACTCTAGATGAGTACTAGCGATCCTGGGGCTGGCAAACCTTACCACAAATGAGGACTCTGCACAGTGTGCTGTGATCGACAAGGAAGGGCTTGTCCAATGCTGCAGTTTTTATCTTTTGCTTAAGCTTAGTTAACAAGCTTTGAGCGTTGGTGTCTTTCTTACTGAGACTGTAAAAGAACTAGCACGTCCTTGGTGCAAAACATTATGCTAGATGAAAAGTTAGAATCTGCTTATTCATGCAACTAAGTCAAACTAACCATCTTGCTTCTTCCTGATATCCTGGAATTGTGTGTTTCTGTCAGTAAAACTATGTAATGCAGCACTTGGCAGTTTGTCAGCGCAGTGTGTCTTTCTGGGAGGGTTGATTTGGCAAGGGGAAGCATTAAGCTTAATGTGTGGAAGGGCCGGATCCTGGGATTTTCCAAGAATTATTTTTTCCCCACACGGAATTTCCCGTCTCGTGGAGGACAGGCCAGCTGAGAGAATAAAAGACCGTAGTAAAGGCAGGGTTCTACACAGTCCAGGCACTTGGAGCTGAACTTAATCTTCAAGTCTGTATTCAGCAACTTAGCAACGGAAAGCAGTCACTGAGAAATACTGCAGAGGACTTTTGCCACCTGGCCACCACAACTACAACCTGTGAGTATAAATGGAGTGTGTTATTCTGTTTTGTTCCTCAGCTAAATGAAAACTGGACAGATAGAATTCTGTATTGGTGTTCTTTAAAAGCTGTTTGCATTGAAAAGCTTTCTTGATATTAAGACCTGTTTTAAAATGAATAATTTCCTAAAAATGGAAATTTTATTTAAATCTTTAGAATAATTGTTTAAAAGCATGTAGAAAAGATTGCATAGACAGTATTTAATATTGAATTGTGCAAAGGTAGTATTTGCTCTTTACAAATATGTTCCTTTGATCTTCCACAGCTGTCTGCTTAAAAGATAGAGAAAAGTCTCAGAAATATGATTTGCTTGTGGTTCCTATCTCTTCTTGCTTATGGTAAGTGTGCATGTCTCTGTAGAAAACTAGTCGGATAGTAATAGTAGTGTGACTGTTCTGTTTGAACTCAGAATTAAACAGAATTTTTGGACTTGACCTAAGTAGCATGAGGCTAGGTTCACATAGAAGAACGTCTAGCTGCAATGGTGTGTTTCCCTGCTTGCCTGTCAAGTACATAATTGGCTCCTGCAGTTTGCTATGAAGTCTGCAAAGCTTTGTCTGATCAGACATAGTTTCGCAGGCTGAAGTCTTGATGCCGACATGCCTCTTTTGAAGCTTGCCAGTTAATTGTTTATAAAATAATTACCACTACTTTTTATGCGGCTTCAGATATTGACAAGTCTGCAATATTTATAGAGCTTTATATACCCTCTTCTAGAGAGAGGAGGGGAAAAAGCCAGGCACCAACTCTGTAATATCTTTTCATTCTAGGATTTACGATACTGCAGGGGGTGAATTGTTGGACATACCATTATTCAGACACAAACATGACCTACAGGGAAGCAGAGCTGTGGTGCAAAAAGAGGTATACTAACATGGTTGCCATTCAGAATAAGGAGGAAATCAACTATCTCAATAACTTCTTACCCTTCAATCCGGGTTACTACTGGATTGGAATCAGAAAAATTAATGAGGTGTGGACCTGGATTGGAACTAACAAAGAACTGACGGAAGAGGCAAAAAACTGGGCTTCAGGTGAGCCAAACGGCAAAGGGAACAACGAGGACTGTGTTGAAATCTACATCAAAAGAGGGAAGGATGATGGCAAATGGAATGATGAACAGTGTGATAAAAAGAAGGTCGCCTTGTGCTACACAGGTATGGTATGATAAAGGCCATTCTAGTGTTCCCCTGTGGACTTGAGACGGTGGGTGGGATGAGTTGTTTAACCTAGTCTTACATATTAACTACCTGACCATGTAAGCACTTGCACGCTTAGCCTTACTTACAGGACTGAGGTGGTTGTTCTAAGAGCTGGATTGATCTTGCTTACCTTTGAGCTCCCAAAATATCTTTATGAGCAAACCACCAGACCTTCTCTATAAGCAGTGGAGAGAAACAGGCTCTTCCAGGTGGTGACTTTCATTCCCCTCTCAAATGGATGTCTCAGCTAGATAAGAATGGCCCTTTTGGAGGCATCTGTCTGCTGACTATAGACTGCTGGATTAGATTAGACACTTTGCGTAGAGGCGGCTAAGGCTAGGTAAAAAAAAAAAAAAANGGCCATTCTAGCGTCCCCCTGTGGACATGAGACGGTGGGTGGGATGAGTTGTTTAACCTAGCCTTACATATTAACTACCTGACCATGTAAGCACTTGCACGCTTAGCCTTACTTACAGGGCTGAGGTGGTTGTTCTAAGAGCTGGATTGATCTTGCTTACCTTTGAGCTCCCAAAATATCTTTATGAGCAAACCACCAGACCNCACGCTTAGCCTTACTTACAGGACTGAGGTGGTTGTTCTAAGAGCTGGATTGATCTTGCTTACCTTTGAGCTCCCAAAATATCTTTATGAGCAAACCACCAGACCTTCTCTATAAGCAGTGGAGAGAAACAGGCTCTTCCAGGTGGTGACTTTCATTCCCCTCTCAAATGGATGTCTCAGCTAGATAAGAATGGCCCTTTTGGAGGCATCTGTCTGCTGACTATAGACTGCTGGATTAGATTAGACACTTTGCGTAGAGGCGGCTAAGGCTAGGTAAAAAAAAAAAAAAATCCAAGTTGAGTCTCAGCTGAATTAGAGCTGTGGTGAGTCAATGAAGAATGTACCTGTTGAGGATTTCTACCTACCCCGTAGTAGATTGTTCCTTTTGCATTTTAGATATTGCTAGTATCTACCTGAGAACAAGTGGTCATGGAGTTTCCCACCAGTAGAATCCTTTCCTGTGAGCTAGTCTGTCAGAGGTGTTGATGTCTAAAATGCTTCTGTGAAATTACAGAGTAATCTTATGTACCAAACACCCTACTTTGCTTTCGCTATATGCAGTGCTTGTTTAGTGCCAGAAGGATAAACACAGCACTAGCCAAGTTTCATTAGTGGACTTTGCTGATTCTTCTATAATTTGCTGTATTTTTTCTTTTAGCTTCTTGCAACCCATCTCTCTGCAGTGGCCGTGGAGAATGCATAGAGACTATTAACAATCACACCTGCCATTGTAACCCTGGATTCTATGGGCCTGAATGCGAGTTTGGTAAGTTTACTCCATCCTGCTTTTTGACCAGAGCAATGTTTGTGCTGGCTAGTGCTCAGTTTGTCTGGCTTGTTGATGTTACCTGCACAGCGCATGAGACTGACTGCGTACCTTCTTGTGTTTCCTTGAAGTTGAGAGTTGTGATCCACTAAAAAAACCTGATCATGGGAGCCTTGAGTGCAACCATCCATTGGAGAACTTCAGCTACAACTCGTCCTGCACAGTTCAGTGTGAGGAAGGCTATGAGCTGACTGCGTTGGAATCTGTATACTGTACCTCTTCTGGGGTCTGGTCTGCCCCCCTTGCAGCATGCAGAGGTGAGCTTCTCAAGCAGTGGTAGATGAGCTTTCCACATTGTACATAGCTCTGTAAACTTCAGTGTTGCTGTTAGGTACAAATTGAAGTTCTGGCCCATTGCTTTGTAATTATGTGGTGAAGGTGCTATTTTATTGCAGCACACAGCTTTCTTTGTTCCTGAAGAGATGAAATGGGCAGGACGAATGTTCTGGCCTTGGTCTAGATTTCCTTATAGGGAAAGACTTTTCCACCTCTTAGTGGGGAACAGGGAATGGAGATATGATCTAGCTTTGAGACTCCTCACAACAGGCCAGTTTCTCCTGACTGTAGGAATTTTTTTGAGGTGTTCAGCTTAGAATAAGCTACTGTTTGAAGCAAATAAAAGCAGCAAGCATCACCAAGCAGCAGTCAAAACAGAAAAATTTTAGATTGTAAGTAGTGGCTGTCATGAGCTGCAGATGAATTTACAGCCTTGCCTTAACAGTCAGTCTTCCATTTTGAGATGTTTTACTCCTGTCTGCTTTCTGAAATGGCAGCATAGTACATCTGCTTTCTAAAGCTGCTTCCATTTAGTGGATATGCTGCTAAGTTTCAGGGGAAAAAAAAAAAAAACAACATTTTTATGGTTTGTTCCAAGCTAAGCTCTGTGCTGTCTCTTGTGCTTTCCAGCTGTGACCTGTCCTGCATTAGAAGTGCCTGCTCATGGTGCTGTGAACTGCTCCCATCCCTCTGTGGAGCTCACCTGGGGTGCCACCTGTGAGTTCACCTGTGAGGAAGGATTTGCCCTGACAGGACCAGCCACGCTGCAGTGTGGGTCTTCTGGGGCCTGGAACAGGCAGCAGCCATCCTGTGCAGGTACCTTTCCTTATCGGTGCCTGCCCAAGCACCTGGGGCTGTCAGTGTTGGCACGTTGTGTTCCTGAGGCACCTGTGCTGATTGCTGTTGTGATCTGTGTGTTGCAGCTGTGAGGTGTGAGGCTGTCACGTGGCCAGAAGAAGGCTTTGTGACCTGTGACCACGCTCCTGCAGATCTCACCTATCGCTCACGCTGTGATTTCCACTGCAGCGAAGGCTACGTTCTGGACGGCCCATCCAGCATTGAGTGTGTGGCGCAGGGACAGTGGTCAGAGCCAGTGCCAAAATGCAAAGGTAAGGCTTGCTGGGTTGGAAATAATCTATTAAAGTTTAGAGTAGCTTGAATAATCTGAAAAGACTTCTTCATTCAAGTGTAGTCAAGGAGTAACAGTCATCCACAATCTATTTATAGCAGTTTTCATAAGCAGATCTCAGACGGGGGATGATGTAGTCTGTAATATTACAGAGGAAACAGCAGTGCAGGGTGACAAGCAACACTCAGGAACTGTGTCCTCAACATATATGATAACNACTGGGTTGGAAAAGACAGTTTTCTTGTCACGGGACAGCACACTGAAATCCGTGTTCCTGTAGGGTCCTGGCCCTAAACTAAACTCTGCTATCATGTTTTCAGCTTTGACTTGCCCTGCCTTAGAAATCTCCTTAGAAAAATGTCTCTGTGAACTGCTCCCACCCCAAAGTCAAATGAATTTTAAAAAACAGTGCACACTTACTAGCACAAAAAATAGGGCCAAAGACAGGAAAGTATTTAATGACTCTTAACCATTTCTTTCTGTATTTCAGCTGTACAGTGTGAATCACTGAGCTCTCCTGAGAAAGGCTCTATGGATTGCTTGCATGGTGATGGGAACTTCACATACAACACAGCCTGCCACTTCAGCTGTCTGGAAGGATGGAGGCTCAAGGGTTCTCATGTTCTTGAGTGTACTCATTCAGGAAACTGGAGTGCTAGTCTGCCCACATGTGAAGGTATTTGACCCATTGCACTGGTTTTCCAGTCAAATGAAGTATGGAAGGGTGGTGGAGTAAGCTAGAACTTCTAGTGAAGTTCATGAATGAAAAAGCCTGACAGAATCTCTCAGTATGTATTTTGAAAATAGAAGGAGGGAAAATTCCTGAAAGACCTTGGTGAAAAATGTTGATTTCTAATCTGAAAACAAAAGTTGCAACTTGATTTTGGGTTGACTCGTTTGGTTTTTAATTAAAGTATTTATCATGTAGAGCTATTTCCTTATGAATAAAGAAAAAAGCACCTTTTCTAGAGAGAAAGAACCTTGTGGGGAAATCTACATTCATAAGTGTTTCTTATT
The DNA here is from genome assembly GCA_013398225.1 of Steatornis caripensis. Taxonomy (NCBI): domain Eukaryota; kingdom Metazoa; phylum Chordata; class Aves; order Caprimulgiformes; family Steatornithidae; genus Steatornis; species Steatornis caripensis. The sequence goes on from VZSC01000530.1 coordinate 191,777, forward strand.
GAAAAGGTTTAGAGCTTTGTTAATTTGGTGTGATAGTTTCTTGGGTGAACTCCTCAGCCAAAAGACCTCACAGAGCTTTTCAAAGGCTGTAAGTTTACAGGACAGAAGTCTCATCCTTGCCTTCCCATTCAAGGCAGTAAGAGCTCTGTCTGTGTCCTCAGTGGGAACATGCTTGGCCTGCCTAAAACGCTTTTGCTTGAGGTCCTGACAGGTCAACTTACTTTATTTGCTTGAGCAGAATTTAGATCCTTGAATAATTTCATTGATCTCAATGGGATTGCTCAAAGAGGAAGACAATACAGTGGGAATTAAAATATGAACTGAAATATGAAAAATAACAGATGTGCACAGATTGTCATGTGAGGCTGGAGGATAGACAGACCCTGGTACAGCTAACTTGTTGCCTTGCCATTGCTTTGGCAACAGGTGGGATCATTCTTAGTATGCAGCTTTTTACCTTGTGCACAGGATGTGTCCTGTCTCAACAAGAGAAAACTTAAGGGTTACAAGCTACAACTCTGGTTCCTCTTGAAGAGCACAAGGAAAAGAAAGAAGGAGAGGGCTTCAAAGACCTTATGTGCCTCGATCTCACTGAAACTTTTTCATCCTTTCAGCTTCTGAACAAGTCNCAGGCTCTTCAAGTAGAGGTTTCTGACCGGAACTCTTTATTCCCTACACTCCACATTGGAGCCAGTGTCTGTTTATGTAGTCCACTTGTGGAGTATACTGTGGAATCAATCTAAGGATAGCTTGCATGCTTCAGGGGCATGTTTAAGAGTTCTGGCTGCACTGTGCAACACAATGAAATTCCTGTTTTCTGAGACACTGCAAGGTCTGAAAAGGAAGTACTATGGCCTTGTAGGGAACAGCTCCAGGCAGGGCATGTCCTCTTGTCAGCTCAGATTGTTTATCTTGACCTGCTCCAAGCTAAGCTCTGTGCTGTCTCTTGTGCTTTCCAGCTGTGACCTGTCCTGCATTAGAAGTGCCTGCTCATGGTGCTGTGAACTGCTCCCATCCCTCTGTGGAGCTCACCTGGGGTGCCACCTGTGAGTTCACCTGTGAGGAAGGATTTGCCCTGACAGGACCAGCCACGCTGCAGTGTGGGTCTTCTGGGGCCTGGAACAGGCAGCAGCCATCCTGTGCAGGTACCTTTCCTTATCGGTGCCTGCCCAAGCACCTGGGGCTGTCAGNGTTGATTTCTAATCTGAAAACAAAAGTTGCAACTTGATTTTGGGTTGACTCGTTTGGTTTTTAATTAAAGTATTTATCATGTAGAGCTATTTCCTTATGAATAAAGAAAAAAGCACCTTTTCTAGAGAGAAAGAACCTTGTGGGGAAATCTACATTCATAAGTGTTTCTTATTGAAAAGGTTTAGAGCTTTGTTAATTTGGTGTGATAGTTTCTTGGGTGAACTCCTCAGCCAAAAGACCTCACAGAGCTTTTCAAAGGCTGTAAGTTTACAGGACAGAAGTCTCATCCTTGCCTTCCCATTCAAGGCAGTAAGAGCTCTGTCTGTGTCCTCAGTGGGAACATGCTTGGCCTGCCTAAAACGCTTTTGCTTGAGGTCCTGACAGGTCAACTTACTTTATTTGCTTGAGCAGAATTTAGATCCTTGAATAATTTCATTGATCTCAATGGGATTGCTCAAAGAGGAAGACAATACAGTGGGAATTAAAATATGAACTGAAATATGAAAAATAACAGATGTGCACAGATTGTCATGTGAGGCTGGAGGATAGACAGACCCTGGTACAGCTAACTTGTTGCCTTGCCATTGCTTTGGCAACAGGTGGGATCATTCTTAGTATGCAGCTTTTTACCTTGTGCACAGGATGTGTCCTGTCTCAACAAGAGAAAACTTAAGGGTTACAAGCTACAACTCTGGTTCCTCTTGAAGAGCACAAGGAAAAGAAAGAAGGAGAGGGCTTCAAAGACCTTATGTGCCTCGATCTCACTGAAACTTTTTCATCCTTTCAGCTTCTGAACAAGTCAGCTATGTCTCTGTGGGCATAGCAGCCACAAGTGCCTCTCTGTTGTCCACGGCATCATTCCTCCTTTGGCTTGCAAGACATTTCCGAAGAAAAGGTGAGCAATTGGACTGTGTCCGTGGGTTTTCTTTACCTTCCTGAAAAATTCTCAGTGGAGGAAAAAAAAAAAAACCACATTCAAACCCTGATACCTTGCTTTTTGAAAAAGCAAAAATTCCCATACTTAAACAAATTTCAAAATTATTTTCAAGAAGCCTGCATACATACCATGTTTAGCTTTTGCACGAACATTTAAAAATAGAATAAAAACCCAAATGTTTAGAAAACAAGAATCAGAAGAAAAAAGCAACATCTTATTTATCAGTAATTACTGTCAGGAAAAGTGAATAGGAATTTGAGATGAGGCTAATGACAATACAGTAATAACTGCCTGTGAGATTTTTTGCTAGATAATGGCTTTTTATCAGATATTCAGAAATGCGAGGCTTTTTAGTAAAACGTTTGCATGAGGGGGCTTTCATCTTGAAATGCTAATACCTTTTCTTGTTTTTCTTGCAGCAAAGAAATTTACTCCTTCCAGGTAAGTTGTGTCTCAAAGCCGCATGAAAAACACTGCAATTGCTTTGCTAAAATCCATTTGATATAAACAAGTTGTCATTAAAGTGCTTTTCCTGTCTGTTTTTATAGTAGCTGCCAGAGCCTAACCACTGAAGGTAGTTTCCAGAGTGCTGGCCAGAATGTCTAACTCCAGGTGTTTCAGGTAAGCACATGAGAGCTGTACTCACAAACTTTCTTCCTTTTAATCACACAAGCAATCAGAGCTCTTAACTGCTATACAATTGCTGAAATAGCAATATGTGCTTTGGAGTACCTAATATGCATCTTGGCATTGCGTGAAAGTTCCTAACAAGATTGATGGATTTGTTGCTTTAGAAATGGTTATTCAGCTCCTTAAGGATGACTATGCTTAGCATTCTGTCCAGCTGCATATAGTATTAGGAACACTTCTGTGTGTTTTTGCTACTTGCTGCATACAAAATTCCTCTGAAATGAGAGAAAATACAAATCTATGCCAATTTCCCAATTTATAGAGGAATTTTGTTCTCTCTGCAGGAATCGAAGCCATCTTTACTTATGTGTCAGATTTCTGGAGAATGAAACTGCATGCAAATCAGCAGCTGTCCAGATGTTTTTACCTCTTGCTGACAAGATGATTGACCTTGTGTATTGCTCAGAAATTTTGAACTCAAGCTGTCTGGTATTTCCACTGAAGACAAGCAGAGAGTAAAACCCTGGCCTTCTGGCAAAACACTGCCTACATTCAGTCATGTAGTTATCATAACTGGGAGCTTGCCATCTCTTGTCCAGATGGTGAGCAAATAGTAAGCTGCTGCCTAAAGAGGAGGCTGGTTTCTCCTCTGGTCTACTCAAAGGTACCTAGGTGAGGTGAAGACATGCATTATTTCACATCACTTACTACACTGCTGGAGATGTCTTCTCTGGAGGCATTTGGGTTATACTTGCAAAAACAGAACACTTGGAATGAAAAAATATTCATTGACTAGCTTTGAAACCATTGACCTGGTTTATTGTTAAAGTCAGTTTATTTTAAGAGGATGTCCGAGTCAGTAAATACGCCAGTGGTGATATGGGCAGTTATTTGAGTTTCTACTGCATGTCCCAGAAAGCTTAGGGACTTTAAACTCTATTTTTGTAACAGCACTAGGAATCATAGTGCTTGTACTAGGTACTCTGGTTTCTGAATGTGGCAAGTAGATCTGAAATGGTCTCATCCCTGTGGGATTATGCACTGCAATACAGGTGTATACGTAAATATTTAATTTTGCAATTTTTACTGTGGATATTTCTGTGCTGTTAAATGCATTGTAAAATTCCTGTTCCTGGGTAGGTCTGTGGCCATTGTTCTGGGCCCAGGTAATTTTAAAATGATTCAGAGGTGTTTGTAAGGACTTCATACCTGCATGTTATTTACAAATAAAATGGAAGCCTGAGATTTGTGTGTATATATTGTGCAAGTATGATTTATTAAGCTGTTAAAGGACTTCAAATGAGAAAGTATTTTAAAATAAGTTATGTTTAAGTTATAATCATAAATTAAAGATCTCTGACTTAAAATCTGTTATGTATTGTCCTATTTGTAACAGTTTTTAATAAAATGTTTTAAATATAATGCTCCCTATTCGGAAACGTGCATAATTTACATTTAGGCCAGCCGTGTGGATATGGCTTCCCCAGTAGAACATGAGGGGTTGGGTGGGGGAAGACTGGCTAAATAGCAAGGCTGTCCCTTATTTAGCTTTCCATGTTTTCATAGCCGTGAAGGAAAGTAGCCAGCAGATGGCACTGACTGCCTGGAGCTAGCACACAGCCAGAGCCCGACCCCAAACCAGCATCCCCAGTCCTGACAGGGAGGAGGAAGGCTCAGCAGATGCCTGGACCAGCAGTGAGCTTTGCGAGAGGCATGCTCAGGAGAGAGAGGAGAGCAGAAAGAGAAGCAAGTAGGTGATCTTGGTGCATCGTTAACAGCAACAAACCCCTCAGCCCATGCAGGCCTTTTGCAGCCCTTTCTGCTGGGAAGTTAGCTGGGTGCTGGGAGACCATGGGCTAACAGGTGAAAGCACTGCTCTGGGGATTAGCGGTGACTGCTGTCTAGGGACCTCAACTCCCACCCTGGCTCAGGCTGTAGCCAAAGGCTCTGCCATGGACTAGTGATGGCCAGACACTGCTGTGGCCACCTTCCCCCAATCCCTGACATAGCCAACGAAACGGCACCGTGGCTCTCCATACCCGCTGCCACAGGCCAGCCCTTCGTGATAAACTGAGATATGCTCCTGCCCTACACAAGGCTCAAGAGAAGCCATCAGGCCTGTGAGCAAGGGAGTCAGTTAAGAAGTGTTGTGCCACTGTGGACTGGGCCCATTGTGGTTTATCCCGAACTGATTAATGAATGGAGAGTGGCTGTCAGCGTTTACCCCGCCTTGACAGGGTGGGGCCCAACCGTGTGAGCAGATGTAGAGCAGTAATCCCTCAGGTTCCCTGAGGGGACATAGAGATTAGCCCGAAACGCCCTGCTCTGAATCCCTGCAGGAGCTTTTTTGAGAGCTAAACCACCACATGGGTCCCCCAGCCTGTCCTTGTTGTTGTCCTCTACATGCGTGGCGCTGTAGCAGCCTCTGGAGAGAGCTGCTCAGGCCAGCACGGCTCCTACCCTGCTGCAGTCAGGGCAGCTCAGCTTCTCCTTTCCCAGGAGTTGACCAGAGCCAGTGCTTCTATCAGCTTTCCCTGGGATCTTACAGAGACTTTATTGCCAGAAAAGAGACTATAAAATTATCCTCTTTTTCTCCAAACCTTCATCCCTTGTGTTTTCCAGAGGCAGCATGAGTGAGGCCACATTTGAGTGGGATTAGTCCTCTCTCTCTCTCTCCTGTACATCCCCTAGGGCAGACAAAGACTCCCTGAAGGGGATCGTCTTCCATTCAGTGACTTCGAGGTTACCTGTATCCTCATAGTTAACATTGGTCCCGGGCACAGGCAAAACCCTAGCCTGTGTTTGTCCAGGTCCCTTGATCCTTGGTCTTGTCCTGGCACTGTTTTTTCCAGCTTCAGGATGTGAATTACCAGATGGTATGGTGTGTCCAGGCCTTCAGGATCTGAAGCCATTTTATTTGTAGTGGATGTGTCTCTGTCGCAGTGACTGAACGCAGCTCTTGTGTTGTTTGCTATCCATATAGTTCCCGTGCTGGCGAGAATGGCCACGGGAATGCTTGCTGCCAGGCCGTCATTTAGTAACTCTGTTGTATCACTATATGGTGCAGTGTTGTGCAACCAACGAAGGGCCGCAGGGTCTTTGCTGGAGGGACTTTCCTTATTTTCTGTTGTCCCATTTCCCTGAAATTCCTCAGCTCTCCCTGGGCCTGGGGCATTGTTCAGAATGGGATCTGTGTTTTGCCTGGCATCTTATTTTGGAACGGATGTCTGCTTGTGCCTTGACCTATGGAAGCTGTGAAGGTGACATTAACTGGGAGGCACGCATGTCCTTTCACAGCTCTGCGTGTTTGCTGCTTGGCAAGGGGATGGTTTTTGTGGCGTAACTTAACACATTCCTGATGAAACAAGCTACTCGGGGGGGGGCTTTAGCTTTTTGCATCTGCAGTGTGACAGAAAGGGACTTAGGAACAAAATTTCACTTAAAGTCTCATACAGACAGGTAGTGTTTGACTTGGGGTATGTGTCTCTGTGGCCCTTGGTGACACGGACAGTATAAGCCCTGCTCAGACTGAGTTTGTGCCTTCTGTTTTCATAAGAAATTAGCCGTCAAACAAGCAGTCATTTACCAGGGCCGGGCTGAAGTTGCCTTCCAGAGCTCCAGTTTTCAAGGGCTGGACTGGACCCAGCATTTGGCCAGCAGTTCTTCACTCATGAAGACAGGTCACTGCTACAGGCTCTGGAGACTGGAGGTCTTTGCAGCTCCTTGCGTGCTTTGCTGAGGACTGGCAGCAGGGACTTTGAAGCAGCAGCTCCTGCAGGAGTTGGTGTCGTGATCAAATCACTAACGGGCTCAGCTCCTGCTCTGGGAGCTGTCAGAGGATATTAGGGCCAGGATGCCAGACTGCAACGTACTTGGTGAGTCTGGTTTCTGTCCTGAATCTTGCTCTTGTTTGAATTCCTCTGGTTCTTGCAGGGGGCTGACTCCCTCCTTGGCTTGAGCATGCTGCTAATGTGTGGCTGGTAGTGGGGATTTGGGCAGGGTCTTCAGCCCATAGTCCTGGAGGAGAAAGTTGCCATGGTGAGCTCTTGGTCAGGGACAGAGAGGACCATGAGATCACTGTTTCCTGGGAGTCATAACTTGCATCAGATGAGAAATACAGCATGAGCTTTCCCACAGACAGCAAGGCCACCCTCCTGTTGGTAGTGGGCAGCAGAAGCTTAGTAGAGGGCAGAAAAGCAGGCACCAGAGCCCAGTGTGTCACAGCATTTGCACAGTTGTACTATGGAGCCCCCTTGCCTGGTTTACGGCCTCTCTCATGCACACCTTTAGGGTGAAACAAGCAAAATTAGAGGTTAGATTTGGCCAGTGGAGTCAGAACCTGCTGGATGGTTATCGCTACTCACCTGGCACTATTAAGTCTCACATAGAAGGGAGGCAGACTTGGCCAACACAGTTCAGCTGTGGCTCCGGTGGTGAGAGAGAAATCCACAGCCCAGAAAGTGTTTCCATAGCTGATGATGGCCAGTGCTTTTTCCAGCTTGGGAAAGCTGCTGCCAAGAACAGGACAGCGTGTAAAAAGCACAAATGCCTCTTCAGCAAGGCAGCAGATGCCCCCGGGCAGCTGCCAGCAGGTTTTCTACCTGCCTTCCCACTTCAGGGAAGGACATTCCCTGAAAAGCCCAACAGTTGCTTTGACTTTCAGCCCGGGCCAAGTGGGACCTTCATCAACTTCTCGCCTCGCCAGCTGCCATGAAAGCAGCAATGGCAGGTGTGAAATTGCAGGTGACTTGCTTGCTTCTGGCACTCCAGTGCTGTCATTTTGGGCTTTTGACAGCTTCTGAGTGGGCAGGAAGAGGGAATCACACTGAATCCATGCCTTCTGGAGCAGACCTTGGGTCTTGGGTGGAAGGGAAAGGGTTAAAGGGGAGACAGGAAACACTTTGTTCAGGGCTTATTCCACAGGATGATTTCTGGGAAAGGAGGGGCTGCAATCAGGCCGGATGTATTCACTTTGGGATCTTGGGAAATCAAGCCCAGCCTGGCCTAAACCAAGAGGAAAATACAGCGCAGCCCACACTGCACGAAACAGCAACGTACCCGCTTCACCTTATCTCGTGTCAGCGCAAACAATCCAGATAACATAAAAATCAGCCATAGTGAAATGCTGGCTTCACATGAACAACCAAGACATCTCATGGGGAAATGATACGGTTTGAGTAGAAAGACAGTGGGGCTAGTCCTAGAAAGCTCTATCCTAAGATAGAGAGAAAGGGCCCTCTCTAGTCCGCACTGTATTTCCTCTTCCTCCCTTGCCTTAGTTGGTACCAGAGACCCCAGGTTGGTCCCTGGGTGGAGAGCAGGGGATGCTGTCTGTGTCACGGGGCTGTTCTCAGATGGGAGTCTGATCTGGATGGCCCTTGAAGGCAGTGAAGGAAGGCTCTGCAGATGGCTTAGGAACTGCTGGGTCATCGTCAGAGAACAGAGATGGTCTTTGCTACTTTCCAGCAAATCGCTTTTGACCAACACAACGCCTGCAAACAAACAGATGCAGCAGAGGTTCTTCTACTCTGTCAAAGGCTTGTGGAGAAAACCTCACCAGTGTCAGTAACCCCTTACAACTAAAGGCAGAGGATTTGGCTGAAGCACTTCGCGGTGATGAAGAGACATCGTGGAGTCATGCAGGAGGAAGGGAGACAGCCCACATTCTCCACTGCTCTTCTCCCTTTTCTGGAGGGAACAGTTCCATCTCTGTTTTGCAGAACGCTTCTCACCTGCCACTTGTGCTCTTCTTGGCTTTTTTGGTGGGGACAGGGATTGGAGTAGAGGTGAGAGAGCCTTGCCACATGTCCTTGGACGGAACAGCGGCAGTTTGCATTGTGCAGGCAATTGGTACAGCCACAGTGAATTTTGCACGCGCCACTCAGACTTGGAGAGTTTGCTCAGGCTGGTGGTTTATTTGCACTGAAGACAAGCCAACCATTCACCTGAACGCATTTGTCACGCTGCTCTTTTGAACTGGGGCAGCTGGATATTACTGTTGAGGTCAGTACAGATCGATCTGGTTCATTTTCTTTTTCCTCTATAAGCTCTTTCTTCAAGAGTGTTCAAAACCCTGTTTAATTTGCCCTGTCTGAGTAGAGAGTTTAGCTTCTGCTCAGAGTAGTATAAAATCCCAGCTGATGTGCCAGGAGGAAAGCGCTCAGTACATGAAAAAATCCATGCCTTTCCAAACTTTGAGTTTAAAATCCAGAGTTTAAAAACATACTGGACATAAAAGGTTTCTTGTAAAGTAACTGTAATTATTTACAAACAAGCATCTGGCTCACTGAAATCATGTAAGTGCTGAGAAGAAGTCAGACACAGATCACCCTTTTCTCCAGGCTGCAATTCATTCAGTGTGGCTGCATTAAATTCAGAAGCAGTTCTTTTAGGTGATGACAAAAGTTTCAGATGCTGCCAAATGAAGCTAGTAACATGCATGCACACACATGGCCACACGCAGAATGGGTCAGCCAATGCTTTTGTTTTGTCACTTTTGCTTCCTGTTTCCTCGCACACACACAGGGCAGATTTAGGTTCTCAGCCCTGTAAATGGTGGATGAGCCTTTGCAACATCCTTTCCCATCTGCTAAGTGGGAGCAAGTCTTACTTTTGGTGACAGAAATTGGTGATAGAGACTCTGTGGACTTTTGAAACAGTTTATTCGTGTTCCAGCGTGAGCAGGGAAAATGGAGATGGTTGCAAACAGCAGATACTCTTTGCTTTCATGTCAGCATTGACGTGTAGCTCCAGAAAGTGATTCCACCTCAGATAAATGCAGTGTGCAAGGATGAACCATCTGTCTTGAGGAGTTTTGGGAATGTAGACTCCTCCAGACTTCGCAATGAGCAAAGTTAACTCTGAAGATTGGGTTTCTCTCTGAGCTTGCCCCTGAGGAAAGAACTTGTCCGAGGATCCTAGGAAACAGGATTGGAGGAGCCCTGAGAAGTCACCTACTCCAAACCCCTGTCCCACACTGTGAGAGATGGCATTGCAGGTGGAAGTTGGTGCTGTGCATCCCATGCAAAAAAGCAGGGGCTCTCTAAGAGGAACCTGGGTGGTTCCGAGTGCAGTGGCCCCCCATGTCTGCAGGGATGCTCCAAGCAACCCCATGGATTTGGGTGCACAGGTCCTGGACAGTGGGGTTGATTTGGTGTCTGAAGCAATTCAGCTATTTCAGAAATTCCAAGCTGGGGCTGTTCGCTCTTCTAACACTGAGGTTGTGGCCTGGAAAAATGAGCACTAGGTTTAATTTCCCAGCACTGCTGACAGCTAAGTCTGGGAAATTAATGCTTCTGCCTTGTGCCTAAAACAGAATTATACTGAACTCCTTAGAGAAGAGCTTTGGGATCTTCCCAGGAAGAACAGAGGGCCTGTACCAGGGGAAAGACACCATGTCCTGTTCCTATCCTCCTGCCCTCTCTATCTGCTGCTGGATATGAGGCCAAACAGGCCTTTGCTCTAAGCTGGAACAGCTGTCCTTCTGTTCCCGTGTCTAGAGTGGGAAAATCTAAGCTTTCAGGGTGTTTGGATGCTGTGGGAACAGGTGCAATAGGGGACCTAAAAACAACAGATCAGAAAACATATGGGACTGCCGCAGCTCTTAATTAACCTAATTGCTGTAGCTTCCACAAAGGTCTGCATGTTAGCCTAGCGTGTTGTTTCCGGTGCAGGCAAGCAGTGGTCCCTGTGATAGTGTGCAGACGCGATAATGCTATCAGCAGCCCCTTCCTTCCCAGGAGGGGCCCAGCAGGCCAGACCACCTCCATAAAACCCATCTGCTGGGCCCAGGGGTGCAGATCCTCGTGCCTAGATATACAGCCTGCCCGTCTGCAGTGGTGCTGTAGGCTTCTCTGGAGGGAGAGTGGAGGTGAGGAATGGGTTTTGAAAGCTAACGGGGGTTATTGCAGCCCAGCAGTTTGACTTGTCTGCCTGCCCTCCATCAGAGCTGACTGCTGCTGCAGGGGCAATGAGTCACTCAGGCTGCAGGTGGTCGGCTGATAAATGTATTGCGCCAGCTCACCTGCATGTTTGATGGCGCAGTAAAACCACTAGATATTTATAGAAAGAAATTGCGTCCCGACTGGAGAAAAGAGAGCGCTCTAAGTGCTCTTTGGTTAAAGAGCACAACAGGGCTGTAGTCCTTCCTTCAGGACTTCAGACCAAGAGAAAGGGTAGTCAAGAATCTTTCCTAGGCTCTTTTGATACTCAGACAACAGCATGGTTTTTTCACTTCAGAATCATCCTTCCTCACTGAAAGTATTTGGAGAACAAAGTCACTCCCAGTTTAGTTAAACATACGTCTTTTCATGGCGCTGAATTGTAAATAAAGCTGTTGTCCTAAAAATACTACAGATACCTCAAAGTTTCCTGAGGTTCAACGATGTCCTCTAACAACAATCCTTGTATTGTGCTGCAAACTGAAATTTGAAATTGGTTGTCCAGCTGTCTGGTATAGAGCAGCCCAGCCAGGCAGCCTGCTCTTTGTAAGGGAGCAGCTACTCCCACATACGTGGTTCACTCCAGTAGAGCCTGGATCCTTTCTAAAGCTCAGGGGCTGGAGACTTGAGGCACAGCAGAAAGAGCTGCCTTGAGAGGTGCAGCAAGTGAGGAGGTAGAGCACGGTATCTGATGTGGGCACATCTTGTCTGGCCGGTCAAGCCAAATGTTTATCACCTTTGGATTCATCATGCTGCCCAAAAAGCAAAACAGACGTGTAGTAGTGTTGGCAATCTCTGTAGGAACCTCCTGTCTGCCAGATTTTCTCTCCCTGCCCTCCCAGCAGGTGCCAGCTGGGTTTTTGCTTTCTTTCATCCTATGATCATGTTTCATCAAAGCAAGCACAGTCAGGGGATGCAGAGCCCAAAGGCTTACTAAAATTAGGCCTGATCTTTGGTCCTGTTTGTAAGTCGTTTCTAGGCATGGTGACATCTGACATCATATAAACCGGCTAAAATCAGGGTTTGCGAGTCCTAAGTGCAGCTATGTTCGTATTATTGTTTGCAAAGTCCTTTGGAGCGGCTGTGTGCCTGTTAGAACAAAACAGCAGCACACAGGCATAGATCAAAGAGCCCCCATGAAACAGATTTCAACACAGACGAGCAGCCTGTGCTATCAAACTAGCCGACAAAGGAGGATCACGGGAGAAGCGCTGCGGCTGCAATTTTGACACAATCAAACCGTATTCGTACAGTGCCCGTGGCTCAGTGCTGGAGTCACACAGGTTCACTGTGGAGATCTCTGGGTCTTCTGCAAAAACAACAAATGAAACAAGATGTTGAGTCCCAATTAAGTTAATGGGGCTTAAACAAATCTTTCAAGTCAAATGTAGTGGTTTGTGTTTTAGTGGATCTGGATCTTGCTAAAGCTTCCCTTCCCCGTTCTTTCCATCAGAGCTTCTTAAGTAACAGTGGTTAATAAGGAGGAATTTATAAACAGCAGTTCAAACCCCGAAGTGTGACCAGAATAGGTGTTTGGAATGGCTGTACGAAATACCTTCAGAGAGGTGATGAATAAGCAGCAGAGGCAAGGAGGGAGAGTGAAAAGCATGGTTTGTGCCTGTTTTATAAACTTAGCTCATGTGGGTTTTTGAATGAAGTGTTGATGTCAATTCTCTGGTTTGGCCGATGGCCTCATGCTGTGGAAATCAGGCCCTTTGCTAGCGCTGTCCTCGTACCTGGGCTAGAAGAGCATTTGTTTGGCGCTGGATGTGAAATAACAAATCATCCCAACTCTAGTCTGCTTTTGGGCAACAAATTTGGACTAGGTCAGGTCTTCATGAAGACCTGGATGGCCAGCAGCGCTCTGCCAGGCCTGTGCTCAATCCGGCTGCTGCAAAATGGGCTTCTAAATGGCGCAAACCCAAGGTGAAGCTGATCTCAGTTTGCAGCAGCCTGGGTGCACCATGATACAGCTCTGGTGCAGAGCTCTCTGCTTTCCTTTTCCCTGCTATATGGTGACCGCCTATGCTGCAGCTTGTGAGAAGGAAGGGGATGTACGAGGTGCATTGTGCCCCAGGATGGTGATGGAGCTCCGGTCTAGGATATCCTTGTGGGAGCTGAGAGAATGCAAGTTCAAAATAGGTGATTCTTCACTCTTCATTCACCCGTCCTGGAGATTGCCCTCCTGGCACCTCCCTCTCTGCCCCAGGGAGACACAGGGGAAATCCTGGTGGCACCGCTGGCTTGGGGTAGGGGGCAGACTGTTACGAGCTTTGTAGGCAAAACCCAACATCTTGAACTTCACCTGAAAACAAATTGGCAATGAGGCCTAATGAACACACTCCCAGGAAGCTTTGCAAGGCATGCTTTTATTGTGGCTGCGCCTATAAAGGTCTACAGCCTCTCATTTGATGAACAGACAACAGCATTTTTTTTCCCCTCCTAACAAGGTTTCCTTAGAAATGGATCCACTGCTGAATCCCGAGTCTGCCTGGCATATTCCGGGGGACATCTGGAGCAAATTCTTCATTATTAGATTACATTAGTTGCAGCAATAATCATTCACATGGGATTATTACATCCAAGCTTGTCTCATTGCCTTTATCCTTTCACACATTGTCTTTCCTGGTTCGCCTTCAAAGGGCTGTTGTGAGTCTGTGTTGGAGCAAGAAATTAACTCGTTCGTAATTTATGCATCATTTCCTCCAGCCACATGTATTTAGGGCAAGATCAATAAAATATAATAAGGAAGTGGGTGGGTATTGTCACTGTAGGGCTGAAATAATTCCTTTGGTATCACTGTAAATCCTTCCCTCACATATGAAAACCTGCAGTCCCGTCCATCATTAGCTTATTTTGCTAGAGTGTATCAACAGGACATTGATTTGGCTCCTTTGTGTGCTTGCAGAGTTCATGTCCTGCTACTTCTGCTGACAGCCGTGCAAAGTGCTCTGCGTGGAGGTTTAAGATTTTCAAAGAGCAGTGTTTCATAGCCTTTCTTCTGTCTCCTTTCCGTGTAATTAAAGCCATGCCACCTAACGCCGCAGATTCATTTCTGGAGTGGCTCCATGCTTTGGCATCTGCTGTGATATGTTAGGTCTGAGAAAGAGAAAGAGGTAGCAGGAGGAATCCAAGCACCACAGCTCAGGGCACAGAAATCACAGAATCACAGAGCAGCAGGGGTTGGAAGGGCTCTCTGGAGACCATCCAGTCCACCCCCTCCACTAAAGCAGGTGCCCCCAGAGCAGGGGGCATCCAGGCGGGTTCGGATCTCTCCGGAGAAGGAGACTCCACAGCCTCTCTGGGCAGCCTGGGCCAGGGCTCGGGCACCCTCATGGGAAAGCAGTTCTTCCTCATGTTGAGGGGGAACTGCCCACGCTCCAGTTTGTGCCTGGTGCCCCTCATCCTGGCGCTGGGCACCACCGAAAAGAGCCTGGCCCCGTCCTCTGTACACCTGCCCTTTAGATATCGATCAGCACTGATGAGATCCCCTCCCAGCCTTCTTTTTTCCAGGCTGAAAAGACCCAGGGCTCTCAGCCTCTCCTCACAGCACAGATGCTCCACTCCCCTCATCATCCTTGTTGCCCTCTGCTGGGCTCTCTCCAGTCTTTCCCTGTCTCTCTTGAACTGGGGAGCCCAGAACTGGACACAGCACTCCAGATGTGCCCTCCCCAGGGCAGAGCAAAGGGGCAGGATCCCCCCCCTCGACCACACTCTTCTCAATGCCCCCCAGGACACCATTGGCCTTCCTGGCCCCAAGGGCCATTGCTGGCTCATGGTGACCCTGTTGTCGCCCAGCACTCCCAGGTCCTTCTCCGCAGAGCTGCTCCCCAGCTGTCAGCCCCCAACCTGTACTGGCGCATGGGGTTGTTCCTCCCCAGGTGCGGGACCCTAACACTTGCCCTTGTTGAACTCCATCAGGTTCCTCTCTGCCCAACTCTCCAGCCAGTCCACATCACGCTGAATGGCAGCACAGCCTTCCCGTGAGTCAGCCGCTTCCACCCAGCTCTGTATCATCAGCAAAATTGCTGAGGGTACACTCTGTCCCTTCAAATCTTGCTGTCTGTGTGAACTGGGGAGGCAAACCTGAGTGGATCTGAGAAGTCAGTGGGAGGTTCGAGAGGATCTGGAGTCCCTTACTAGTGATCTGACTGCTGGGCAGCCCTTCCTGTGTAAAAAACAACAAAAAAAAGCAGGAGTTTGGATCCATCTCACCCATGGCAGTGTAAGGATGTAAGAGGGACAATGCTTGTGGGGAGAACAGACAGTGGACAGAGAACACTGGATTTCTGTGGCTCCTAAGGATGCCCAGAACTGATGCCACAGCGTATCTTATCTTTTCATGTCTCTTTTCTCACCTCCTGGCTCCAATCCAGACTATCCTGCAGGGTTTCAGCTCCATGAGAACTTGAATTTGGGGAATTTGTTGCAATTTCAGATTAAGAATTTCCTGAATGGGCGAGCGAAGTCAAACCAGCAGTTCAGCACCCTTGCTAGCTCTGCCTGCCTGGACTCCCTGCGGCTGTTTCTCCTGCAGGAGGTGTCCTGGCAGTTGGCACTTACGTGGAAGGGGCTGTGTGGCCCACCTTGGCTTTAGCACTGCTCTGTCTGCAGATCTGAGGGGATTACAGCAATGCAGAGGCTCCAATTTCTGAAAGACTCTGGAAGGAGTCTTGAGATCATTCTGCACTCTGGCACATGCATATTTTGTTGCTGAAAAGGTGGAGGAATCTAGGAGAGGAAGGTGGTTAAAAACCCCTAGCAGGTCTGACACATCCCAGAGGAATATTCTTGGTGCAGTTGTGCTGGGCTGGGCAGCACACGGTGTACGGGACGGGGCGGCGAAGTCAGAGCAATCCTGCCCTCCACAACCCCTGCGATGTTGACACAGCCTGAAGGGGAGCACAGAGGAGAAGAGATCGTGAGATTATCAGTGCAGACAGGGGAGAGGAATGTTGTTTGCTTGTAGCTCTGCTCCATCAGGACTGGCAAAATCCAAACACGGAGGGAAGATGCAGGCAGACGCCCACCCACTGTTTGAGAGTGTAACAGAGATAAGCAGGCTCAGGGACAAAGCCAGGTGCTCTAACTCCAGCACAAGAAAAACTGGTCAAAGCACAGGCCGGTTGTCTTCTGAAAGCCTTCTGGAGACAAGGGTCTGTTCAGGTCACCTGCAAGCAGCTAGTGATGCTGCCCAGGAATACATACAGGACATTGCGCCCTTGTCACCTGCCCCCACGGCCCTCAGATAGCTTTAGTGAGGCAAAAGCCAGCTATGCCTGGCCTCCGCTGGAGTCCGGTAGTGATGTGGCTGACACTACACCTACTCAATGGCAGTTTGTTATCAGGTAGAGGATAGAGGAGGCAGGCTTGCAGATGATAGAAAAAAGACCAATTGGCAGAGAGGAGGAGGAGAGCTGAACTGAGACAGATGCTCAGATGGGATGGCAGTTGTTTGCTTGGTTTTGTTCCATCAGGAGCCAGGGTTAGAAAAAAAATCACTTCCATGAGACACTCTCAGCAGAGCGTTTTCGGACCAACTCCTTTGTGTCGCAGGGCCTTTCCCAGGCAGCCTGTGCAGCCAGCCCTCCCCCTGGCATTGCAACATCTCCCGCTTTCCAAAGAGACAGGAGCCCGCACAGCAAACACAGGAAACCCCAGCCCCGGTCAAGGTCTGGGAGGTAAATTTGTAACTTAGGACGGATCGTGAGGATGCTGCTCTGTAATGTGTAAACACTCCTTTCTTTCTCCAACAGCCCAGCGCAGCTGAGAAAGCTGATCCCAAACCTCCCTTCATGGTTGAGTCCGCTGAAGAGACAGGACGCAGGTTGGAAATGCAGCCAGGCACGCAGGCTCCTTATTCCCTGGAGAGCGGCTCCTTCCCTCACTTCTGTAAGTGCTTGCCTAGACCCCACACGAATCAGCTGCGCTGAGCAGCAGCGCGGGCTCAGCTGTGGGTTGGGCAGCTGCGCGGAGGGGTGGCGGGACACCACCGTGGCCATCGCCAAGAGCAGCGGGGCTTGCCCAGCCTCCTGGGCATGCTCCTCCTGTAGCAATATGTGCCGACCGAAGAACGGAGCCTTTACGGGAGTTTAATTCAGGTGCAGGTTTTGGAAAGAAACCCTTGTAGCACTGTGCTGCACTCTCCATTGCGGGAGGGAAATCTGAGATTAGACACGGGGAAGAGCTATTTAACAGGAGTGGTGTAGATGTGGTGGGACAGATGGGCTGGGGAGGAGGTAGCAGCTCCATCCCTGAAGGTCTCTGGTTTGGTTTGGGGCAGGAAGATGAATGAGATGAACTTGCCAGGTTCCTTCCAAAGCTCTTTTCTGTGAGTCTGTGCTTTCGTCCTGCAATGGAAGGGAAGAAAAGCGTTCAGGGTGTGGAAGGGGATACTGTCTACAAGTGAGGGCTGCGATGGCTTATGCTAAAGGAGTTCTGGGGATCAGCTCATAAAGGTTAACAAAGGACAGGTGGAAGTTACACGTAAAGCTAGTCAGGAATTTTCCATGAGACTAGTACTTTTAACAAAGAGATGTTTTTCCGAAAATTGAAGCTCTCTCCAGATAAATATTGATGTTGTTGATCATATTAAATCTGTGTGTGTATGTACAGAGAGAGAGAAAGAGAATTTCCCTGGGAAAACGCCATAACGGTCTAGGTCATTTCAGATCCCTTTGAATTTGGTTTGTGTTTTGAACTACCAACGTGTTTCACTACCCCTGCCGTGTATGAGCTCTTTGCAATGTATGTACTTCAATATTCTGGCCAAAAGGAATATATTTACTTGCCTTTATATATTTACAGATCACATAAAATTTAAAACAACTTCTCTTGCTGCTTTCATAGTAAATGTGTCACATATCTATATCAATATCAAGTTTAGTTAGCGTAGCAGATACACTATTTGTCTGATTCCTATAGATCAGGCAAAGCAGTGGCACAACACTGGAATTGTTTCAGTTGCATGCAAAGTCACCTTTGCACCAGGGGCCAAACCCTAGGAATCGAAACCCACCTGTCTTGGGCAGATCAGAGGGCTGGAGGGCCTGCAGAGAGGGCAGGGATTGCTTCCAAAAGGCTAGGAGATGTTAACCAAGTGCAAACGGGCAGGCAGCATGCTGCGATAACAAAGCAGCAGGCAGTGGGTAGGAATTTGCTGGCTCTGGCTTGCGCTTGCAGTGAAGTTGCTTTCCCCTCCTCTTTGACTCCCTTCCCTCGGCTGTGCAGAGCAGGGCTGTCCTTACGTTATCACCTACCATTGCTAATGTCTGCCCCAAAGGCATACTTGCTGGTGTCCAGGACTCAGCGAGCTGTACCAGCTCTGAGTGTGGCAAGGGGCTGGCAAATCCCTGCTGCAGTCTGGGCTCAGACCCCCTGTGAGGCACACAAAGAGCCTGTGGGTTTAAATCCTTCCCCTGAGCCAGGCTAAGGAGAAGGGGACTTTAGCAAAAGGCAGGACTGAGAGCTAAGGCAGGAACTTTAAAGCATTTTGGAAAAGCCACTGAGGCTTGTGCCTGCTGATAGCGCTGACACAGTGCTCCCCGCGTGAACCCCGTGCGATTCTAGCGGGGTGTCTGTAGTGCCACACGAATGGGGAGGTCGTGCACTGCTCTAAGATTCCTGGTACGTTTCTGTGTGGGCAGAACCCCTGTTGTAACTACTTGGGACATTGAGAAATCATTGTAATGTTTTAAAATTCTATTTATTTATTTTTTACAAGCACTCCAAAACCTCACCGTATCTGGACTCTAAAGTGCTCCCAGGGTGAAGGGAGTTGGGGTCAAATTCCATCAGTTTTGGAAGATTCCCTGGCTTTTTACTGGGGCGATTCACTTTATACATGAGAAACTGCCAGCAAATGCCTGGATGCAGACAGCTCCATTTCCTACAGAAACCCGGACAAATAGGTGTGCGTGTAAGTAAAGGACAGAGAGAAAATGGTGTTCTAGTCTCAGAGAGCTAAAAAGCTGAT
Source organism: Steatornis caripensis (assembly GCA_013398225.1). Classification (NCBI taxonomy): domain Eukaryota; kingdom Metazoa; phylum Chordata; class Aves; order Caprimulgiformes; family Steatornithidae; genus Steatornis; species Steatornis caripensis. The sequence continues at coordinate 210,450 of VZSC01000530.1, forward strand.
CTGGGTCATGAGAGCCAGAAAAGCATCCATCCCACCAGCCTGCTGCCATCCCTCAGGGTGAGGTAAGGCGGTACAAGAGCTCTGCCTGGTGCTCAGCCCCAGTTGCAGTTTCAGGCTTAGTCCCCAGACTCTTTCGAATTGGAAGTGATCCACACAGGATTTGTCACCGGCTGCAGCCAACAGAGCCCAGAGTTGAAGTCTAGCGTGTGCTGCCAAAAACGGCTTGCAGGTCCTCACAGGTCAGCCCCTTCCGCTCTGCATCTGTCAATAAAGCGAGCATCCTTCCCATCCTGACTTTTCCCAGCTGACCTTTTTAAGCACGGTTGCAGGTTCTGCCCGATCTTCCCTTTGACAGCTCTGAAGATTCATTCCGAACTTTGCGGAGGCAATTGGTTTACGGGAGGGATCAGCAACCTTTCATGGGTGCAGGGCTGACCTGCCTTTCTCTTCCTCAAAGACGAGCTAACGCATGCCTGAAAACACTCGCAGGACGCTGAGAGACGCTGTCTTTATGGCAGACGAGGGGGTCCCCTTCAGACAGTGCGCTTGGACCTGGCTTTTGCATGGGAAAGAAGTTTCTTTATTTCTATATTGAGCTGGGAAATCACAGATGACTGATACAACAGGAGCAAAGCCCCCTGCAACTTCCATGTAACTCCGGTGACCTTCTAGGGAAAAGACTTTTATTGCTGAGCCTACCCCTTGCAGCAGAGAGGGGACACTAAAAGCTCTTCAGTTAGCTGATGAGAAGGAGGTTTCTCCTAAGCTAGATCTAGAGCGTTGTAGCAGGCATTATTGCAGGGACAGCAGTAGAGGAAGGGGTGGGTGGGTATTTGTTGCAGGTGTTTTGAGTCTCCTCTCGATCTATTTCAGCTGAAAACCTAAGGCAGGCTTCCCGAGGCCTTGTTTACCTAGAGGATGAGGCTAGAGGATGGTTTGGAATTGGATTTCTTTTCTCTTGCTGTGGTTCTGCTTGGTTTCTCTCCTTGCTCCTGTTGCAGTAGCTTGCTGGGGTGATTTGGAAGCTTAAGCTGAAAGTCCTCACCATGTGCCTCGTGTGATGCCTGGTTCTGCTTCAGTCTCCTCGTAAGTGCTGGGGTTGTGCTGAGCAATGTTTTGCTGCCTCCCTGGGGAGGGGTGCTGGGCTGCCCTTGGGAAAGGGAGAGGAATGGTCAGCAGGGGGTTATCTCAAGGCTCATCCACGTGTGTGACAATGAGAGTAGAGAAGAAATCTCTGGGAAACTGCAAAGAATGAGAGCAAAGAGGAATGTGTCTGGCTCGGGTGGCACAGTGTGGTGTAGGGCTGCGTGGCTGTGCTGTGCAAGCGATGATGTGCAAGGCCTTTTCTATCCGGGTGACGTGAGCCGTCTGGAGTTGGTTTCTCTGTGCTCTCTCTTGTGGAGGAGCATCATATAGGCCTGAGCCTGGAAAAGCCAAGCTGCTGTGTAGTGGCTCTGACATGCCAGGATGCTAATGCCTGCTCTGTCCTCAAAGTTAGTGGCCGCTGAGCGTGCCTCTCGCCTCAGATGGGCCCTACTGCCCTGGGGCTTTTCTGCGATGCTCCCGTTTGCTTTCCTGTTATGGCTTTTTGACAGGAAGCCTTTGACTCAATTCTGGCAGAAATTTCTCTTGCCTTGGCTTGCCTCTTTGTGAGCTTTCTCCAGAAATGTTGTTGGATTCTGGCCCCCCGTTTTGGGGCCAGGTCTTGGCTGGCCCATTACCTGTGAGGGGTGTCGGAGGTGGTGGCTGCGGTGTGGGGAGGCCAGGCTGCCTCCACACTCAACTGGCAGAAGTCCTGCACTGGAGTTTTACAAGGCCTTTATCTGTACTTTTTGGTATAGTTTATATTGCTGTGGTTACATATATATATTTATTATTAAAGTAAAGCCTCTGCTTTTGGTTCTTTAAGGCAAAAAAAAGCATTTCATTGCAAATCTAGTCAGAGAAGCTGCGTTGAGACACCAAGCGAGACTTGGGGGTGGATTCTCCTCTCGCTGGCACCAGCCCTGCTGGGCTTGAGGGCACAAAGTTGAAGTGCACGAGGCATCTGGGTCTCCTCCTAAAAACAAACAAGATCTGAGTTTGCAGTTCCTCAGTACCCTGGGGAGTATGTGGTGGCGTCTGCTGCAAACCCAGAGCAGATGCCGTGGGCTGGGGAGTTTGTATGTTTTGAGGTGCAGTCTCACTCCTTCCCCTTGGGTTTGTCTCCTTGGGGTCCCTAGTTGAAAGGAGGGCGTAAGAACAAAGATGCCTCGGACTGGGTTCTGGGGTCCACGTTTGCTGGTCCTTGGCAAAGGAGCCAGCAAGGTTATGGGAGGATACAGCAGTGTTTTGGGAGGAAGGCTGCCTTGGTGCCTGGCTGGCCCTGGGGCAGCGAAGGGGTTAAAGCCCAGCCATTCTGCCCAATCAGTCTGGCTTGCCTGTAATAACCAATTAACACAGTGTAATTGTGCAAATCCATATGTGGCAGTAATTACCAGGGAGATTAATGGATTCCTTCCTTTCTGAGCGGACCCCACCGAGGCTTGCCAGCATCCCCCCTGCCACCCGAAAGGACTCGGTGAGGAGGGAAAGCAGGGGAGGGGAACCTCTCTTCCATGGACACCCTTCGACAAAGCTGAGCGGACAGGGAGGCCCAGTGGGGACAGCCCGGTGCTTGTTTAAATAACCCTTTTCATCTCCCTGTGTTTCTTTATGTATGGCTCGCTGCTCCCTGGCTTGGACCTGGCCTCCCGAGGACAGTTCGTGGCCAGCCTGCCAGGGCCTGGGCTGCTTCGTGCTTTCCCTCCCCATTGTCCATTCATTCCCTGCTCCCCTTTCCCCCGTTTAGTCCTAATTGCTGCAGAATATCGCGTTTGTTTGCCCTCTTCTTTTGTAGCTTTGTTATTTTAGTTGCAATGGGTAATCCAGCAAACTGTTAAAGGCATACATGAGGCGAGGAGGGGACAGCAGTGCACTTGGGGCAGGTTTTCGAGCCAGACGATGGGGTTGTATTTGAGGGATGGCAGCTTGCACGCAGGCTGGGCCTGCTGCATCCTTTAGGATGGGTTTTCTTTGGGATATGTGGCCACAGAAGCAAAGAGCGACCCCGAAGCAGGTGAATACTTCCCTCTCTAAATGTTCTGGGTGGGGAGACAGGGCACTGAGTCCTGCCAAGCGAGAAAGGGGTGCGTTTGGGGACCGGTCCCCTGGCAGGCCACCACCCGGGTGGCATGGGCTCCTCCACAGTTGCACCAGCACCTTGGGCACTCAATACGCAACACTGCCTGTCCCACTCGCCAGCCCTGGCCAGCCTTGCCTCTGCATCGCACACGTGGGTCTGAGCCCTGCTGACCCATGGTGTGGAGGGGGCTGGGAAGAGCTCATCCTGGTTTCTGTGCTGAGTGATGATCCCTGCCCCTCACAGACAGCTCGTGCAGAGAGTCAGCCTGTGGGGAGGACTGACGTGCTGGCCAGGGAGCCGTCTGTCCCTGGCTGCACGCACAGGGCTGCAGGTGCCCCGGGGATGGCTGTGCTTGCTCACCTGGGGATGGGGCAGGTGGCTGCAGAGCCCAGTGCCCTTTGGAGCCTGGGATGACAGGGAGTGATCACGTCATACCTTGCCTCAAGCATCCTTGTTGCCTTCCTCATCAGGCCAAAAAAGTGATGCTGGGATTTGAAACTGGGTCTGTGATTTTTTTTTTTTTTTTTTTTACCATCTGTATGTAGGCTTGGGCTCAGGGTAGGCCAGAACTGTGTGGGCTGGGTGAGAGCATCCTGTGGGTGTAAAAAGCAGCCAGGCCAAAGGTCTGTCTTACAAATGGTGAATGCTTACAAGCATTCACGCAGAGTGTGCTCAAGTGTCCTTCCTCCAGCAGGTTCTGCCCTGAACTGTTCAGCATCTTCCATGAGTGACAACCGTGTAGATCCACGGCTGGCTGCCCCCCAAATCTGTAGTGATATCTGCACAGACATTCCTGCAGAGCACTGGCTGTCCCTTGCCTGGCTGTTCTCCAGCAGCGCTGGCCCCATTCACTGCCGCTTACACAGTAATGGATGTAAATGACCTTTTTCTTATTGCTGACTTTTTACAAAGGCCAGGAGCATGGCTGCGCTGAGGGAATGGCTGTGCAAGGTGCTCAACAGAGACATGAGCAAGGCTCTTCTCCAAGGAGGGTTACAGATGATGCAGGAAGTTTTGGGAGATTCTTGCCTGGATGTGATGGGAAGGCACGGAAAGGTGCATCTTCCTAGAGGACCAGGAGAGGTGGAGAGGCCTGACAGAGATGCTGCTTTTGGGTCTGCTTGCTCAGGGACCTGGGAGCCAGCCCGTGCTGACAGCTTGGTTTCCAGTCAGCAAGAGACCCTGGGGTAGCTCTTGGGTATTGCAAGTGAGATGGTTTTGTCTGTCAGAGAGTTGTGTCCATTGGTGTCAGCTGAGGCCTTTGGCTGTTTTAGATCTTCTGTTTCACCTGACCCAAGGGTTCATCAATACTCCTCTTCCCCTGCTGCTGTGGCATCCTAGGTTAGAGGTTATATGTGCCAAAGCACGACCTGTAAACGTGTCTCCTGGGTTTGCTCTGTTTGCGGGAGCTTGAACTAGCCTGTGTCTTGGGGAGCAGGCTTCATGGAAAGCTTCCCCCTGGCACAGGTGCCCAGGGGGATTCAGAGAAGTACCTGGGGCACTGAGAGATGCATCTCACACAGTTTCTGGGATGCTTAAAGTGTTGGGTCTTTGCCCTAGATTTTAGGCTCCAGGGCTGCAGGGTTTAGTGGATAGATATGATTTTAAAGCCTCATTAATGAAATCAGCCAGGGGAGACTGATTTGTATGCATATGGCTTGGCTCTTAAATGTCCAAAGTTGCATGTGGGAACAACCCTTGGCCTGTGCTGACTCCCAAGCTGTGCCTGGGAACTAACTGATGGAAAGTGCTAGGGATTGTGTTTACAACCAGCAGGACAGACCCTGGGACCGTATCCTGGTGCTGGTGAGTTTACTGGTATAGATTAGCTTTTGGGGCTATGCTGCTGGTCTGGAAAGCAGAAGACCTGACAAGGGATTGGGCTCCAACGGGGATATGTCTGGCTAGCAGAGGAGACAGCTCTGTGTTGGAGAAGCTGCTCTGGGATCTTCAGGGCTTGCTTTAATAAGCTGACTTAAGTCAGTGCACATCAGCACAGTGCTAGTACTCAAGCAGGCATTGCTGTACCCACATCATCCCAAGTCCTTTTTCTGCTTCTGCCGTGCAGAGGCTGCTCCTTCTGCTCAGAGGCTCGAAAGGACAGGGCCAAAACATGTGGCTATGGGCAGGTGCTCATTTCTTTGTCTCTCTTTCTCCTGTGAAGAGCTTGGGGAGCAGAGAGCAGATACTTGACAGTGCCAGCAAATGTCATTCCACGTCCCTGCAAATTCTTCATGTACTTGCTCCTTGCTGCTGTGTTGTCTTGGCTCGTGTGGTGTGGTCTGTGCTTGTCTTGATACAGGGCTGTTCCTTTCTTTGGGGTAGAGGGAATTTTGTCATGCTCCCATGGCTTTAAATACCAGTGGATTTTCCACTTGGTACAGGTGAGCATGTGGCTTTTGAGAGGAGAATATGTTTGAAAGGCAGCGGAGGGCACTGAGGAGGAAAGGGATGCTCACTGTAGCTCGTTCCTTGCCTGCACAGGCAGAAGAAGAGTTTTAAACAGTTTCTGCAGGGAAACACTGTGAGGAACCGATCTCATGGGAGAAAGTTTTGGCAGAGTTTCATGTTGTGTTTGTCTCCCTTTCGCTGCCGCTGGAAGGTGAGTCCTGGAGGAAGGATAGCTGCTGGAACAGATGAGGGATGTGTATATCTGTCTGGGCAAGGCAAAGAGATGGCTCAGTCCCATGAATGTCAAACAGACCAGGCTGGCAGAGTCTTGAACTTATGTTGGTTGGATCTGCAGAGAGATGATTGCAAGATGAACCTGTTGGTTTTCTGTGTGGTGGAAGTCTGCATGGCTGAGGGGACAGACCCAGACTATTGGGATTGGAGTTGTCTGAGCTGCTGAGGCAGAGGCAGTGAGCGCTAAGGTGTGGTCTTTGTATCCCCCTTCTCCTGTCTTTTTTTTTTTTTTTACTGCTGATTAACAAAGGGTATCTTTGGGCTTCAGCTCATCTTAAACGCATTTTGTGCCTCATGTGCTTGGGCAGCAAGACTTGGTTGTGCTTCATTTCTTCCGATTGCTGTGCCTAGGCTGTGTCTCTGGATCTGGTATTTGTGGAGGGGCTGCATAGCATCGAACAGAGCAAAGATGTGGTCGGGTTTATTATTTGAGGGGTTTTTTTTTGTGATCCCCCCCTGCCCTTGATGACTCGGAGGCATTATAGGTGTGAGCTAGGGGCTTGCAGCGTGCAGGATTGCTCTGCTAATAATACTGCTAGGCCAGGGTTGTAGGATCAGAGTATTTGGAGCAGTGGACACTTGGTTCCAAGAGTTGCTTGAAACTTGGTGGAGCTTGGGAGAGCCATCCCCAGGAAGATCATGTCATTACAGGAACGGAGATGTTTGTGCATTGAGGAACCTGCCTCTCCCTCTTTCATGCAGATGCACTTGGATTTTAGCGGTATTTGATTTCCTTCCCTGCTCTCAGAGACCCCAATGGACAGGCTGAAGTCTACTGAAAAGGAGTTAATGAGCCAGTGACATCTGCAGAAGTGAAGTGGAGGCAGGATCCAGATGACCTGCCTGGCTCCTGAGGAGCTGCAAGCATCCTATGAAAGGCGCAGCAGCCCCACCATCCCACCATGGCTTACGGAAAATGCTGTGTTGTAGTTTAGTCCTTGCTCCAGTCAAAGACAGCTTCCTGAGAAGTGCTGCGCCTTGGTGATATGGTAAATGTGGCTTTTTGGGCCCTTGGTCCAGATCAAAAGCTCTGTGGCCGTGTGATGCGAAGTGCTAACCTGGTGTAAATGCCTTCGCCTTCTTCAGGTCTTTTTGAATTGCTGTAATCGGCCAACTTGGTAAGGCAGGCTTTATCCTGGATCAGATACGCTAGCTGCCAGAGAGCAGATCATATTGTGGACATAAAAGCGCAGGAGATACAGGAGTGATTCAGTGAAAGCCAGAGCCCTCGCTGTGGCATTAATGTGACAATGTGCAGTCGCATGCTTGCACCTGATCCAGGCAGCGCTTGGTGGAGAAACCCAGTGTGAGCAAGCTTGAAGCTGTGGCCTTGCTTGCTTGGAGAGAGCACGGGTTAGAAATCCAAAGGTACGTGCTGATCTCCCCTCTCCCATGGCAAGATACCGAGGGGCCTGGGATAAGGTGTTTTATGATAAATATTAGCCTCTGGGCTTTCAGGGCTGCTGTGGCTGGGACCATTGGGACCAGACTGGGCGGTGACTGGTGAATGGCTACTGTGCCCACAGCCACAAAAGTATTGGTGCTAGCCCCTGATGTGAAGCTGTTCCTCTTGGATGCCTCCAAGCCTTCCTCCCCTGAGAAAGTTGCTACTCAGAGCAGAAATAACCCCTGTTACCTTGGACTCCAAGACATCCACATTTGCCTGTCTGGTATAAATAGACCATCTGAGGCAGCTGGATGTGATGGAGATTGACAGGTTGTCTCTGGAGTTTTGCACTTGCTGAAGCAGGAGGAAATGTAAAAGCAGCAACGTTTGTTGTTGAGGGTTTTTTTTTTTAGTGTCCCTGTCCCTACAACCAATAATTCAGGGTTAACTTGGTCAATCTTCTGTTGAAAAATTTCCCTGGAGAAATTGTTGCTGAGGGGAAAATGGCAAAGTTGCAAGCAGTTGCATGGACTGTGTCTTCTAAGGTTTCTCTGAGAGCTTGTTTTGAGGCGATAAGGAAATCTTGGTCTTCAGGATGTAAGTTTCCTTTGAAGGAAGGGAACTTAGCAGTTTGCAGGCATTTTGCAGAAATCCCGGCTTCGCGTCGTGTGTACAGCAGAGTTAAAGCGGGGCTTGCGTTTAGGTGACAACCTGTAGATCCGCTGGCACTCGGACTGGAAGGTTTGCTTGCAGGGTGGTATTGAGCAGTATCGGTGAACCTCTTCACCTGTCCTTTGAAAGCCCCTTACTGAACACCAAATGACACATCAAAATGGACTGAGCTGTGTGTTCATTTCCCACCCAAATCTCCTCTGGACATGGAGGGCCTGTTGGTCAGAGACCTGCCTATGGATCGGGGCGACTTTAGCGCTTGCCCATAAAAATCCTGGCTTCGTTTGGTTCTCGTCCAACCTGAAGCCCTGGTGTTACAGCCCAGTTTGCTGCGTTACACCACCAAGAGAAGTCAGGCGCTTACCTTGGTGTGCAGAGGGATGTGTGACTCTCCCAGTTGCAGTATCGCAGCACCTTTCTGTCTTTATGATCTTTACTCCAGCAGCGCTAAAAAGGTGGAGTGACTTGTCTGAACGCAGGCAGGGAGCCGCAAGCTCCCAAGCCCTGAGCCGGCGTTGTATTGACCCAGCCGTTGCTCCTCAATACGGTGCGTGCCCAAACCTCTATCTGGGGTAGCAAAAATCTCCTGTGTGATGGGTTTGCTTATTCCTCTGTGAACCCAACCCAAAGCAACAGAAAAAAATTCCGGAGGGTCCAAATGGCTGGTTTTTTGGATCCACCTTCCCAGGAATACTTTGCCGCATGCTTTTCCATGACGCTACCGCTGCTGACCTTTCTGCTCTGGCAAGGGGGAGTCGCTGGGAAGCACATAGGCAGCGATTCTTCGCTGTTACAAAGGCCGGGATTGTTGGCAGCTTGACGCCCCAGAAAGTGTCTAATTGACTTGACTCTCTCTAGCTGGGCTCCGAATGGATTTTCTGCCTCAGGATATCTCGGCATTATAGTGGACCTGTTGTTTTTGCTCCTCGCATGATATTAAAAACTGCATTGTTGGAGCAGAAAGCGTGAGTCAGAACGGATGTGCGGAGGGAGCTGCCTGTCGCTCCGTGAATGAGCGCCAGCGCAGAGGAGCAGAGGGAGACGGGGTCACCTGCCACCCGCGGTTAGGGGCTGGAAAGTTTCTTGGAGCATCCCAGGGAACGAGCTTGGCTTAATAGTATAGATGACACTTTGCATTCGGAAATGGACAGACGTCAGCCTGCCCTTTGCGTCTCAAGTAGGGAGTGTTAGCGTTAAAGTATGTCATCTAGTAATTTCCAATATTTGCCCATTCCAGTGCAGGCTTGGCCCCAGGTGCCCTCTGGGCTGGGCAGAGGCCTTGCTCAGGTGTCTCTGTCACCCTGTCACTCTGTCGTCTTGGTGCCTTGGAGCATCTCACCTGGATCTGTGTCTAAATGTGCATGTGCTACCGCTGGCGCCTGCCCGGGGAGGTAGTTCCCTGGAGGAGTGGGCAGCTGGGCCCGCAACTAGCAAAGCTGCTGGAGGCGCTTAGGCAGGAGTAAGAGGATTCGGTGACACCGCTGATTAGTGTCGAAGGCGTCATTACGGTGCTGGTAATCGAAGGTCTCCCAAGGTTTAAACAGACTGGGAATTAATTACCTGCCCTCAGAGCTTGCTCTTGGCTGTGTGGGACGGTGCTTTCTGCAAGGTAGGCAGTGCCCTCCCTGGAGCAGCCTGGTGCTGGGGATGGTGGCCCATGCCCTCCAGACCCTGCGGAGGGGACCCACAGTGGGGGGTGGCCACGGGGCTCAGGGAGAGATGGGGAAGGCCTGGGGAGGAGGAGAGGGTGAGCTGTGTTACTGCAGGTGTGTGCATGGTGCTGCTGTTCGAATAGGCTCCCGCTGGTAATTGCGTTAGCTCGGTGGGGCTCCGGGGCTAATTTCATTAGCTTGGTGTCTGTGGTTATTGCTTTACAAGAGACAGTGGTGGGGAAGGGCTGATGCGGTAGCTCCCTTCCTCTCCACTTCCATCGTGGAAGACTCCTTGCTTTTGGTGTCTTTTGCCTGTCCTAGGCCAATGCCAACCAGCCCAGAGAGATGAGGTTGGGTCAGTCCATCGATAGACCGGAGAAACCAAATTTCAAGTCCCTGCTCTGCCGCTGACTGTTTGACCCTGAGCACGTCACCTGGTGTCTGTGTGTCCTCCCTTGGCAGGAAGTAGGGAGAGGAACGGGTGTTTTGGCTCCTGGGGCACTCAGCCTGGTGGCCTCCGTTGCACCTCACTGCGCATGCAATGGGAGCCCCAGCTGTAACGCCAGCACCCCGCGGGGGGTGGTTTTCTCTGGGACTCTGTAGCTCTGAAGCAGGGTGTCAGGAGGGAGGCGCATGTGCAGCTGTAGGATTAGGAGGGCTGCAACCTTTTTATTTGCCTGTGCTGTTGCCGCACGCACGACCATATGATGCCTTTGCTTTTAAACAGAGATGGGATGGGAGACTGATGGGATTCTAGGTCATGTTTGGAGTTTTTTCTGGTTCAATCCGATGTATAAGGAAGAGGGACTGTGCTTAATCTCTAGCTCTCCTGGTTCTGGGGTAGGGTGGGTTAAGATTATTCTGCTTCAGGCCTTCACATGTTTAGGATCTGGCTCCAAAGACCAGCATCTCAAAAGGCTTGGCGGAATTGTACCGGGACGTCTTTGAGATGCTGTTCCAACACGCTACTGAAATGTTGGCTGCAGTGTGGTGGCCTGGGAAAGCTAATGGGGAGGTGAGCGAGTCAAAACCCAAACACAGCGAAACCCAAACACACCTCGGTTGGCTTGAATCAGCACTGCTGTGTCAGCAGTCCTGGATGGCGGTGAGCAGCGTTGACTCTCATGGCAATGGTTTTCCTTCCTAAAATAACTGCGGCAGTCATAATGTCTTCTCCTTTTATAGAACGAGGAGCATTCAATAATTTGAAGCAGTGACTTGTGCTATTCCTACCAGAAATTCAGGGGATGCCTCTGTATGGTCCTGCAGTACTTAAGAGACTCGGCTGGCTCCCGGAGTCTGTCACAGAGTGGTTCGCCTATGGGGCCTGGAGTCTTTCCATGCCCCAAATCCCATGGCGGTCCCCTAAATGAATTGCCTGATGCTCGCTCTGCGTGAGGAAAGGGCCTGGAGGGGTTTCCTTGGAGTTGCTCGGCGTGTGCATGTGTTCTGGAGCACTAAGCACTCACTAACCCAGATCTGCTAAAAATCAATAAAGTAATCCACTTACTGCTCGGGACTGCCAACCTTTTTAAGGCGCTCAGGGCTGTTTTGTCTTCTTTCCTCTCCCCTTTCTTCTAAGCTGGAAGAAAGAAAAGAGGGATGAGGAAGGAGGTGTTGGCAGAGCTGGACTAAAATCAGGTTCTTTGCTCTGGGCAGATCAATAAAAATAATTCCCCACTAAAACTTCATTAGCATGGAATTAAGGCTGCTGAGATCCCGCGTGGTCGGGAAGAATTAATGCAGCTACTAAATCTCAGCGTGGTCGGTGCTTAAAACGCAAAGCTGCTTTGTTGCTAATGCCTCCCTGTCCCAGAGCTGCTGGGGCTGAACTGGCTGCACAGCCAGCTCTGATCCAGCTCTGCCCCACGGCTGCTCGGCGAGGCGCACAGCCCCCTCGTCCACCCCGAGGGCAAGGGACAAGCCAGGCTGGGGTGGTGGTGAGGTGCTACTCAAGCAGGTGGAAGCACAACTGTGGTGCGAGGGTGGATTTGTCTCTCGAAACAGCGGCTCAATTCTGAGTGCTGGTGGGCACTTGGGGCTGGGGTAGATGGCCCCGATGTCTGTGAGGTGATGGGCAGATGATGGGGAAAGGTCTCTGGGTGGGTGCTGGACAGGCAGGCTTCCTGGCATGCCAGAGCTTTCCCGGACACCGGATCAGAGAAACATCCCTCTGGCAGGCTGTGCCTGAGGCTACGCAAAGTCTGTCTCTTCTGTGGAGGTCTCCAATCTTATTGATTCTTATTGTGGGGTGTGTGAAAATCGCTTCTTTTGGAAGCAGATTGTTTGTTGGGGTTTTTGATTGAAAAACGTTTCGGTCTTGTCACAGAGGGGGGGAAAAAAACTTGCCCTGCTGAGAAATCCAATTTTCTAGCCAAAGATTAACATAAGCCACCTTGCAGGCGGCCCCTCCGCAGTGCTCTGGGTCTCTGCCTGCCGGGCCTTGGGGCATCCATGCCCCACGCCTGGGTCTTGCCTCCTAACAAGGGTCCCAAGTGCGGCTGTTAAAGGACAGCACCGGAGCCAAAGCCAACGTTATCCTGAAACAGCAAAATTTGCCTAGAGGTTAGAAATCCCTGTGGTTGCCGGTGACCCGATGCCGGTTAGGTTAGTGCAGGGTGGAGAGGGTTTTGGAGGTACCCATGGGCGCATGCGAGCATGGCCAGGTGAGTGTGGGGCAGCACCCACTGAAACAGGAGCTGTGCGTACAGCCTCCGAACCTGGCTGTAGCTGTGAGCACTCGGAGGAGGGCTGGCCCTTGCCAAGGGCGATTGCTGGGGGTGTCCTTGTTGTACGTTGAGGCGGTGGCAGAGGCGGACACAAGCTGGGCGGAACAGGGAGCGGGACAGGACGTAGCACCACTCAGTGACATGCTGCTGTGTTACGCTCTTGTACTTGTTATCGAACCCTCCGGTCTCCCTTCCCCAGAGCTCACAGCTTGTGGCCTGTGAGCGGGGTGTGTAAGCATGCTGCTTGGCTGCCTCTCCTCTGAAACAGTTCTGCAGTGCCACTTACGTGTGTGCAATAAAACAAATGAGATGTGAAAGGTGGCCAGATAGAAAACACAGAGCGATCTCTTCTGTTTGTATTCCCCCTGCAAGACTGCAGTTACTTGGGGTTTTGCCTCAGTAGAACCTACTCTGAATACTGATTTTTTTTTTTTAAATTTTTTTTTTACCCGTGAGAAAAAACAGTGCCTATATACCTGGGCCACAGCTAACGGGCTATGCAGAATACTGATACTGTTACCTGCAAACCTCCTTGCTCTTGGCACCAGTCTGATTATCCATTTGTTCAGCTACCTGGAGATGCACTCCCAAATGTTAGGCTCCTGTGCCCCGATACGCTACAGGTTCTGGAGTTGCTCTGACGTACCTGCTACCCATAAAGAGCTGTGTGGTATCATCCTGATATTGCACATTATCAGGTGCTCACAAACAGATGCAGAGCAGAAATGGGAGGAAACCAAATCACCTTTTAAAAATAAGTTTTAAATTATTAACGTGAAGTGTGTGGGGGGTTGAAACCCCAAACCTTCCTTTGCTTAAACTCTCTGGCTAGAGAGAAACGAGTACGGCAATGTTTGAGAGCAAAGCAAGAAACAGAGCTAACAAGGGTAACCTTTCCTTCTCCTGCACACGCAATACCTCGAGGCTGACAGCACCTGAGCATCTGCCCGAGCTGCGTCTGGATGCTGTGAACAGCTCTGTGCTGGCATATTGCGTGCCTTCCGCTTGTAGCATGCTTAGTGCCAAAGGGCAGCATGGGCCCCTGGGTGACCTGGAGGGGCCAAGAGCCAGCAGGCCCTTGAAGGATGCCAAACATCCTCATCTGCTGTTCTTCCTTCTTTTTGTCTCGCTGCTTGCATGGCATGCTCTCCATCCTGCACGTGGGAGTGGTTTGTGGTCTCCCTGGGAACGCAGAGCCCCTTGCTAGCCCCGTGCCCCCTTTCTCTGCCATGGGGCTTATGCCAACAGCAGGGCTGCAACCACCTCCTCCTCTGACATGGCCCTGCACGCAAGTCAATGCAGACCGTGGTCATGGTCTCTGCTTGCTTTACATCCTCGAGCAAAATTCCTCCCTCCTCCATTCCTTTGAGGTGACTTCATCCCAGGTCACCCAGATCAGAAACAGTGGGCTGTGCTATGGCCTGCGTTCCTGCCTCTCCCCAGAATTGCAGCAGCTGGGTAGGGGGCTTGCCAGGCAGGGAGCCAGGACTGCTCCCCCTCCAGAGTCACTGGAAGAGGCAGTGCTGGAACCTGCACGTGGCTTTGCCCCGCTCTGGCAACTTTCTGCTTGTTTCTGCTTATTTCTGCCCATTCCCTGCAGTACTTCGTTATCAGGGTGGGTGGGCGTTAAGTTGATGTGTTGGGTGTATGTATGGGACTGTCTCTGCAGTCTACTGCATTCTGCTGCCACGGCTGTGAACACTTCGCTGACCGTATGTGGTACAGACTGAGCCTCTGGGCTCTGTCCCGTGTCCCCACCTCTTCTCAACCCATACAGCTTTAGCAACCGGTTAATGATGCTTTTTCAGGGTGGCTTGGGGTTTTAGGGGGATGAGAGTTGAGCTTCCAGCTCCACCAACCCCAGGAAGGTCCTGATCCTCCTCAGCCCTGACTGTTTCCTAGGGTGACTGCAACCTGGCACCACAGGGGCCGTGACTTGATGCCAGGAGCGCAGCTGAGGCAAGGCTTGGGGTGGGACGGGAGCGCAGAGCTCCCTGCTCCACACAGCCCCAGCCCCAAAGCATTGGGACGGTTGCACGTGTGCTCCTGCCCTGTTTGTCAGCCAGCCCATCCTGAGGGTGCCAGCCCCTCTGGGCAAGGGTTGGCCCCTTCACGTGTCCAGAACACACCTGCGTATGGCTGGGGTTAGTATAACTAATAAACTGCATCAAGGCTTCACTGGTGGAAGAGCAAAGCACCCCCCTCCTTCTCCACGATGCTCCTCCCCTAAACAACTTAACCTCCCCCCCACCCCCCCTCCCTCCCAATTTCTGATCTATACCAGAGCAGTCATGCATTGATCGGCGTCTTATCCGGGCGATTATGCTACCTGGACGGTCTGCCGTGAATTCGCAGGGAGCCGAGACAGCCGAGCACAGGAGCCAGCCCTGAGCGGCGGCGAACAAGAGCATGTCTCATCCTGGCGAGCAGCTGCTGCCGGCGTGAAGCAAGGATGAGGCCACGGGAGGAGGCAGCTGCCCCGGCACCCTCCGAGAGCCCCTGCTCCTGCAGAGCCATGTCCCAACCCCGGCGTTCTGTGCCGCGCTCCGGGCAGCTTTGAAGTTAGAGAAGGCAGTTGTGTTAAGAAAGGCAAGAGATGAACTGAAGATTAAACATGTATGGGAATTATCCTCACTTCATTAAGTTTCCTGCGGGCTTTGGCAGTAAGTATTTTACTGGCGTTTGCAATCTGTGCCTTCTCGGTGAGGTGGAGGAACTGATCCCACAGTAGGAGTATGGAGGGGGTAAAGGGAATTTAAAAACATGTTTAACCTAGCTCACATGTGGTCTGTAACCTATGGTGCTTATGTGCTTGCGATTGAAGCTGTCTGATTGTACGTGCTGCGAACTTCGGCGGAGCCGAACCAAGCTGCCTGAAATTATGTAGGCTTGAGTCAAATCACGACTGCTCTGAAGTTTAGTATGTGCCATTTGAGAGATGCTTGTGTGTGATGAACTGAATCTATTCATTGAAAGAACAGGATCAAACCAAATAAGTATCTTTCCAATTGCATTTTTAGGAAGTTATTGGAGGAAAAAATTACTTTTACAATGTAAAACGGTCCCCAAGAAGATCTAAAGAGTGCTCTTTCCTTGCCCGGTGGCTGTCTCCTGCCCTTGTGACACAGATACCACCATAATAGCGTGAAGCTGTGTCAGATTAGCCAAATCAGGCTGCACAGCACGACAGCGGTCTGCAAAGGCTGCGTCTGCGAGCTGCGGTACCCCCGTACAGCCATGAGTGAGCCCCAGTTGCAGAAACCAGAACTCCTCTTGGGAAAAGGGCTTTGCACAATTACTGGGGCTCACTCATCATTTTTATCTGAAGTTATTCCTCTCACCCTAACGCGGGGGATGTGTAAGCAGAACGGGTTAAGGAGGTGTAGGGTGCACCCCACGCGCGGCAGGGAGCGGGCAAGGGGCTGGGAACACCCGCGTGTTGGCTGCTGGCAAAATACGGATGCCGCTCCAGGGAAGTCAAAGTGTGTTGTCGCTTGTGGATGTGCAAAGTCTTAGTATCTCTGGAAAACTCCTCCAGTTGCTCCCAGCCCTGGAGGCTGGTAAATGCCTCCAGGACTTGTTCTGGAGGCCCTGAGGCTGTATACAACAATCTGTTGTTTCTCTGCTAGAGAATAGGTTTGTGCAGACATTGGCTTGCACGTGGGATGTTCCCACTATGNTGCTCCCAGCCCTGGAGGGTGGGTAAATGCCTCCAGGACTTGTTCTGGAGGCCCTGAGGCTGTATACAACAATCTGTTGTTTCTCTGCTAGAGAATAGGTTTGTGCAGACATTGGCTTGCACGTGGGATGTTCCCACTATGTCTATGTGTGTTTGTGTGTGTGTGT
Organism: Steatornis caripensis; assembly: GCA_013398225.1. Taxonomy (NCBI): domain Eukaryota; kingdom Metazoa; phylum Chordata; class Aves; order Caprimulgiformes; family Steatornithidae; genus Steatornis; species Steatornis caripensis. The sequence goes on from VZSC01000530.1 coordinate 226,584, forward strand.
ATATATATTTTTATCTTCCTCTTGCACCAGATGCTCACCTCTGGTAATTCTCCAACTCCAGAAAAGTCATTGGTGTTGCATCAAGTCATCCCCAAGTTTCACAAGCGCTTGACTTTCCAAAATACCTTTTCAGGCACTTTCTGCAGAAAAGAGACTTCTCGTTGGAAGAATCTATTGCTCACTGGTGGTTTTAAGGATCAAGCAAAGACAAGCCAAACTCTCTCTCTCTCTCTCTCTCTCCCCTATTGCTGCAATAAGAGTGGAAACAATGGAAGTGTTATTTGTGTTTAATTTGTTGAGTATTGCAAATTTACAAGGCAGAGAAAGAAAAGTGACATTCAAACTGATCCTCATAGGAGCGAGGCACAGATCCCTGTAGAGGCAGGGGTCACAGCTCTCAGCAGAGCCGTTGGGAGACTTCTAGGAGAGGAATCTGGTAGTAGGAACAGGGGTGTTTCTGCTCCACCAGTAAAGGCGAAGGCACGATTCTCCAGCCCACCAACAGTTCAATACACTGGGACTTTGTTTCATTTAAAAATATATTTAACTGGTGTTTAAACCTGCTTCTAACTTGGTTTAGAAAAACAGAAGAGTCTTCTGCAGGTGAACCGCTGACAGAGACGCGAAAGCATTGGCCAGGTTTTGTTTTGGCAGCTTTAAAACAGTCGCTCTGGCCTGTCCTGTATTCCCTGTACGCTACAGAACTGCAAGTCCCTGCTCACATCTGCCCTCCCCTAGAAGCTGGAGGGCTTCTATGCTCCCGAGGCAGCTTGAGGGGCCTGGGGGCCTGCAGGTGCTGTGGGGGCTGCCTCTCCTGGGGTCGCTGGGTCTGCAGAGAGGGATTTCTGGCTCGTTGAGAAGGCAATTGCTGCTCTGGCCAGATAACTTTAGGGCCCGTGAGCTGGGTGAGAGGACACTTGGGCTTTGAGAGGGATGAAGCAGGATGGATCACGGTGTCAATCAGTGGCGGGGTGGTGTGGCAGCTTCCCGCTGCCTTGGGATCCTCGCCACAAAGCCCATGCAGGCAACCTGCATCTCTGGCAGGCAACATGCGGTACGTTACTTGTCTTTCTGCTCTTCTATTCTTTAAAAATAGCTGCGAAACTGTTCTTTGTCCTGCCCGTGCTGTCACCACGAAGAGGGATGTCAGGATGGTGGGAAAGGGCAGCGTCCGCGCCAGACCATCAGCTTGTTGCATTCATTCTTCTTGCACTGTGTTGCTGGAGGGCAGAGTTAAAGTGATGTGGCTGCTCCTGTTCGGCATGTCTAGCTGTTATTGAATTCAGATTTCCTTTAGCTCTGAAGTTCTGGGCTTCATTTTGAGCATAGCAGCAAAAAAAAAAAAGCGCATGTATTTGCTTTCCTCTTTTTTTACATTCAAGTAACGTGCATGTGCTTTAACTGAATTTTATCGGTGTTCAGGTTAGAGATAAGGTATTTGGTTTTGATGGTGTGTCTGTCACTTGGATCTTAAATGTCTGACTAACACCATCGAATGTGCCTGCACGCACAAACTGGTAATAAGCGCATCTGCGATGAGAAAAGAACAGTCAGACTCTGAAGTGTTCCAGCTGAGTTTGTGGAGTAGCAGGGGAAGCGTTCGGATGAGTCACCCGTACGCGTCTGCAGCAGGAGATACGCACTAAGGCGGATGGATTTGCCTTCACGGCCTGGGCTACAGGAGCGAGAAGAGGGCTTCAAAATGTGTTTTTTATTCTCCAGAAGGACACGTTTCGTCTGGAGCCCAGCTCCCAGGGCAAGGAAAGATGCTGTGCTGGCTGTCGTCTTTCCCCGAGCACTCTCTGGCACAGTTGGTTGGGGACAAGAACTAACTTGGCTCCTCCACAAAGTCTCTTTTATTAGTACTCATGTAACTTGGCCTGCGGCCACACCACCTCCGGCTGCAATCTTGTCAGCTCTCCCAAGCAAAGCGGGGTTAGGCCAGGTCGTTTGGGGGATAGGGAGAGTTGCAGAGGGAAAACCAGGCTGTGCCTGGCGTGGGGTTGCTGCCCAGCTGTTTGACACCTTTTTGCCTGTGACGGTCCCAGGTTTTGTGACCTGTAGGATGCTGTTTCCCTGGGTATCGCAGCTTGCCGTGTCTGTATGTAAGTGCTTACGTGACGATGGCGGAGGGCTCTTTGACCTAGCAAAGGTGTGAGAAAATCCAGTGACTGGGCAACGCCTGCAGCTAAGGAAATGCAGATTTTTAGATTTTTTTTTTTTTTTTTTAAAGCAAGAGCCACTTCCCTTCGGTTACCTGGGGCAGTCACAGACCCTGCAGCTGGCGGGATCCTTACTGATGGGGACCTGTAGCCTCTCCAGGAGTTTAAGGACCACCGTAGAAATTTGTGCACATTTTTCCTGGCGGATTCTTTGCTGGACATCCTGCTGGTCGGGTGGGAAGTCCGAGCAGACAACCATGAAAAACCCTTCAGGCTTCAAATTCAGTAACTTTTATTTTTTTGGTGATAAGAAACTTTATGCAACTCTTGTGTGTTACTGTGGTCACCAGAGGGATGCGATGCCTTGTTAGTGCGAGTGAATTGGGCTTGCAGTCTTTATTTTAATTACCTGACAAGCAGTTGCTAAAGGAGACTGGCTGGCAAGAACACCACAGCCATGTAATGCACGGTGCCTGTCAAAGTCATGGCAAAGCCTGTGTAGCTTCTGTGGATTTTGTTCCATCCTTCCTTCTTCACTTGGCTTCCCAGAGAGGACGATATGTGGTTACGCTATGTGTCTGTCTTGTCCAAATGTCCTTGGACATAATAAGCTGTTGACCCACTGTCCAATTTCAGTCAAATCAGACCAGGATCTCAAAACAGCATCTGATGTTGAGCCGGCACCAGAGCGGGTGAAAGCCTTGCGTGCTTCCGGCCCGTGGCTTATTGTGGGCCAGGTTTTGGGTGGCCCCTGTTTGCAAGAGTGGCACGGGAGCATTACCCGAGAGGAGTGGGAGCAGCTCTTCCCACCACCTGGAGGAAACTTTCTCCTGCCCTGTGCAGATGCCCGTTGCAGAAGCCCGTGCTCACCTATGTGCCAGCACACCTCCAAAAATTTTTTCTCCTCCATGATGTTAGCTGTCGGGGAAGGCTGCATTATGGATTGACTCGGAGTTGAGCAGGAAGATGGAAGCCCAAAGGCTACTGAACCTGAAACACAAGATGAAAACTAACCTTTCTGTAGGATATTAGCATAGCAATCTATGCTGCCTGTGGAAATGTGCTTGGACAGTTAAAAATATCATCAGAAAGGGAATAGTTTTTCAGTTTAGCTTCCATGTATTAAAGAAAAACTACTTCTGCAGTCATAGCAGCAAAACTTTTTGTTTGATTCCAGTTAACATGGATTTCTTGCTACATAACCGCCTCCAATTTCAGGAGTGTTTCTTGCAGGTGTTTCCCCTTGAAGGTCGTCCCCGAGGGTGAGCTGCCTGCCAAGCTGTACGTCCCACGCACGCCCGTGCTCCTCTGCTGAGATCGGCCCTCCTCCCTGTGTCTCTTCTCGGTGCTCTCTGATCTGGGGAGGATGAAGTATCTGCAAAGTTCTGCTAGTGATATGCCAGGCAGTGCTACTTGCACCTTTAGTTGTTCATGCCCAAGAAATGAACCCTTTCCGTGTATATCTGAGGCCTCAGAAGCACAAGCATGTTTGTCGTGATGTGAAGGGTTTGTGCCATCTTTTGATTCTCTGACATGAAAAACAAAACTGTGGAGGTTCAAAGTATCATCATCTCTAGGCTTGCCAGGGATCTGCAGGTCTCAGGAGGCAGGATTGCTTTAGGCTTACCTGAAGACAGATGCCACTGTTTAACACTGGTACCTTTCCTCTCAAGGCTTTGCTAGGTGTTAGAGCTGAAGGGACATTAACCAAAGCAAACTTAAACCTATGTCGGTTAAATCAACAGTCTGTGTAGGGTTTGGAGATTTCTGGTCTCTCTGCGTTCTCATTCCGCTTTCTGCTCAAAAGTAATCCTGAGACTGGTGTTTCCTGGCATTATTCGGATGAAAACCAAGACGGCTTTATTGGTTGCAGCCTGGACGCTTCTCTTCTTACTGCCTTTCCTGAGGCATTTGGGGTCACTTGCACACTCTTGCAGGTAGTCTTTGCTTCGACGCCTGCCCCAGGTTTATCTGTGAAGTTCTCACAGCACAGAGGTATCCCAGCTGGCTTTATCGAGCTAGTGTCGGTCCTGGACCAGTTTAGCTGTGTTAGCCCAGACCTGGCTGTTTAGCATTGGTGTGGAGCTTTGTGCTCCGCAAGTGCATCTGTCGGATACCTACACGTCCACTGTGATGTAGACAGTGTTCATCTATTCCTGATTTTGTGAAGCTATTCATGCAAGTTTTCCCATGCCTGGACTAGGATTTTGTTAAGGTGGAGGTGAAACACAGGTGGAAGTTGGAATATCAGAGCTTTGTGTCCTTGCTTGGCTTCAGTGGCTGGTGGGTGAATGTGACGCTGTTGCTTATGTCCTCAAGGGCCCTGTTTTCTGAATGCAGAGAATGGAGTGGTTCTCGGGGTCTTCCCTCGTTATTTTTTCTAATGTCAGCAGAGTTGTCTATGTGGACGTTTGATACGATCCTCATTCTGAGTGGTAAAGCGACAGGATGGACATTGTGTCTGTGTGCACGCTTCCAACCCACAGCTGCTCTCCGCAGCAAGTGATGCGATACGTTTGCAGAGGCAATTTGAAACAGCGAAGCACCAGGAAACAAGTTTCTTTTTCAGCTTTGCTTCCTACAAAAAGAAGGTAGGAGTGTGTGTGTTTCTGTAGAATAGAGCTTGTGGAGGTTTGATTGAGGCTCTGGGTTCTCTGGACACTGCGTATTTGCAGTGGAGACATCAGAGAATCCACTCAAGGCAGTTCCCTGCTGTCCTATCTTCCCCTGCTTCTCCAGGGGAGAAATAAATACAGCATCAGGCTTCCCTGAACCTCTCCAGAACGCTGTCTGTCCAAGCATTAGTGTGGAGGTGGCAGACAGGGGACAGAAGACATAACCTCGTTTGTGGATCAGAATAAACTAGTCTTGAATCCGGAGTAGGCGGTTAAAAGCAGTAGCAAGCCCTGATGTTTGATGCAGGGTCTCAGCGGGTCTTCCCCAGCAGATGTGTGGGACCCGGGTCCGAGTGCTGCGTTCGGCGCTTGCAAGCGGGGGCTGTGCCAGCCGCAGAGCCCTTGCATCCCAACGCAGGGCTGCCCTCTGCTCTGTGGGGCTCTGCCGCAGCTGGTTGAATCCCCGGCATCGCTTGTCACCTCGCATTACCTGACGGACAGACTCCAGGCCCGCTTTGGCCTGTGTAAATGTCGCCTGTGCCGAGTGCTGCTGGAGAGGCGGAGGCGGCCGGCCGTGGCTGGCACGCAGCACTGGGTCTCATCTCCACCGTCTCTGCTGCTCTGTCCCAGAGCTGCTTCCCCACTGCAGAGCAGCTCCTTGCTGATCCCGCTCTGCTGCCATGCTGATTCTGTTCATCCCCCAAATGACGAGAGGAAATACCTTGAGGAAAGCCATGCCATCCCTGCGAGCCTGCAGCCTTTCTGCTTGCTTTCTGCTGGGAGATGCGTGGTGGTGTTTTCAACCAAAATGAATCAGACTCACCGTCTCTGTTTGCACTGGCCTGAGCCAGCCTGGCTACTTTAGACTGATACGTCTTTGAGGGTACTCAGCTCGGGTAATAAGTAACCCCAGCGTCAGAGGATGCTTTGGCACGGATCTTCCTGCACACCCTCTCTCAGCCGTGCAAATTGTTCCTCGCGCAAGCTGATAACCTGGTAGCAGTCACATCTCGCATCCCGCTCGGAGCACTCCAGCCTGAAAATGAGAAGCTGAGTATTTCGCCGGGCGCAGGAGGGTGCATTTCCGCTCCCGCGGGGACTGACTCGGCAAACTTTTCCCAGAGAGGGACTGGAAGGCAAAGTTTGGACCACCTTGCAGGAGTGCTTTGCTTTGACCTTTTTTTTTTTCCTCCTTTTGTAAATGAGGTTTGTATTACAGTTTACAACAGATGGATAAAATCGTTTGTTGGTAAATGGGAAGTTAACACTGACGATTTTGACCAACGGGTTTGTCGCAGCCTTGGCAGGACAGCGTGGCCAGGCGCTGTGGAAACAAGCACGTTAACTCTGATTTGTGTCGCTGGGCCCTGGCGGAGCCCGGCTTTACACCTGTGTGCTCTCCAGTAGGTATTTTCATTTATCCATCCAGCTCCACCAGCAAACATTCCTTCATGCATTCATGATTGCTGGGGGGTAATTGAGGTAGGCACAAGCCCTCCAGGTGTCCTGGCTTCCACCTTCGATCCCATCCTGGGGGCTAGGGAATTCCCCAGCCCTTGAACAGTTGCCGGTTGGCATGGACACAAGCCCACCACGGGGCTTGCCCTGGCAAGCAGTCTCCTTGGGTGAAAGCCTTGCTCTGGGTCCTTAGGAAACTTGGAGCCTTTCTAATGGAGAAACTTAGTGTCTCTCTAAGGTTTGGTGTAAATGCAAACAGATAACTAACTCTCCTGGGAGTCTTTTCTCGTAGGTTTAAATCTTCTGCATGATACTTTCAAAATATGCCCTTTTCTGTGTTAATGGAAAAGGATGAAGAATCATTCCTCCCCTTAGCTGTCCTAATGCGATAATTTCTGCCCAGTCTCCCTTCCAGTAGCTTGGTTTCCACACTGAAGAATCCTCAAAGGCAATGTTGTTTATCTAGTTGTTTAAAGAAGCGTAAGAACAATTTTTTTTGTAAGTCTGTGCTACAGATGCTGGGGAGGGCTGCACGCTATGGTACCAGGCTGCTCGCAGGTGACGAAAAATGCGTTTGCTTTTCTGTGAAGCTGATAATGGCACAAGTCAGGATGCTCCTCTTGAGTCCCAGAAACAACCGAGGTGCCTCCGTGAGCTGAGCATTCAGGTAAGGAGGGGGCCAGGCAAACAGCACAGCTTCTGCCCGCTGCTAAAGGCTCTCCTGGCAGCTGTCTCTGGGGTGAAAAGCTTTTGCGCTTGGAAGCCATTACAAGGTAAGGATTTTACTGTCTACTAAGAGAAAACGGACCGCGTGTCCTGCGTTGCTGTCTCGGTGATGGCGGCGAGGGATGTGGGGTGACTCCAGCAGCAGGAAGGAGCTCTGCCTCCTTGCTGCCTCCGAGGCTTCTGCTGTTGTCATTGAGCTGCCTTCCTCTTGCTGCACATTGCTTTCCCACTGGGAGAATTGATCCAAAAAGCCAAAGCAAGAATTGACAAAGACCTTTTCTCCCCCTCCCTCTGCAGAATTAAGTCTGAAATGGGTTGATAACGGCGGATCGAGTCCTCCTTGACTCTGACAAATGTCTTTAATGTTATTCAGCAAGCTGACCTTTTCCCGTCTTTATTGTGCATCTTCCCTTTGAATCAGATTTGATTGTTACTTCAGGTAAAATAACAAACACTGTCACGTAAATAACTTTGCAATAATGTTAAAAGGAGGCAGAAGCAAACAAACCACCAAAGCGCTGCCTTACTTGCAAACGCAATGGGAACAAGCATCCCCTGTGCCAGCCATGGAAAACCACCTGTGTGACCTTCCCAGACAACATCTTTGCCTTGCTACTCCGGGGAGCGATCTCCTGTGCTGAAAAACTTGCAGAGAAAGAACGGTTCACTGAAATGTGAATGGCAGCTAATGCTAACTGGGGTTGGCAAATTCTAGGGGAGGGAGGAAAGGTCATATAAATCCTTAAAATACAGCTACGCGCATAACTCGCCGGGACTGGTGAGCCCATTTGATGATGCCCAGATTCCCTCTGAATATCTGAGATTGGTCTCGTAGAAGACGACGGTTAGTCCTTGGCTGAGGTGTTCAGCCTCCAAGTGCCCAAAGTGGCAGTGATCAAGGGTACGTGGCTTTTCTGTGCCCCCTCTTCCCCAGCGGGGTTCAGGGGCAGATTGATCTCACGGCACTGCTGAGGGGCTCAATTTGGCTATGTCCACTGGAGATCCTTAGTGTGAAGGGAGGAAACTCTCTCTGCTTGTGTCTATGAGACTCTGCCCGGGGATGTCTGTACTCTGTCTCTGCACAGTCTCTGCTCTGTCTCATACTCAGTGAGGAAAAGTAACGGACGAAATAATTTTGTGGGTGCGTTATCCTGTCATCTGCGTTGCTAGCGCATCATGGGCAGTTTCCGTCCTGCGTTCCTCCAGCTCCTCCTGAAGGTGCTAGTGTCGTTTTGAGAGCTGGAGGAATGTGTTGAAATAACATGATGGAGAGGTAAGTGGGTGGGAAGAAGAGTTGAGCCATGGGAAGAGGAGCCTGCTGAGCACAATGCCTGAGCCATCACAGGGAGCAAACGTGCTTCATCAAACATGCAGAGCATTTAGGGTTTCCAGGCTGGTCAGTGGGAATTTCATGGTTTCAGATGTGCGCTGTCTCTAGAACTGGCTTGGACAACAGAAGTGGGACCTCAGGGAATAATTCAGAGAAAACGAGCGTGAGGCAGGCAGGCAGTGGTGCGTTCTTCCAAGTCAGCTGAGGCACTGAAGCAATGCAGAAAGATTTGATTGCTATCTTCATAATATGTTTTGTTGCTGTATGTAACTCCTATTTCCTGTACCATAACTGATGTTTTGCTCCTTCCCTTTGTAGCATAAGGCGTGTTTGCTGGTTGACTTTGAGCCTTGGCCAGCATCTAAGCTGCTGCAACCAAGGCTAGGCAGCCGATTGCTGGACAGCCAGCCTTGCTCATAGTGTATTTAATCTCTCTGCTTCTCCCTGTAGATTCCCCTGTTCACGCCAGCTCCACATCTGTCAGCCCATCATCAAGCCTTTCCACAGGAAATTCGGCGGACGGGCACCACAACTACCTCGAGGCCCCAGCAAACGCCTCCCGGGCTCTGCCGTCCCCCATGAACGCCATCGGGCCTCCAGTGAATGCACTGGGCTCGCCGTACAGAGTCATCGCATCCTCCATCAGCTCGCACCCTGTCGCTCTGTCCTCATCCTCCGGCATGAATTTTGTGACACATACCGGCCCGCAGGTAGGTTAACGGACACGCTTGGTTCGCTACGATTCGCGGTGCTCAGGGACTGGGGTACAGTCCAGAAACTTGAGGGGGTGGGCTGGCTGGTAGAAGCTGGTGTGTTTTGGCCACTTAAGGAGATCGGCTGTAAAGAACGACTTCCGGAGTGTGAATCTTTCTGCATAAATCCCCGTGGCACAGACACAGAGAAGACACCTTTATATGTGTTTCAAAATCCCTGCACAGTAAGGGAAGAGAGCTAATTCCCAGGTCTGTTCTCACCATGGGTGCAGTCCAGTTCCACTCCACTGCATCTATTGCAGTGTGTGTAATTACTGTACGTGAAAATAATCGGGATAGCCAAGGGCTGCAGCATGTGAAGCATTCTCCTTCCTCCTGCAAAAGAATATTTGCTTTGTTTTGTTATTTGGAAAGGAGACAGACTTTCTAGAGAGAGACAAATGTTACTGCTAAATGCCAACCACGTGCTCTGTGTTGCATATAAACTTTGCCTGAAGAAAAATGAAGCGCTCCCATCCTTACTGCCTGAGCTCACTCAGGTGCTGAGGTTTCCCCTCCAGACAGGGACGAGACCCAGGAGTTGGGGTTGGTGCCTCCCCAGAGTCACGGATGGACTGTGAGCCTCCTGGGGTGGCTCTGTGGGGCAGGGACAGGGAGACGCTGCCCCAAGAGCCTGGCACTGCCTCTGATATGGCTGGGACCAAGGTGGCAGTGTGGGATTTTGATTGTGTGCCGAAACGCTCTGAGAGTGCAGATCTAAATGAAAATTCTGCCTTTTGTTAACCAGACTTTGTGTTTTATTCGTGGGACCTGAAGGCAGGGAGTGCTCGAGAGCTCTGTGGCTCCTGCTGAAGAAGCAGCAAGGAGGTGGTCCCTGAGCCCTCTCTGCCTCTGACCCTGCTGCCCAGTCTCTGTGGTCTGTCTGAAGCTCTTCCCAGCGCCTGCCANGGGACCTGAAGGTAGGGAGTGCTCGAGAGCTCTGTGGCTCCTGCTGAAGAAGCAGCAAGGAGGTGGTCCCTGAGCCCTCTCTGCCTCTGACCCTGCTGCCCAGTCTCTGTGGTCTGTCTGAAGCTCTTCCCAGCGCCTGCCACCGAGACTGGGAGAGGATGGTGTAGGGAGGCCCCTGAAGAGCTCCGAGGAAGTATAAGGGTGGTCTCCCCAGCAACCGTAACTGCTGTGCGAGTCCGAGCTGTCAGCAGTGGGCATGCCGGGCATCCTTCCTGTTCCCCCACTGACCTGACAATATTTGTGCCCCTGGCAGCCGGGGCAGGTACTTCACGGTGGCAGCGTTAGCTGTGTGGAAACCTTGCCTTTGGGGCTGGGAATGGTCCGGGAAGTGGTTTCCCCAATCTGGGCATCGTGCCAAGTTCCCAGCTCCGAGGAACAGATTTCATTTGTGTTGCCTCTGATGCAAGGAGACAGCTGGGCCTTGGGGATTCGACAGGGAGGCCGCTAATGGATTTGGGTTCAAGCGGTTGTCCCAGATACCGTACATGATTGCACTTAACCTGCAGGAGTCAAGCTCCAAAGACGCTGATGGCTAAAACTGCCCTGTTTCTCCCCTGTTATGGTCTCAAAGTGCAGCCAGAGAGAAAGAAAAGGTACATTTTAAGCCATAAAAAGTTCCTCCTGGCTCAGCATCTTGCCAAGAAGTTGTTTCCAGGGTAAAAAAGGTGGCCGGACACCTGTGGGGAGGGAGGAAGGGGTTGATTTCCCCTTTCCTTGGGACAAGTTTGGACGTTGGAGCATAAGGATTTACCGCTGCCCGGTGCCTGGGCTGGGTCTCTGCTGGGGAGAGCAAACCTCTGCGTAATTTTTTCCTATATGCTTTGATTTTCCAGTGCAGCAAAATGAGCTGGCCCCTAACGTGGATAATTTGTATTTTCAGTGTCATCAGGCTGTTGGAGCTTTGAAAGGACAGGGGTGAAAGAAGATGAAAACAGGCTTCATCTTTTTGTTTTTCTAATGACAGGTCTAAAAATCCCAACGGGTTGAACCCTTCTCGTTCTTTGCTGAAATTCCCTATGGAAATTGGTATATTTTTTTCATGGGAAATGGGCAGTTTCTTGGAGCAAATGGAGAACTTGCAGCAACATGCGTGAAATCTAGTGGTGTAGATATTGTGGAGACTGTAACGAAGGCTGTAGCTGGATTTTTCATCCAAAGCTTTGTTTTCTGTGCCCTCTTGCTGGGAAGACAAAACTTAGCTGATGAATTGGGGCGGCCATTAAAAACGAGCTCAATGATAAAGAAACCATCCCCAGCGCTCAAAGCACGGCAGCGGGAAAGATGATTCGATGGTGGTTTTGGAGAGACGTTGCTCTGCCCGGACAGCTTTTGACAAGGTGTGCTCAATGGCCCTTAATCCTCGCTGCCCTGCCGACAACATCTCGAAAGCAAACGGCAATAAAACGAAGCCCTGGGCAACATCAGGCTTTGGTCTCTAATCGACGTGGGTTTGTAACCTTTAACTTGCAGCAGCCGTGAGCAGCTCCCAGGGATCTCAGCTGGGAGCTCTGGGCCATTCGCCTGCATCTCACTGCAGCTGATTTTAGATGCTCAGCCTGCTTCCCCACCCCTCCCGTTTTGGGGGTTTTTTTGTTTTTTTTTTTTAAATCTGGCAACCCTGAACCTGCTCTGTTGCCCAGCCTGTGATAGTGTTTGGGAACCCGAGTCCTAGGGAGTGACCAAGATGGCCATGTTTTCATGCATTTATACAGGTTTGTGTATCATGAGGCAGGGGGAAGCTAAACCCACTTATCACTTCTTTTTTTAAAAAAAAAAAAAAAATCACTACAGCTTCCCTAGCCATGCAGCAGTGCAGGTTTAATTGCAACAAATTGCGTGGCTGGTTCCTTACGAAGCTGTTAGTGCTTGAGGCCGCAAGCAGCCACTGATCAGCATCCTGTAATGAAGCAGGATCCCACCAGCACTGTCGCTTGGAGGCTGTAACTGAGCAGCTGAGGGTTGCTGCCTGCCCTTTTCCAGCTCTGCTTAGTGATGGCTTTGCTTACAGCATCAGGGTAGGGTGAGAGGCAATATCTGCTACCAGGCGTCTGCTTAAACCCCTCCAGCTGGATTCGCCAGAGGACGTCTGTCTGCCCGTGGCAACCCCGTGGAGTTGCTGAGGATAAGCTTGTGGGACGAGCCCAGCAGGGGCAGCAAGGGAGGCGTCAGCTCAATTTGGGGTTGGTTTCATTGAGGTATAAGTCTCGATCCTCTAACCTGTCTTGCGGCTTCTGCTTCTGCAGCTCAACATCCTGAACAATGTCAGCAGCTCGGAGGATGTCAAGCCCTTACCGGGTCTCCTGGGGATTGGGAACATGAATTATCCATCTACAAGCCCAGGATCCTTAGCCAAACACATCTGTGCCATCTGTGGGGACAGGTCCTCAGGTAGGAGGTTTTCTTTCGTGGGGAAGGCTTTGTGCAATGAAAACTCCCCTGATGCTCTGAAGCAAGGCTCGTGCAGGAGTGACCACTGCAGAAGCTTGCTGGGGCCATACTGGCACCGCAGGGTACGTAGCTGGGTCCGGCTTACCCAAGGGCAGGCTCTCTGTTGTGCGCATTAGTTGCACTGTGCCCAAAAGGGAGCAAACCTAAAATCTGTGCACTTCTCCCTTACGTGTAGAATCTCATTTTACATTTTGTCCCTCTTTATCAAAGGTAAATATTTCAAAACCGCTGTGTTCTTATTTTCCCGTGCTTTGCGTTAGCTGGGCTTTGGCTCCGCCTGGGTTTTCCCTCCTTGCAGCCTGGCTGTGCCCTGCAGACCCTCTCTGTATCGGTGCACCTCACTTGCTACCTAAGGCGCTTCTGCGCTTGCACTGCAGCTAAGGTGTGAGTCCACATCCTTCCCCTGAGTTGTGGTCCTTCCTTATCACAGGAAAGCAGCGGTCCTGTAGTTTGACTGCTGCTGGTCACTATTCCCTCTAAGAGCCACTAAAGCCAAGTCAGGCCTGCTAAGGTGATACCCTGCAGCCAGTTTTTCCACCTTGCCTGCCTTCCCCCTGACAGCCTCCCCTTGCCTTGCCAGGGAAGCACTACGGGGTGTACAGCTGTGAGGGCTGCAAAGGCTTCTTTAAGAGGACGATCCGGAAGGACCTGATCTACACCTGCCGTGACAACAAGGACTGCCTCATAGACAAGCGCCAACGCAACCGCTGCCAGTACTGCCGCTATCAGAAGTGCCTCGCGATGGGGATGAAGAGGGAAGGTACGTGCGGGGCTGGTGGAAGGAATGGGCTTATAAAAATGTACCCCAATGAAAGTAAGGAGAATCTGGCACTTGGTGGCCCTCCGAGGCCGGAGCATTCAAAAAAACCCACACTGACAGCTTCAGGGCATTTTCGGACCTCGTTTTGTGAAGGAAATGAGGCTGATGGGGAAGCTATTGCGCTGTATTTTTCTTCCCATCCCACCTAAACACACTTACTGGTGACTATTGAGCCTATTACCCAATTTTGATCCAAGCTTGCCTTTAGTTAATGGCCTGGACCCCTTGGGCCCCTGCAAACCTTTGCTGCAGACAGCACCTGGCAGTGAGGAATCCTGCAGCCTGCTTGTCTCCTCTGTGAACAGCAACCTCCTTTTCCGTTTCCAGCTTGCTGGCTTCATTTGTCACCTAATTTTTGCACTGAAAGATAAGCGTGGATGATTTATTCCTGTCTTCTATTTTGTAGTTCTCTCTCACTTCCACTTTTAACCTCACCTTTGGAGATGAGCTGTAGCAGGGCTTGCCCTCTGTGGTGTTCTCGTGCTGTGGGAGAGAGCTGTATGAACACAGTTCACGCAGCCTCTCCCGTACTCCACGTACACTCACTGCAGCCCCCAAAGGGCCTGTGTTTCTGGTCCAAACCACCTAAGGGGTTGATCTGGAGCAAGGATCCAACCGGAGGCAATTGGACTTAGGGAGGGATTTTGCACTGACTTGAAGGAAGCCTCCAAGAGCTGCTGAGGGTGACACACGTCTGTGGTGGGTCCTGCAGCCCTACTGCTCTCCCACGCAGCTCTGGAGAGTGCAAAGGTCTTTGTAAAAGCCACCACCAAGTGAATCTGCTGCGGGGAAAGGCAAGCCTAGTGGCGTGGGTGTTTGATCTGTCTACCTCTACCCCATGCAGCTAGCCGCTCCCTTGGCGGAGCAAGGACCGCTGAGCTGTGTTGTCCCCCAAATTACACTGACGGATGCGAGGTCAGGTAGTGACAACAGGCACAGCTTTTGTGCTGCTTTTTTCCAAGATAAAATAACTGTGCCACCTCCAGGGTTGAACGTCAGCGGGCAGTGCAGCTGTCCCTTTTGGAGGCCACGCTTTCCCTCTGCGGAGCACGCGAGTCGGTCCCTGTGCGAGAGGTCAGATGGTGCGGGGCAGAGCCTGGGGAGGAAGCTGTAATGCTGGGCACAGGCTGAGCCTCATCCCATTCCCTGTAGCACAATCAATGCTGTGCTTCCGCAAGCACTTATGGCAGCGGGGGACTGTGAAGCACCAAGCTTGACTCCAAAACCTAATCCCAGGCACAGCTCTCCCTTCCAGCTGGGTGCAAAGTGGTTCAGAGGACCAGGGTGTCAATGCAACTTCCCTTTGCAGAGCAGGAAAGTTTAAACGCCAGGATCCTGCAGGGGTTTGGCTGCAATAGTCACAGGGGCTTTCCAGGAGCTGCGGAAACTGGGAACAGATTGCAGCTTGAACAAGGAGTCCTGGAGGAGTTTGGGGGCTGAGTGATGGGACTGGTATCTCCTTGTCATTCTCTTTGTTCCACTAAGATTTTGATGACTTTAGAAACACTTCCCTGGCTTCTTCCTGTCCGTTACCCTAAAGAAGACAAATACTTCCCCCAGCTGGCTGGCACATATGTGCGTCCTGCATTGCCCTCCCTCACCAGTGGCAGACTGGATGCCCCACTGAGCCACCTTGGGTGCTGCCAGTTCCCCAGCAGCTGGGCAGTGCTGGGAAGCGCATCCTCCCAGCTAGGAGAAACGCTGGGGAAGTGCTGAGCATTGGTCTGGAGCTCAGTGTTGGGGAACCTCCTGTGGTTTGGCACTTCTCCTGAAAGCGCCCTAACATAAGTGAGGGTAAGGTGAGGCTGATGCAAGGGCTTATGTCCTGACGCCACTGCAAATGGCCGAGCTGTAAAGACAAACGAGAGAGATCTGATCCGAGTACCCGACCTAAAGGCTTGCCGCATCCTTCTTCCAGCAGCACTTATCTAATCGAGAAAACGAGGATCAAATTCTCCCGCAGGCTTGCTGTGAGCTGATCCCTTCCTTGCTGTCCTCTGGTGTTTATGCAGGTCCCCTCTGCTCTTAAAGGACTCTTTATCCCTCGGCCTTGGTGGTTTCCCCACTCCTGGATACTGCCTGCCTGGTGCTTGGCTAACGGGTGGGGGGGCCATTAAGCTGGTTAACAGCGAAGCACCAATGTCTGCGTGGCAGGGGCCAGCTGTGCAGCCACCTTCTCCACCATCGAACCTTTCCTTTCAGGTGTATAAATACCTACAGCTCAGTACAGGCCCTTCTTTGAGGCCAGGCCAGCTGCCCACCTGCCCCCGGGGGGTTACGGGACGCTTTGGGCCCCTGCCTGGTGCTGCACGCTCTCGCAGAGGAGTGGTGCTGGCAGGACTGTAGCTTTGGGACATTTCTTCAGAGCCATGAGCAAAACTGGTATGACACCTGCTGGTCACTTTATATTTTTTTTTTAGCAGGATTTTCTTATTTCCCTTTGAGATTTCTCCAACAAAAATGTGCACCCAGGACTTCTGTCGAGCACAAGGCTCGGCATACCGCGTACGCCTGACCTACGCCGACCTGTCTGCCATGCACCCAGCGGCTTTGGAAGTTAATGACCGAAATCTGGAGAGAATTTCAGTGATTTCTGTTCCTCCAGTCAGTAGATATTTTGGAAAATGTGCAGCGATAGGAGAAGAGACTGAAGGTGTTGGGCATTCAGAAGTGCTGGGAGCTGCTTTCTAGTGGGAAGGGTTGGAAGGAGGTGGAGGAGGGAGGGGTGACACCAGCGCTGGGCCAGGCTGGGTGAGCGTTTGCTCAGGAACGATGCAGGCAGTGTGTGGATCCAGCTGGGGGTGAGGGACTGTCCAGCACTGCTGCTGGGTGCCCTGGCCACTGTGGGACTGTTCGAAGCACGCTGCGAGCACAGCAAATCTCAGTGGCTGGGTGCTGGCTTCCTCCTGCCTCCTCCAGCACCTGGTGACAGCCAAGTCAAGGCTCCCACCTAGAGGTATCAACTCCTCTTTCCTTTATTCTGGAGCTTCGTATCTTGGAAATCGCAATGTTTTCTCAAATTCAGAGGCCGCTGGTTTACAGCAGCCCCAAAGTTGTTGGGGGGTGGTGGGGATGGCGATTTTCATGGATGTAGATCTGAAATAGCCACTCATTTTGTGTTCTCACCGTCCTGAGGTGGTTTCTCACCCCTCCTCCCAGAGGAAAGGGGACCCGCTGTGAGCAGGTGAGTGTCGCCGTGGGTGTAAAGAGCCACGTTTCTGTCCTGCAGCTGTGCAGGAGGAGAGGCAGAGGAGCAGGGAGCGGAGTGAGAATGAAGCCGAGTCCACAAGCAGTGGCAACGAGGACATGCCCGTGGAGAGGATCCTGGAAGCTGAGCTGGCAGTCGAACCTAAGACAGAGGCGTACAGCGACGTGAACGCAGAGCGCTCAGTAAGGGGCACTAAAATCGCTTGCAGCTTGAGATTAGAGCCTTCGAGGTGCGATTTGAAAAGACAAAAACCCCATGTGAACCGCTAGCGTTTTGCAAGGGGTTTTTGCTTCACACCGCCTAAAAATCACCAGCGATTTTTTCAGCTACTCTGAATGACAACTAGAAAACAGCCTGTATGTTATTTTCCTAGCATTTTTTTTCTGGATCCCTTTGGTTTCAGTGAGTAGGTAGGGCAATAGCTGGAGAGTCTGAGCCCTGTGCTGGTTTCCACAGTTGCACAGCCCTGGGCTCTGCTAGCCTGCCCCAGTGACCAAGACTGGAACGGAGCTGGACACAGCAGGTTGGCTGCTGTGGTTTTACTGGTTTGGATAAAGCTGCTGTTCACACCTGTTCAGAGGCTGCTCGATGGCTTCTAGATGTGCCCTGGGGAGCAGGAGTGCAGCCTGCCATGCAGGACTTGCTTTGCGAAGAACAGCAAGCAAACAGAAAAGTCTAGCAACCAGCTGATTTGGCTGGTTGTAGAGAGGATAGTAGTAATAAATATCTTCTCTTCCCAACAGTGCGCAGCTGAGATTATTGGCAGTTTGATCATTTTGCTTGTGGCTCTGAGTATTGTTAAATTGATGTGATATTGTGTGCAGTGCAGGCAGTGATTATCAACGATTTTACATTGACAAATTCTCCGGTTTTCCTTTTGATATTGCTCTTAATCAGACAAACGACCCTGTCACCAACATATGCCACGCGGCTGACAAGCAGCTCTTCACGCTCGTCGAGTGGGCCAAGCGAATCCCCCACTTCTCCGACCTGACACTGGAGGACCAAGTTATTCTCCTCCGGGCAGGTAACGTTCCCCCACCCGTGCCCTCTGGGGCTATTCCTGGTACCCCTGTCCCTTCTCTGGGCTGTGTGCCGTGCCAGCCAGGCTGGATGGTGAATGGGAGATCCTGAGCAGATCCATCCCTGCTGTCACTGGGCAAGCAACCCATCCTGAGCCGTGATGAGTGGTTGGCAGAGGCTGGGGATGGGGCAGTGGAATCTGCTGTGTGTTCCTCTTTTCATGCTGACGTGTAGGAGGGCTGGGGGAGAGTTAATAAACGTGTCTTGTTGATGCAATTCCTGTAACTGCAGAATGTGGGGCACGTTAGTGTGTAACTTGCAAACTGGTGTAAAGGGGTTGCTGCTGCAAGGAACGTGGATTTTCGAGTAGGAAAAACCAGCGCCTCCTCTATTTTTTGGGTCATTTTGAGTCTTTTTCTGCACCTTCCTCGCTGCTGGCAAGCGTGCGGTTGGTACCTGGGGTCCCATCTTTCCTGTGAGCTGAGTCTGAAGCCAGCAGGGAGAAACCAGCTCTCCTGCTCTGGGTGGAACTGATTTTTTTTTTTTTTTCTGAACTGCCTCTTGTGTCCTGCACACTTCCTCTTGCAGGCTGGAATGAGCTACTCATTGCCTCTTTCTCCCATCGCTCCGTGTCGGTGCAAGACGGCATCCTTCTGGCCACAGGCTTGCACGTGCACCGCAGCAGCGCTCACAGTGCTGGCGTGGGCTCTATCTTTGACAGGTACGTGGCCTGTTTCTCTCATCGCCTATCAGCGGTAGCCAGGGTGGCTCTGTCCTTCCCCTCTGAACGGGGAACATGTGCTTGGTGAGAACTAGAGCAAACCCTTGGTGATTTGAAGCAGAACGAACTTGGAATGAGGAGGGGACATTTGACTGTCTTAAAAACCAAGAATGGCGGAAAAGCACCTTGGAAAGGGATTTGCAGCTGCAGCAGCAGAGCCTTGGTTGAGTGTGCAGGGGGGTGAGCGCTTCTCTGCCTTCTCTCAAAGAGTTTGCTATAACTGGATCTAGAGCTAATACTGATCAGCAAGAGCTTTAGCTGGCAAAGCCTCAAACCCCAACTTGCTCTTAAGGACTGCCGTGTACTGTCCGTGCCGGGCATGCTCCCTGCCTGGCAGGACACTGGATTACCGCTCTTACACGACTGGCATGCATAAGGGCAGTGCCCATGTTTCACACAGTGAAATGTGGAGGAAAAACCCGTGGAGTTTTTCCCAAGTGAATGCAAATTGTTCTCCACAGTCCAAACAGAGCACAGAGGGCATGTGCTGAGCAAAGTGAGAACGGGAGCAGATTCTATGCTCGGGTCCATGAATGCTGCTGATGCCCGTGCAGAAGAGCAATGTGTGGTGTGGCTGTCCCTCAAAGCTGCCTCTTCCTGCAGAGAGGAATTGAGGGTTTTCCCAGTGCCTGTCCCAGATGCTTTTCAGCCCCCAGCCGCGCTGTCTGTACCTGTTTCTGATTGTCTTCCCACCTGTGTCCCCCACACGTAGGGTTTTAACAGAGCTGGTCTCCAAAATGAAAGACATGCAGATGGATAAGTCGGAGCTGGGCTGCCTGCGAGCCATTGTACTGTTCAACCCAGGTAAGTCCAAGGCCTGGGGCAGTCCCAGGTGACGCGCGCCCTCGGCAGGTTGCAGGCAGGAGGGCTGTGGCATCGAGCATCAGGGCTGCAGATTTATCCCAGTCCCAGGGTGCATGATTCAAGAGAGCCGGAGGCCTTTCCTGCCCATGTGTGCGGTCACTCTGCTGGCAGTGGGAAGGTCTCCTCTGCAGTGATCTCTTCCCTACCTGTATTCTCTCCCTTGTCCAGATGCCAAGGGTTTGTCCAGCCCTTCAGAAGTGGAATCACTGCGGGAGAAGGTCTATGCCACGCTGGAAGCCTACACGAAGCAGAAGTACCCAGAGCAGCCAGGACGGTGAGTGTCCCCGAGCAAGGCAGCACCTTAGGGCAGCGTAATTCCCACCTAGGAAAGGGGACACTGGGGCAGGGATGTCTGTGCTAGTGCTACCTGAGCCACCCTGGGCCGGAGCCCCTGGAGCAAAGCAAAGGCAGGACACTAGCCAAAACTGCTTGGGCAGCCCAGCTCTGGCAGGCTGGCCTGTCTTCTCGGTGCCCTAATCCTGGGCCAGAGCCTTAAGGGTGCTGGCAAAAATGCAATTTCCTTGCTTTTCAATCCAATCCTACCCTCTGCTGGCCAAGCTCTCGAAACGCGGGCAGCGACATCCTCATCACCTCCCGGCAAGGGATGCTCCCACGGCATCTTCTGCTGTTTTTGGCTCTGGATGTGACCGCAGAGCACTGCGAGCAGGACGTGAGGAGGGGGAGGCAGTCTGCCTGCTGCAGCCCCTTGCAGCGGCGCCTCGAGGCAGGAGGCAGAGGCACCGCCAAGGGGTTGCGCACCCTCTCTGCGGGCTGGGGGTTTTTGAAGGCGAGGTGTTTCGACAAGGATTTAAATGGCGCCATGGAGATGTAAGTCTTCAAATCTTCAAGGGAGAATCTGGGTATATCTGATTTATTTTCTCTTTATGTTTTAAAAATGTTAAATTATCTTTTGAAAAGATATTGATTCCCTCCACGCACGTGGAGACAAATGCTTATTTTGAAAGCATAGGGGTATCTAAGATGGAGAATTCTGCAAGGCATTTTTGGGGTGGCTTTGGGCTCTGCTCTCCTGAGCCCCTGGCGCAGGCTTGGAAACGCATGAGAGAGGGTGGCCTGTGCCTCCATGCCTCTGACTCTGCTCTCTTCCAGGTTTGCGAAACTCCTCCTGCGCCTGCCGGCGCTACGATCCATCGGGCTGAAGTGCCTGGAGCACCTCTTTTTCTTCAAGCTGATTGGGGACACCCCCATCGACACTTTCCTTATGGAGATGCTGGAGACACCCCTGCAGGTCACTTGAGGGTCTGGCTCTGTTCTGGCCAGACCCTGGCCCCCCCCCCCCCCCCCCCC
>VZSC01000530.1:256322-329654 GCA_013398225.1 Steatornis caripensis
GCCGAAAGCGCAGGGAGCCGGGGGGCTCGGCGTCCCCCCGCAGCTCCCCGCTTCCCCGGCCCCGCGCGTCCCAAGAGGCGCCAGCCTTACGGTGCTGCGTGGCGACTTGTGCTCGTTCCCCGCAGCCCCCTCGCACCCCCGGTTCTCCCCTTTTTAGGGGCGTTGCGTTGCGCGCGACGGGTGCCTTGGGAATTTGGGAGCCTTTTCTCAGGAGCCCGTGAGACCCCCGGTAAGCCCGGGGATGTGGAGGGATGGGGCAAAGCATTTTCCCGTCTCCTCTGGCTTTATTTTCCTACTGAGCGTCTGCAGGAGAAACGTTATATCCTCCCGGGCCCGATCCTGGATGGGGCTGTTTTCCCAATATCCCCGCAGGCAGGGCAATGCTATCGCTGCCCCCAGTCAGGTGGGGAAACTGAGGCACTCGGCAGGGGCCAGGGAAGGCCCCGCTGAATTTAGAGTGTTTGCTATCACACGCCGGAGGCTTCGCCCGTGTCCGGGGCTGTGATGGAGCAGGAAATTGGATGTAGGTGGTTAAAGCCTCCAGCCCTGATACTTCGCCTTTGGCAAGTGTGGGGCCAGGAGGGGAAAGATGATGAGAAAATTATTTCTTTAATTTTTTAGAGAAAAACCTTCCCACGGGGAATGGGGAGCAAGCTGTTGGGTCTTTCCTCTCCTGCAGTGCTTTCATTTTTTCCTGCTCATCCCACTCTTGCCGCCGCTGCCGGACCCCACTCCCTGACAGGGTTTCGGAGCCGTTAAATTTGTGTTGCCTTCGGGCTGGTGGTTTCTTGAGGAGGGTGTAGATGGGGCGGGGGCCGGCTCCCTGGCTGTGGCAATAGCCTGGCTGCTGGAGCCCCACGCTTTAATTCCCAGGTCGCCGTTTCATGAGAAAACAGTTGTCGGCGATGCTCTTGTCCCCGGCCTTCGGCGGGTCGGCGAGCGTGCCGGGGGCTAGCCCTGCTCCAGGCCTTTTAAAAGTTTTTTTCCCTTTAAGTCCCGTATTGTGGGTCTGAGTTTAATCACTATGGATACAAGGCAAATTGAAAGCAGAATTTGTGCGCGTGACCTTGTTTTCAAATGTTTACGAAAGAGCGGAAGAATTAGCTGCCGCGACAGCGGGAAGGAGAGAGCTGCGTTTAGGTTTTTTTAAGGCAAAAATTTGTGGAGGTTGGGTGCGCCGCTTGTTTGTCCGTAGAAATTTGGCTGCGCGTTCCCATAGGTTTCCGACACGATTTAATTCACGTTTTTTCTGCCTTATCACTGCCTTTGTGTGGAGCATTAAGGGGAAATTGGGGTGATTGTTACAACAGAAATGCCCTTCCAGCTTGCGGTGGGTTTTACTCTCCGCATGTTCGACTGCGGCTTCTGAGCGCTGGAAGCCGGCTCCGACCTGAAACCCTCCTACGTCTCTTGGCCGTGAAAGAAATCGGTGCCGCGGTTGGCTTCTTGCTGTGCCCATCTCGCTGTCGGGATGGACAAGGATGATTGCGGGGGGGGGGAAAAATGTCACAAATATTTGCTAGGCTCTGCGGCGGCACGATTTATCTGGGTTGTTTCCCGGCTGCCTTCGGGTTGGTGACTTGTGCTTGAGCCGGCGAGCGGGCTCTGCAGCGGGCAGGTTCCCCAAGGTGCGATGGTTTTAGCCCTGAACCGCTGCCGGCCTCTTCCCCTCCTGCACTCACCTGCCTCTCGTTCTCGTGTTGTTGTCCCCTTGGATTTTATTTTATTTTATGTTTTTGGCGTGGGGCTGCGGGGCCGTGTCCCTGCTCCCTCCATCCCCCGGCGGGGCTCTCCGCTGTGCTGGCACTGCGACTCCTTACCTGGGGACGGCAAGGACGTGGGGCCGAGCCCCAAATGAGCTGTTTCCTTTGGGCTCTGCGGAGCTTTACGTATGACTCTGTATTTAACAAAACCCCTTCTTCCTCTGCCCAAACTGCCCGTCCTGGCTTTGGGCTGAGCGTTTTCCCTGGTCCCGGGTGCAGCAGCAGCACCGTGCCGTCCTCCGCCACGGTGTCGGTGCCGGTAACGGGGCTTTCAGTGCGAAAAACACAGGCGAAGAGCTGCTGCTCTTGGACCGAGCTAATTATCTTGAGCGGAGAGCTGGTTAATTATCGCAGGCAACTGACACTCCTTGCACAGCGTGACGGTGTAAAGCGGCCGATCCTCCCCATGGCACCGGCGGTCGCACCAGCGGAGCCGGGCTCTGGGAGCCTCTCCGTCGGCACGGCGGTGCTCGCCGGGTGGGAGGGCTGCGGTGCCTGTGTGCAAAGCGCTGGGGGTGTCGGGCGAGCGGTCGGTAGCCTACCTGCCGGCGTCGTGGCGGTGTTGGTTTTGGGTTTTTGTATTTTCTTTTATTTTTTTTTAATTGAAAGAAGAGATTTCTCTCCCAGATGGTGACTGTTGGGATGTTTTACCGGAGACGAGTAGGTGCGGTATTTTCTGACATGTATGCTCTCTCTTTGAGCTCTGTTTGTAACGAGGCTGCAGAGGGTTAATGACAAAGTGTGAGACGGCAGACTTATGCCTTTTCTTATAAATACACCCGCAGAAAGCGTTACGGGCAGTTTTAAGCAAGCATCTGACGCGCTGGACTTTAGAAATTGAGGAATCCTTTATTAAAACAGATGTTTTACATTTCTTTGTCTTTCGTAAAGACGAAGACCTCGGGAGGGGACCTGGAGAGGGACGGATTAAAGACCGGGGATGCCGGGCTGAGTCTCGGCATCTCTGTGGGCTGCCCAGGGGCACGGCTTGGGCCCCATGGGCAGTTCGCACAGTGAAGCCGTCCGGGGACTCGGGGGGCCGGGGCTTGCTCTTGGACCAGTTTCCTCGGCGCTGGCGGGGAGAGCTCCTGGGGAGGGACCGCTCAAGCCTGCACCCCTGGGACGGCGTCTATTTGGGGCAGAGGACACTCGTTACAGAACATCCCGAATCCCGCGGCAGCCCCCGGCGCTTGTCCAAACCTGATAAGTCTCAACTATGACAAGGTTCAGGCTTCGCCCTGCCTGGCTCCCGTACCGCAGGGCGGCCCCGGGGATGCGCCCCGGCTGTGAGGCCCCCGTGTTAGTGACCGGGACGTGGGCTTCTGTGGTGCCAGGTTTGGGGTGGGGGGGGTGGGGGAGCAACATCAAACCCATAAATGTGGAGGAGGGCTCGAAATGATGGGAAGAGCGGGGCTGGTGAAGGGAGCAGCTCCAGAGGCTCAAAATCCACGTGAGGATGGGAATGGCTGAGCGCCGCTTGCACGGAGGGGTTTTGCAGTGGGCTTGCATGGGCCAAGCAGAGCTGGAGCCACGGGCATGTCCCCATCCCGAAACCCCGTTGCGGGCGATGCTGTCGGCGTGCAGAAACCCCGCCGGCCGCTTCTGGGGGCCGTGAGCGCTGACAGCGGTGCGGTCATGACGGGGGGCGCAGCTGGGGAGCGTGGCGACGGCGGGACGGCTTGGCACGTCCCCAGCCACGGCGCAGAGCCCCGGCCCCAGCCCCAGCCCCGGCTGGCAGGAGCAGATGGCCAGCACATCTCGGAGCAGGCTTGGCATGTGGGCGCCGGCAGTGGAGGGGCGGCTGCAGCCCCCGAGCCGCCACCGCCGTGCCGGGCTCCCCGGCCGAGGGAGGCAGTTGTGTGACGCTCGCCCTGTCTTCGCACGGCTTGACGGCTCTGTGCCGTTGCCAGCTTCTGCGCCGTCGTTGCAAAGCTCCCCCTGCTTGTCTCCGAAATCCCCTGCTCCCGGAGTCATGGGCTCCGGGCAGCGCGGCCTCCTCTCGCCCGCTGGAGGCTCGTCTGGCAGCTGCCGCCGCAGAGGAGAGAGGGGCAGAGGTTTGAAGCACGGTGGCTGTTTAACTTGCTTAATGTGGGTAATGAATGTAATTGCGCCATTAGCTGCAAACCGTGGCGCTGCTTCCGCGGCCTGGACGGGCTGTGAGGGGATAATCCCAAACGGATCGAACAGATACGGTGATGCTGATGCTGAATGCTTTTGGGCAGCCTGGCCCCACCGGCCGGAGGCTTCCTGTTGTCTGAGGGCGTTCGTGCCGGCGATTGCCTTCTCTTGCCTGGAGAAATGGGACTTCCTGCTCATTTTGTGGCTGATGGGAGAGAACGGTCCCTCCAGAGAGCCCTGGGCCAGCCCAGCTGCAGTGCGACGTGCCCTCCGGAGGTCCTTTTCCCTTCTCGTAGGGCATCCTACGGAGAGGACGGTGCTAACTTGGGTTGGCAGAGCACGCAGCAGCTCTGTGGCACGCCGTCCCTCTTGCTGGTCTCTCTTTTCCCATCCCTCAATCTTTTCTTCTAGTGCTTCCTGTCCTCCTTGCCTGCTCTCCACCCCCACCCAGCAACTCATCTCCCGTACCAAACCCCTCTCTGTCCTCATCCGTTTTCCCACAGCTCCTGGAGGAAACGTGCCAACTCTGCGGGCTGGGATGAGTGCGGCTCTGGGGCAGGCGAATCTGGCCTCATCCCCTCCAGGGATGCGGCGGTGGGTACCGCCGGGCTGGGACCGGGCGCCGGTCCTTTGTTTTTTGTTATTAAGTCGCCTTGTTGTGCTGTCATGGAGCTGGGGAAGCGGGGAGGCAGCGGGACGTGGCAATGAGAGGGGCGTTACGGAGGCCGCCGCGGGATCCGCGCTGGAAACGCCAAGCGAGCAAAACGCGCCTTGCCCCCGTCTCCACCACCCGCCGCCCTGCCGCTCGTAGGGCTCCCCCTTTCCAAAGGGAGACGAGATTTGGCGTCTTGCCCCTTCCCCCTGCCCTTAATTAGATTTGTGTCTTACAATTACTGTTTCATAGAAAGGCCTGGACGGGAGCGACATTTGGCAGCTTGGGAGCGAGGCAGCTGAATATACTCGTCATCTGTCCCGCCGTCGTGGGCACAGGGGTGGCTTTGGGATCACCCTTTCTCCGGCTCGTCGNCCCCACCCAGCAACTCATCTCCCGTACCAAACCCCTCTCTGTCCTCATCCGTTTTCCCACAGCTCCTGGAGGAAACGTGCCAACTCTGCGGGCTGGGATGAGTGCGGCTCTGGGGCAGGCGAATCTGGCCTCATCCCCTCCAGGGATGCGGCGGTGGGTACCGCCGGGCTGGGACCGGGCGCCGGTCCTTTGTTTTTTGTTATTAAGTCGCCTTGTTGTGCTGTCATGGAGCTGGGGAAGCGGGGAGGCAGCGGGACGTGGCAATGAGAGGGGCGTTACGGAGGCCGCCGCGGGATCCGCGCTGGAAACGCCAAGCGAGCAAAACGCGCCTTGCCCCCGTCTCCACCACCCGCCGCCCTGCCGCTCGTAGGGCTCCCCCTTTCCAAAGGGAGACGAGATTTGGCGTCTTGCCCCTTCCCCCTGCCCTTAATTAGATTTGTGTCTTACAATTACTGTTTCATAGAAAGGCCTGGACGGGAGCGACATTTGGCAGCTTGGGAGCGAGGCAGCTGAATATACTCGTCATCTGTCCCGCCGTCGTGGGCACAGGGGTGGCTTTGGGATCACCCTTTCTCCGGCTCGTCGGCAGTGGGACCCTGGAGGCTGCGGGTCGGCTCTGGCAGAGATGGGACCTGAGCAGCCTTGGGACCTTCCGGGGTTCCTGCCATCCTGTTTTGGATGCGCAATGATTTCCCCACCGCCCTCCCACCCCACCTTTTTCCTTTCCTCCTCCCGCCATGGCACGGCGCTCCCTGATCAGCCCTGGACGGGGCCCTTGGAGCTGGGGGAACTGCTTCAGGTCTTTGCAATCCCGACGAAGGCACCGAGAAGAAGTCGGCTTGTGGGAAGAAAGGGGGGTTTGTTTCGGTTTGATGAGAATTTTGTCTCCACCAGCTGGAGACACAGCTGGGGTCCTCCCCTGCCCCAGCTCGCCAGCCCTCGCCTCGCCGGTTCTTCGCCTGCTCGCAGGCGCGGGGAGGGATTTGCCGAGCCGTGGATTTAAGAGATCCCAGAATTTGATTTCTTGCTCCATCCTTCCTCAGGGAGCTTTCCAGCAGGGTCTAAACCCAAAGCTGCGGTCACCTGGTTTCGGAGAGGCTGGTGGCCTCGGGTGTCAGCCGCGCTGAAGGCCGGCCAGCGCGCGGGCAGGGTTTGCCTGCAGCCGGGAGCGCTGAGCTCCGCCGGCTGCCCCCGTCCCCGCTGGCAGCGGTGGGGTGGCCCCGACATACCCAAACTTGCAGCGGTTTCTGACCGTGATCCCACACCCCAGGACCCCACAGCACCCTCTGCCTTGGAGGGGGAGAAGGGGACTTACGGCGGTGAGGGTTGGTTTCTTCTGCTCGCAAGGGTGCAAGTCCTGCTTCTGGCTGAGGAGGGGGGGAAAAGCCAACGGTTTGGATCAGGTTTGAGTTTGGATTCACGGTTCCCCGATGCTGGTGCAGCCAAGGTGGGGACCGTACTCGGCATGCCCCGGTGCGGGAGGATACGTGAGGAAGAGGAGGCCGCGGTGGGGGGAGGTGGAAACGAGACGAGCGTGCTGGGTGTTTTTCTTCTCAAGATGCTCTGTGTTCCTTTGTGCTCCACTTTGTCTCTGGCCCGGGCCCTGTGCAGATGAAACGCAGGGTGGGCACACCGGCGCAGGGGCTGGGGGTCTGTGCCCCTGCCTGCGATTTAATAAAGCATCTCCTCTGTAAGAAGAGTAAGGAATAGCTTTGAAGCAGGCAGAAAATATTTGGATTTTATTAGGGTGAAATCCTGGGGTTGGCTCGAACACGTTTATGGAAAAAAAAAATATATTTTTCATGAGAAATTTGAATTTGTGTGTGTTTGTAAGGGAATTCGGAAGGCGGGGTGGTGGTGGCGGCGGAGCTGACACCGCTCCACGACGCGGCAAACCCTGCGCAGATGTGTGTGAAAGCCTAGTTACCTGGCCTGGAACTTCAGTTCTGTTCCTCAATACTTTTAGCCTGGAGGGAATCCCGCCTGGGCAGAAGGAAGCCAGCTGGTCGCTGCGTGTCTTCTCCTGGGGCCGCTGGTCCTCAGGGGCAACCGATGCGCCTGGGCTCGCCTCGTGCGTCTCCGTGAAACCAGCAGGCATCTCGTTGCGGCTCTGTTTGAGGTTTGGGGTTTTCTCGTTTTTTCACCAAGGTCATCAAACCTCGGTTGCCCAGCAGAGGGGTTCTGTAATCCCTGGCTTCCCACCCCAAATATTTACGGACAGCCGAATCCTGAAGCTTTTGCGAAAGGCGGGGGGCAGGCTGAGCGCGGAGCGGTGCCGTGCCGGGGCTGTGCTGGCAGCAGGGGCACAGCATCAGGCTGATGGCACCGGTCTCTGTTTGTTTGAGGAGTTTTCTATCAAAGGGCCCTGTCTTCTGGCTTATCTGTTTTGCTGGGACCTTCTCATGAAAGACCAATTTCTTCAGCTTGTCAGGGATCCTTCAGGCGTTGCGCGTTTTCTAGGCTGGCTATCCGGAAACTGTGTTTTCTCCCTGGATTTTTCAGGAGGGTGGCGTGCGCATCTCTCCGTACAGGGCTGAAATAACGTTGTGTTCAACGCAAATGATCTATTTGCTCGTATCGCACCGTGTGCGTGCGTGCGCCTACCTGTGCTCAGTGGAGGCTCGGCGTTTCCCCCAGCCGTGGATACGATGCTGTGGCTGGCTTCAGGGCTCCTGCAGCTGGCGCCCAGTTTGGCTACGACGGCCCGCGGCCGCACGCGGGGAAAAAGAGCTGAGAATTTGCTCCNGGCCCTGTGCAGATGAAACGCAGGGTGGGCACACCGGCGCAGGGGCTGGGGGTCTGTGCCCCTGCCTGCGATTTAATAAAGCATCTCCTCTGTAAGAAGAGTAAGGAATAGCTTTGAAGCAGGCAGAAAATATTTGGATTTTATTAGGGTGAAATCCTGGGGTTGGCTCGAACACGTTTATGGAAAAAAAAAATATATTTTTCATGAGAAATTTGAATTTGTGTGTGTTTGTAAGGGAATTCGGAAGGCGGGGTGGTGGTGGCGGCGGAGCTGACACCGCTCCACGACGCGGCAAACCCTGCGCAGATGTGTGTGAAAGCCTAGTTACCTGGCCTGGAACTTCAGTTCTGTTCCTCAATACTTTTAGCCTGGAGGGAATCCCGCCTGGGCAGAAGGAAGCCAGCTGGTCGCTGCGTGTCTTCTCCTGGGGCCGCTGGTCCTCAGGGGCAACCGATGCGCCTGGGCTCGCCTCGTGCGTCTCCGTGAAACCAGCAGGCATCTCGTTGCGGCTCTGTTTGAGGTTTGGGGTTTTCTCGTTTTTTCACCAAGGTCATCAAACCTCGGTTGCCCAGCAGAGGGGTTCTGTAATCCCTGGCTTCCCACCCCAAATATTTACGGACAGCCGAATCCTGAAGCTTTTGCGAAAGGCGGGGGGCAGGCTGAGCGCGGAGCGGTGCCGTGCCGGGGCTGTGCTGGCAGCAGGGGCACAGCATCAGGCTGATGGCACCGGTCTCTGTTTGTTTGAGGAGTTTTCTATCAAAGGGCCCTGTCTTCTGGCTTATCTGTTTTGCTGGGACCTTCTCATGAAAGACCAATTTCTTCAGCTTGTCAGGGATCCTTCAGGCGTTGCGCGTTTTCTAGGCTGGCTATCCGGAAACTGTGTTTTCTCCCTGGATTTTTCAGGAGGGTGGCGTGCGCATCTCTCCGTACAGGGCTGAAATAACGTTGTGTTCAACGCAAATGATCTATTTGCTCGTATCGCACCGTGTGCGTGCGTGCGCCTACCTGTGCTCAGTGGAGGCTCGGCGTTTCCCCCAGCCGTGGATACGATGCTGTGGCTGGCTTCAGGGCTCCTGCAGCTGGCGCCCAGTTTGGCTACGACGGCCCGCGGCCGCACGCGGGGAAAAAGAGCTGAGAATTTGCTCCTTCACCCTTGAAACGGAGCTGGAAATATGAATATAGCTAAAAAAGGCTGCTTTCCTCATCACAAGCACTTTGAGCATCTTGCTGGGGGAGTTTGAAGGCTAGGCGTGACTTTCCAGTCCCTCTCCAGATTCGCCTGATTTTTGCCAGGCCTGCGTTTCTGTGTTCCACCTCGGGCACCCTTTGACCAAAGGTGACCGAGGGGTTGTGCTGCAGAGATACCAGCTTCTCCCAGGCGTCGCTTAAGGAGAATTGCTCTCCTCTGTATCCCGGCAGGCAGCGACGCTTCTCCTTGGCGGAGGCTCGCTGGGGCTCTGCGGCTGCAGAGAAAAGGTTTGCCCGGCGCTGAGGCATCCCGCTCTTCCTCGAGGCGAATGCCTCGAAGGGCAGTGCGCGCCGGAGGAGGTTTCCTCGGCCGGTACTCATGCTTTGCGAGCCCATGAGGGCTCGGCGTTGATCCTTCCCAGCCGTCTCCCCGTCGCCGTCGTCCATACATCGTCTCTCCCCACTCCCTACCCCTCTGCTTCCCTTGTGGGCTTCACTTCCTAATGCTGCTCTTAGGGAGAGCTTTCTGTCCTTGACAGCGGAACAAATCCCTTTTCACGCGACCATCACTCCTCGGCCCATTGTCCTCCGCCCCCACTGCCACCGTGCAAAATCTCCTCCCCAGTGCGTCTGTTCCTCTGGAATGATAACCACCGTCGCAGTGGGGCAGCGAGCCCCCCAGATCCCTCCAGGCAAGGTCCCCTGCCCTGCAAGGGAGCAAAGCGGGGGCTGAAAAACACAACAAGAGGCAAGGGCGCTTCCCGGAGAAGAGCTTTGTTTGAGACCGCCTGGATGTGATTCGTCTCTTTGGGACGCGCATCTTCTCCCCTGGTTTTGTGCTGCAGAGCTCCTTGGGTGAACGTGGAGCCTGTGCGTAGCAAGGGCTCCTTCTTCCCCGCCTGGGGCCAGAGGGGCCACGTTATAAGTCGATTTTTCACTGCGTAGCATCGCCCAAGGCAGCTAAGCAGGAAGAGGGAGGCGGGAATTTTCTCTTTGCTGTTGAAACCTTGGGGAAGCATTTGGCAGGAAAAATAGGGAAAGGGGAGAGAAATAGGTTAAGGGACCTGAAGGCGGTTCTCGGATGCTGCAATTTTTTATTTGAAAGAGTCAGCGTTGCCATTTCTTCCCCCTAGTCCCCGCCATCATAAAAACGCAGGGATGCTTTGGTTGTCAGAATTTCTGCGTGGCATTTGCCAGCTCTATTAAGAGTCTCGATTCACAGAAAATGATGTCTTGGCTATGCTCTTAGCTAACCTCTGCAGTACCGTGTCTAAGCGGTGGGACTCGATGAGCCTAAGGTCTTTTCTAACCTAAGTGGTTCTATGATCGTAAGGGGGAGGAGGGAAAACCGACACGGGAGACGGCCCATGTTTGCAATCGACTCCGCAGTGGTGACTTCGATGCTGTTGAATGAATAAATCACAGGTGCTGACGGTGGAGGTGGCTGTTGGGCCTTCTGATCTGGACCGTTGTCAAGGCGCAACCCCAAAAATCTTACCCAGTGGTTCCTGTGTCAAGCCCATGGTTCGGACGGCCCCACGACGCACTTCTGCGGCATCTTTTCCATTGCTGATCTTAGGCAACANATAAATCACAGGTGCTGACGGTGGAGGTGGCTGTTGGGCCTTCTGATCTGGACCGTTGTCAAGGCGCAACCCCAAAAATCTTACCCAGTGGTTCCTGTGTCAAGCCCATGGTTCGGACGGCCCCACGACGCACTTCTGCGGCATCTTTTCCATTGCTGATCTTAGGCAACAGCAGGAGAGGGGACAGCAGCTGTGCTGCCTGTGCGTCGGGCGCGCAGGACCCCTGCTCTGCGTCTTGACGGTGGGTTGACCGTCTGCCCTCTCCTTGCAGACCGCTTTCTGTAGGTTCCTCAAAGGGGAGGAAGAGACTGCGCTGCAGCACGTGATTCGGCCAAGCCAAGGTCTGAGTTGCCTGATGGAGATGCTGAGCTCCAGGTCTTGGCTGCAGGGAGAGCTGCGAGCACCTCGCTCCCCTGAACTGTGTCCGTGAACACAACCACCCTCTTGGCTCGGGGACCTGTGGTCTCCGGTGCAGTGGGATGGCTCAGGCTCGTACGGCTTGAGCGTCGCTTGTGCCAAGTGAGTGGCCAGCTGGGTTGGCGATGGGGAACTGAAATACTGAATTATGCATATCTCAGCATCTCCGCTGCCGGGCAGAGTGCTGGAGCGGTATCAAGCAGACCCTTTTAAACAGCGATGCGGACGTGGGAGCTTGGTTAGGAAAGCCATTAAGTGTTTGAATCTTCTTGATGCCTGTTCAGGTGAGTGTTGCTCCTTCCTTCTGCATCCATAATTGTGAAAGGCTGAAAGAGCAACCTCAACGGACTGGCTTAAAAGTTTAATGAAGCTGAAAGTCTTGTAGGTTGGGGTCTTCAGTCTGAGCTTGTTTCAACTCTGGCCCTAGGAAGGAGGGTTAGCCAGAAAGGAGAAGAGGCTTCCTGCACACGTTACCTTGAGGACATTAAAACCCGCATTGACGGGAGCTTCTGTTATAGAGATGGATTAGGAGAAAGTAATGGGAGAAGACTTCAGAGATGAGCGAAGGGCCCTGCACGGGGAAAGTAGGTCCAAGTGAGGCATTTATGCTTGGCGGGGGCAAAGCTGCCTGTGGCAGGGACAGCGTTTTCTGGCCCGTGCTGCACAAGGTGCGTGCGTGGCAGATGCCCTCTGCTCTGCAGCTCCAAACCCGGGCAGCGGTGATGGATGGGTGCCAGGGCGCAGCAGGATCCGGGTGGCTCACCTGCTCTGTCTCACGTAACGCGCTTCTCGCTGGAGCCGCTGCGGGCTGGGGAGGGTTGCCGGCATGCCTGTGCTGGCGGTCTCTGACTGGCTCCTAGCAAGAGCCAAGGTGTCTGTGCTCTTGGCAGGGCCTTTACAGGAGTTTCCTCTGCAGCGCTAAACCCACCTTGGCACCTTTTTTTGGCTGGCTGAGATGTGGGGCCGAGGCCCTGAGCGGTTGCCTGGTGTGGGATTGGGGGAGAAGGGTTCTCTCTCCAGACAGGCTGCGTTGCGAATCTCTGCTGGATCCCACTTTGAGTTTCATGGTAAGGGTTTGCAGCGGGAACGACCTCTGGCCGAGCGCGCTGGGCTCCTGCCCAGCACTTCACCTTTCTCCTCCTCTCGCCTCGTGGCGAAACTGCAGCTCCTCATGGAGCGAAGATGGAAGAAACGTGGTCGATGCTTTGGTGCCGGCGTACATACGGGGACGCAGCTCAGTTCGTAGGACTGTTTCTCCATGGCCAATCAAGTTCGGAGGCACTGATGCCACCCATCCTTATCCAGGCAGGGTGACACGGAGCAGTGAGCCTGGCTGCTAAACTGGAGAGCCCAGACCCACCCCGCTCTGCTCGGATGGCCCATCCCCACCCGCCAGAGAAAGTGCAATTTCCCTGCCAGTAATGTCTTTATGCTATTTCCAACTGCACAACGAAAATCCCAGGAACTCCCTGAATCCTTGGCTTTTAACGTACGTAAGCCCCCACCCCAAACCAATTGATTTTTGCCTGTTTCAGGCACTTCTTCCTCTGAACATCAGCCTCGGTCCTTCCCTCCCCGGCCTGATGCCTGCAGAGCACTGTTCTCACGCAGAGCGCCCGCTGGCCTCGCCTTGGGGCGATGCTTTGCGGGTCTCCGTGGACAGCTGGGGAAGCACGTCAGGCACGTTGTGGGCGCGAGGTGCTAGTGAAACGAAAACCAAAGCTACGTCTTCCCCTTCAGTGCCTTTTTGCTGGAAAAGTGCAGCGACAGTCAACTGACGATGCATCTCGCCGAAGCTGCGGGTTTTTTTCCGTAAGGATTAGTGCTTCAAGAGCGGGGATTTTCAAACTGACAATCCCTTGGCAGAGAAATAATCACGGGCTTTTTATGCTTTGTGTTTCCTAAGTAGTTCTAAATAACTCTTTCCCTTGGGGCATGTTTTTTTTAAGTCCACAAAATGGAGGGGAAAATGTGTATTTCCTCAGCGTCCTTGAAAATATGCAAGATTCTCGTGGAGACCGTTTAAGTTTCAGCTATAAGATTTTTTGCGTACGTTTGTTTGCTTTAACCACGTCCAACCAACCGAAGTTTCTTGGCTGGTGGTGCTTGAGAAGTGGATCTCGGCAATGGGAGACGGAGGGAGATAGATGCGATCACGTCTCGACCATCTCAGGAATGCGGCTTTCGCCTCTGCGGTATGTTCCCCGGGGTTTTTACCCCGCTCCTTGCTGGAAGAGAGGATTTCTGGGTCTAGCAGAGCTGGTTTTCCCCGTCAACATCCATTATTTTCTTGCGCCGAGTTGCTGCGCAGGACGCTGGGAAACCCTGCCTGTGCTCCTTTCGTCAGCATCGCGGTGCAGTTCCCGGGGGCTGCGGAGCCCAGCGGGGCTCGCCCAGCCCCGTCCTCTGCTGGGTCCTCCCCTCGCCCGCACCTCCACCCGAACAGCTCTGGCCAGCCTTTTCAATTTTAAAAAGGCGGCGTGACGTGAAAAAAAAGAAAGCCCCGTCTGTTGGGGACAGCTCCAGGGCACACGTGAGCTCGTGCCTTTTATCCCAAGCAAAATTCACCTCCTGTAAGTTTCTGTGCAAGCCCTTAGCGAGGCACCCGAATTCTCGGAGCGCGCTGGGCTTCGCCGTGTTGCAGTGTGCTTTACCGTGGCTCGTCCCACCCTGGAGCTCTTTGCTCCCTACTTTTTCGGCCCCCCCTGGGAGGATGCTCTCCTAAATCTGAGCTATCCCGTGCCGGACTGGGGAGGGGTTTTGCTTCCGTCCTTCCGTCCCACTAAATGCCACTTGCGCTGTAAGGGGGGACCTGGGAGAGGACCCCGCTGGCGTTTACGCTCACCGCAATATAAAAGGGCGGCACTGGGGCCCGGAGGGGCCACGTTATTGCATCCGCTGTCGGGGCAGCGCCGGGGTGCTCCCTCGGGATTACCGGTGCAATATTCCCACCGTCGGCAAGGAGAAGGGAGGGCAGGCCACTGTTAATAACGGTGATGCTCTACCTTGCCTTTATTAAGTGAGGGAAGCCTCTGTTCCTCGTGCCCCAGGCGTGTCTGGGTCCGGGCTTCGCAGCGAGACGGAAGGGGTAGGAACGAAGAAGGGGACGGTGGGGAGATGGTGTTTGAAGTAATTAGAGCTGCTCCGTGGAGAGGGGGGAATTGCCAAGAGGGTGGCAGTGATATCTCGATGGGGTGTCCTGCCGCAAAACCCTTCTGCGGGCTCTGCCCAACTCGCCCCGCTCCTCTTGACCCTTCATCTCCCTGGGGGCTATGGTGTCTAGCGAGTCGGGTGGTCAACGCCTCGCTTTCTTCTTTCTCCCCTCTTCTGAAGACCCTCTTAGGGTAACTAGAGGCTGGTTGAGCTTGTGGAGAGGCCACGATGTAGCCCAGGGGCTTACAAAGTCCCTTGTGCCCTGCAGATGTGGTGGGTGACCCTGCAGAGGGACGTGGTGCTGGGGGGGGACCTGCTCTCCTGCCTCTCCTCTGCTCCAGCCATCGTTTCCCAGGGGAAAGGTTTGGTTTTTTTTTTTTCCTCATCTCCCCCCCGTCCAGACGCTGCGAATCCCACTAAAACTCTTGACTGGAGCAGGGATTACATGCTCAGGTTTCAGCCCTTGTCTGCGAGTGGTGTAAACTTTCTGCCGGAGCTCAATTGACATTTTGTGGGAGATAGGAGAGTATTAAGTGTTGGTCCTTGCAGATAAAAATAGCCGCTGGCCCGACGACATGTTCTGTCGTCTTGTCGCTGGTCTGACCCGGCTCCATCGCCTCCACGCTGGCGCTCCGGACCTGGTCTTTTCTTAGCATCAGATGCTGGGGGCACCCGCAGCCTGACCCGGTGCTGAGCTCTGAGCATCCCCACCTGCCTGTCGCGGCGACGCTCCTTTCCTCCCGCGAGCGCTGCGGCGCGGACGGTGCCGGCCTCTTGGCGCAGGCTGGAGGGCAAACCGGACCCGGAGCAACAGGTCCCAGGCTTGCGTTCACAGTGGCTGGAAGGAAATGCCGTCTGCCCCGCTCACCGCGAGCCCGCCCTGAGCAAGCACAGCGTCTCCCTTCCCTGAAATCGGAGCCTGCGGATCAAAGCAGGTACCCCAAATTGCAAACCTCGCCGCTGGCGTGGGAGCTCTCCCGATCACAGGAGTCCTCACGCGTGCACACGTGTCCGCCTGTCTGTTTTTCCCTGTTGCTGTGTTTCGGAGCTGATGTTTTCATCCTGAGGTTATAGCCAGAGCTGGCTTGGGGCCCCTCAGCAGCATCGGCAGAGCTGACTCTTGCCGCTCCAGAAACGCAGGGCTGGGGCCGGTCGAAAGGAAAGGGAAGGAGAGGAGGAGGAGGGAGCGGCAGGGTCTGGCTCGCGGCTGAACTGGGACCAGATCCGCTGCTGGGAGAGGCTTTCCCACCCCGCCTGCCCTGTGCCTGTCCCGGGCTCTGCTTCAGAGCAGCATCCGTCCGCTCTAGCGCTGAAAATAGCCAGCATGGCTCTTGAAGAGCTTGTGTACAGCCGGTGGGATGGCAGCAGGGACTATTTCTCCTAGTGTCGAGTCTGTCTTTCTCATGGCTGGGCTGGGAAGTCCCTGGGTATTGGCCTCTGTGGACCAGGCATCCTTTGAGGATGCCTCCATTCCATCTGCTGGTACTTGTGGTGTCCACCAGAGCATTCATCTCTTCACGGACCTCCCAGCTGCATAGTCAGGCTGCCTTCAACGCAACTTTTTAATTGCAGCCCTTAAACAAGGGCAGGATTTTTGGGAACAGCACCTTTTCCAGGTTCCCTCTGCTTTCTGCCCCAAGGCCCACCGGCCGCTGGGGAATTCATCACCTTGCACGGCGTCAGCCTTCAGCTGAAGCGTCTCTCCCATCTGAAATAAGGAGCGAGGTCCTCGTGTGTCTGGAGCTGAACCAATGCAATGGCACTTGGCCACTTACAGTAGTGGGCGATTACTGAGCCCCTGCCAGGAATTCTTCCAGTGGGATCGGGAACGCTCTCGGGTATTAAATTTGTCCCGTGGCGCGCAACCTCTAAGTAGAGCCCGTCATGTTTTGTAACGGATCATATGATGCCGGCGATGGCAGCCGCTCGCCCTGTGTTTCAAGGTCAGGCCTGAGCTCTGGGCCAGAGGGGCAGCTCCTGGCTGCAGCCTTGCCTGGCCACTGAGCCGCGTCGCAGGGCTCTGCTCGCTCCTGCGGCAAAGTCTCGGGAGCCTCGGGAGCTTGGAGGTGGAGGGTGTGCTGCTCGCGGTCGGTGAGGCCGCAGCCCGTGTCTCGGGTTCCCCACTCGTGGGGCGTGCTTCTGCGATCAGCGTGGCTCCAGGACGCAAACCCCACCTGTGCCTGTCCTGCAGCCCCACGACGGTTTCTCGTGTGCCGCCGACGCGCTGCCTCCGTAGCCAGAAATCGCTCTCCCTTAGCCAGAGCCACATCCAGTGCGGCTGCATCCCCTGAGAGTTTTACAGCATCACGCTGAGGACAGGACCTCCCAGCGTCCACATAGACGATATTCCCTTGCTCTCGGTGCCTTGAGATACCTCCCAGAAGGGACTTCGCCTTGTGTCCCTGAGGCTGAGGGAACTGCTGTGCAGGGACGGGTTTGCTGGCAGCGGCGAGGAGCGCAGGGTCCTCGTCTCGATGGACAACCAGCACCGTGATGCCACTGCCTGCTCTGTCCCTCGGCTTCCAGCCCCACACCGGGAAGCACGGCCATCCGCATGAGAAGAGTCTCCCACAGTCTTCATCAATAAATAAATATTTTAGGCCCATGGCTGTATCAGGCAAATTACAGGAGATTTTTCAGATAGCTCGTTAAATAAGAACTAGCGGGCGTTTAAAATATTAATGGGCAATTGGCCCTCGACGGTTCTCTTGTTACACGAACGTTTCATTTATAATTTGGACCCAAGCTGCGATGCGCTGAGAGACGCTCGGGCTGCAGCCTGCACACGGGGGTTAACGCGGCGCTCTCTCCTGCCAGAAAATAATAAAAGCCAGGGACTGTCTAGGGATCGTGCGTGAAGGATTAGGAAGAGGATGTGCACGGGCCTGTCTGCAGCTGGTTGAAGTCTAGCGCCGAGGGGTAAGCCTGGAAATCATGGCTGGCGAGGGGGCCAGCGTGGAAAGGGAGCCTGTCTCCTAAAAGCCGGGGAGCCCTGCAGCCGGCTGGTGTTTATAGCGGGAGGCAGCAAGCGGGTCCTCTTTGTGCGAGACATGACTTTGCTGGTCAGGAAGGAGGAAGCATCACGGCGTGGATGCTTCTGCCTCGGCTTTTCAGGCGCTGCGGTTGCTCTGTGTCAACNCCGGCCGGTGTTTATAGCGGGAGGCAGCAAGCGGGTCCTCTTTGTGCGAGACATGACTTTGCTGGTCAGGAAGGAGGAAGCATCACGGCGTGGATGCTTCTGCCTCGGCTTTTCAGGCGCTGCGGTTGCTCTGTGTCAACGGGGGATGCTGGGCGCTGGGGACTGGGGTTTTTGGCGTGAGCGGGGGATGCTGGGCTCCGGGAACGGGCATTTTCCAGCTTTCTACAGGATGCCCCAGATTTGGCTGGCATCCCGGCTTCATCCACAGCGTTATCTGTAGCTTTTTGGTTTTTAAAGCTCCAGGTCTCAGAGTCAGGGGATTCACTGAAGTCCTCCCCTACCTTTCAATAGGGAGCACTTCTGACTCTCTGGCTCGAGGGGAAGCTGGAAGATGCTCCGGTCTTACGTTCATTTGACTTTGCAGGGCCGGCAGTGCGTTTTGCTGGGATGGTCACCTTGACCTGGCTTGGGAAGCTGGAGTCACAGCTCTCCGGCTTAGCGAGTCCGTAAAGATTGCCTAGCACCGGTTATCCAGCATTAGGGTTTAGCTTGCAACAACCGCGCTCACGCAAGGTGTCTGCTGAGATGGAGGCATCTGAATTCCCTAAGGCGCGTCAGGGCTTTATGGCTCTCACCCAAGAGAAGCACGTTGCTTTTGTGGCAACTATTAATTGCTTCCTGAATTTAAAAAGCATAAACAAACTCGCTTGCCAGGGAACGAGTTACCCGGCGTGTAAATGCTTCGCCGTTAATGCGTGCCTGACCCTGACGATAATGTGAGGACCAGAAGAGCTTTCAGAGAATTTACCAGAAACCATTTCAAGGGAGGTTGTGTGTTGTAAATCCTTAAATAATGGGATGGAGGGAATTAGATTAGATAATAGTTTGCAGAAACCGGGCATGATTCCCCATTGAGGATCTTGAGATCATTAGAAACACAGCGCGGTGAGGTGAGGCCCCCGTGCGTCCTTATCCCAGCGACCGGTGAGTGAGTTTACAACCTGGAAAACAAGATTGTCGAAGGGTTTGTTTTACACACCGCAACAACGAGCGACGTTAGGGAGCAAAACCGGGTCCTGTTACCCTCCGAAGGTGCGTTGCAAAGCTGCAGCCGTTCCTGGAGGAGCAGCCCGGGATGGGGCTGTTTGCTCTGGGTCGAGGATGCCCACGGCATCCAGCACCCATCGCGGTAGCACCCGGGCACCTTGCAGCTTTGGCGTGGGTGTCTCAGGCGGTCCCGTGCCTCTGCTGTGCTCACCGCAGCTCAGGGAGCTGCTTCAGGAGGACTCCTAGCCGCTATAGCAAGCGAGGTCGTGTCCTATCTTGCTTTCACAAGCTATGCTGATGTACACACGTCTGTCTCTCTGCTCCTGCCGTGAGCTGTCCGAAAGCTTTTCGCAGCTTTCTGGGGGGGCCCAACCCCTCCTTGCCAATTCCGCAGCCCGTGGACGGGCCGTTGAGCTATTTCGCAGGCAGGTGCTGGCGCGTGGGGCTGTTTGCTGCCTCCCCACTCCAGCACCGCCTTTCATTTGCTTGCTAGCTCCGCTGCTTTGCTCTTCCTCCGCACTGGAGGGATGGGTTTGGGAGAGGTTTTAGGGATGCCGGTGGCTTTTGGTGACAGATCTGCTTTTACCATCCGGGGCACGTCTTGGGTTTTTCCCCGGATGTTTGGAGACGGTGCCTGCCGCGAAGAGCCGGCGCTGCTCGGCAAACAGTGTTGAACCACTCTCATTTGAAAGGGCAGGCATGGGGTGGGGGGTGGGGGGAAAGTGTTTCGCCTGCGGGAACAAGTATTTCCCAAATCCAATATCTATGCAATGAGGGGTACGGCGGTGGGAATTGCGCGTCCTTTCACAGGGCAGCGCTTGCAGGGAAAGCAGTCGGGCTGCCTCGAGCCCTAATAATAGTCTTGCTGGCTGCCTGGGGCAAGGCACCGGTGCTTAAAAGATCAAATCTAGGGGCTGATATTCGACTGCCTGTTCATGTCGGCGTAGCAGATCGTGTCCCGCTTGCCCGTGTGTTGCGGGGCCGCCTGGCACACGCACGGGTCAACGATGTGCTCGGGATGACACTGCTTAACACCAGCCAAGGTGTAAGTCTAGATTAGCTTCGGGGTGCGTGTTATTGCAGATTCCGCTGTCTCCTGCGGAAGGACAGAGTTCAAAGGGGCTCTGGCCTTCCTGGCATAGGAAACGGCGGGATCCACCCTGGAGCCTTTTCTCCTCTTACCCAGAAGGGTCCCGCCCCAGCCGAGAAGCCTAAATCCAGCTGGGTGTGGAAACGGGGGCGGAAATGTCCGTGCGAGGACCGTGCTTCATTCCTACCCCTCCAGTGCTGGTCATTCCCCAGCACGTGTGAGGTTGTGTTTGATGTGGGTCTGAGCTTGGGCTTTGTCTTTGTTCTCCTTTAGAAAGGGAGGAAAAGAAATTCAGGAGGTCCCAGTGAGATGGGCTTGGAGCAGGCGGCTCTCGCTCCGCAGAGCAGGCTCCGGCGTCCAATTTTCTGTCTCGCTTTGTTTAATGGACCTTCGAACCCTTCGCAGAGGCGAGATTGCACAGGCGAGCGCCCTGCAGCCAGATTGCAGGGTCTTGCTTAACCCGGCGCTGCCGGGTTTCTCCCCGCAGTTTTCACGCAAGGTTTCCGCTTCACCTCTTCACCAGTGAGAAACTCCCCGGAGCGGCACGGCCAACTCTGGGGGCCGGGAGTTTTCTATGGGAGGTCACTTTTATTCGGCCTTGTAGATGCTTTCTGGCGATGCGTAGGCAGAGGTGGGACGTACCTCGTGATGGCCACGAGGATGGAGAAGCTGCTTTGCACTATGCGCTGGAAATGATTCCCCTGCTTTTTTCCTCTCGGGCGGTGGCGTGGAGGTGCCTTTCCATGCTGGTGACACACAGTTCGCTCTTTGTCTTAACCACCTCGGGAGGTATCAGCTCAGAAGGTGTTCAGTGAGTTGACAGGTGCCATCATTAGGTTTCAGTGGTAACACGCTGTGGAAGTAAGCAGGGAGATTTGCTCAGGGGTTAGTTCCCTAACCAGGGGCTCCGTGTTGCTTTGGTTTGGACTCTATTCGTGCTCAGATGGTTTTCCTCCTGGTGGGTACCCTCCCCACAGGCTTTCACAGTGGACCCAAGCAGGTCCTCTCGGGCAGGCTGTGGCTTTCTGCCTGCGAATACACGGCCTCACGGCCTGGGGCGGCATTACCGCTGTGTTTTCGCTTTGTGCAAGTCCTTTCCCACGTCTGCGTCTCGCAGACGGCTTCCAGGGACAGAGAAGGCACCTGAGGGAGGGGAGATGCCGTAGAAATCAAGGCGCGGTGGCCTGGCGTGCTGCGTCCATCGCCACGTCCGCTACCCCTGCTCGGTGGGTCGCATCCGTGCCCGGCTTTGGGGACCACCGATCCCAGAGGGAAAGAGCACCCGGTGCAGACCTTTTTGTGGGAAATAGGGGCAGAGAAATACAACATCCACGTGTTCAAGCCGCCAAGGAGCTCTCTGGAAGAGGAGGTGTGGAGGTGCGGGGGGTGCAGCTGGTGGAGGGGCCGGGGTGGGTTTTGGCGGCTCCGAGTCCCCTTTGCACTGATCCTGCTGGGAGAGGCTGTTTTTATCTGGCGTTTTCCGCTTCTGCGGAGGGTGAAGGGTCCCCCTGCCTGCCCTGGCTGCTGGCAGGGCTGTGCAGGCAGGAGGTGGGCAGGGAAGGAAAGGAGGAGAGGATAACGCCCCGGCCATGGGCCTTGGCCATTTCTGGATGAGTAGGTCATCTGGGTGTGGGAGGGGAGCCGGTGTCCAAGCCAGCCCGGAGAGGCTGAAGTTGGGTGTATGTGCAATTTGGGGGAAAGTGAGAAGGGATTTCTTAGGCGAGAGGAATGTGAGTTTCCTCCTTCGCATACGTCTCCTGTTCTTCCAGTTTGCAACAAAAGTCATCAAATTGCCCAAGACCTGGCAGCAAGGACAGCCTGAGAACAGCCCGCAAATCACAGGGAAGCGTCTCCCCTCCTCCCCGCCTGCTTCCACATACTCGTGCATCAGGAATCACTTTAATCCCCCTTTGGGTGATAAAACTCCTGCCCCTTCCCGATGCTGCGCAGCCCAGAGCCTCCGGAGCTCGTGCGCGCTGTAGCACCGGGCCTGGCGGGTTAGAAATCTGGCTTTCCCTTGAATTCTTTGCACTTTTAAGCTCTCCAAATGATCCAGGGAAGGGCTGGGGTGCTCAGACATCAGAGGTGACAGCAGCTGTTTGGAGGAGACACCGTGAGGTGGCTGGTGTGACTCTTCCTTGTCCCCAGGTGGTGGGGACGAGTGGCAGTGCCTCAGGTCCTGCCCGAACTATCGGGCACTGGGAGAGGAGACAGCGGCTCCCGGGGATGCTCGGCTGGCGAGCACCAGGGTTTGGGGGCGTAGGGCTCCAGCTGAGAGGCTAAGGAGCCATTGTGCGTCACGACGAAGGGTGCTTTTAATGAGCCCGCCCCTGCCCTTACAATCCTACCGGCTGCTGGTATTTTTATTTTTTTTTCTGGCAGAAAGAGCTGTTGGGGAAGCAGAGACCAGGCGAGCCTTTCTGAGCTCTCCTGTTCACCCCGTACACCGCAGGGACGGGCAAAGTCCCTGCTGCCTTCGTAACCGCGAGGTCGCGGCTGCTGCCGAAGGGCCGTTTCGCGCCCTTTCGTCTTTCTCGCCTGGGGCGCCCAGAGCAGCGCGAGAGCAGCTCCAGCCCCGCCACCCTCGCCTCGTGAGCGCTCGCGTCCTGCCTGGTTTTGCAGCCGCCTGGTTTGCACCCGGAGGCGCTGGTCCCTTAGGAGCCCTGTAAGAAAGGCACTCGGGTTACCCCATTTTGGTCGTTTGAGTAATCACAGGATTTTCTTACAAGAAAACAACTCTATCCGTCTGAAGTACAGACCAGCAGTGGTGCCACAGCGAGGACCGCCGAAGGTGTCCCACCCTCAGGGGTCACCCCTCACCCTGCGTCCCGCAAGGCAGCGCTGGCGCAGGTTTCACCAAGCGGTCCGGGGGGCTCGTGTGATGGAGGAGACGTGGAGGGGCGTTGGCGTGACCGGAGGGCAGGGGCATCCGGCGCTTTGCGCTTGTCGATACGCAGTGCGTGGCACACGGAGGCGGCAGTGCGAGGAGGAGGAATTACTTCTACGTACAGCTTGGGAGCGGGGGTCACCTCCAGCAGCATGGACGCAGCCGTTAGCGCCGTGTGCTGACTGCTGTCCCCCCGCCTTGCCCGGTCGGGGTTGGGGTNTTCCTTGTCCCCGGGTGGTGGGGACGAGTGGCAGTGCCTCAGGTCCTGCCCGAACTATCGGGCACTGGGAGAGGAGACAGCGGCTCCCGGGGATGCTCGGCTGGCGAGCACCAGGGTTTGGGGGCGTAGGGCTCCAGCTGAGAGGCTAAGGAGCCATTGTGCGTCACGACGAAGGGTGCTTTTAATGAGCCCGCCCCTGCCCTTACAATCCTACCGGCTGCTGGTATTTTTATTTTTTTTTCTGGCAGAAAGAGCTGTTGGGGAAGCAGAGACCAGGCGAGCCTTTCTGAGCTCTCCTGTTCACCCCGTACACCGCAGGGACGGGCAAAGTCCCTGCTGCCTTCGTAACCGCGAGGTCGCGGCTGCTGCCGAAGGGCCGTTTCGCGCCCTTTCGTCTTTCTCGCCTGGGGCGCCCAGAGCAGCGCGAGAGCACCTCCAGCCCCGCCACCCTCGCCTCGTGAGCGCTTGCGTCCTGCCTGGTTTTGCAGCCGCCTGGTTTGCACCCGGAGGCGCTGGTCCCTTAGGAGCCCTGTAAGAAAGGCACTCGGGTTACCCCATTTTGGTCGTTTGAGTAATCACAGGATTTTCTTACAAGAAAACAACTCTATCCGTCTGAAGTACAGACCAGCAGTGGTGCCACGGCGAGGACCGCCGAAGGTGTCCCACCCTCAGGGGTCACCCCTCACCCTGCGTCCCGCAAGGCAGCGCTGGCGCAGGTTTCACCAAGCGGTCCGGGGGGCTCGTGTGATGGAGGAGACGGGGAGGGGCGTTGGCGTGACCGGAGGACAGGGGCATCCGGCGCTTTGCGCTTGTCGATACGCAGTGCGTGGCACACGGAGGCGGCAGTGCGAGGAGGAGGAATTACTTCTACGTACAGCTTGGGAGCGGGGGTCACCTCCAGCAGCATGGACGCAGCCGTTAGCGCCGTGTGCCGACTGCTGTCCCCCCGCCTTGCCCGGTCGGGGTGGGGGTAGCGGCCCTCTGCCACCTCTCCCCTTCCCGTATGTGCCCAATCCACATGGGAACCAGGCTTCTCAGAGGGGAGATGTTCGTGCGACAGGGCTTCCCGAGCCCAGGCAGAGGGAAACGGCTCCAGGTGAAGTCGAGTTGCATTTAACACTTGTACTTAGGATAATGTTTTTTCCTACAAGGCGCTACCCCACGCCAGCAGGATGCCCTGCAGATCGCCAGCGCGTGGTGCTGCTCCGTCTTCAACCCTCCCGGTGAGGGTTCGCTCCTGCGCCGAGCTGCTTTCTGCTTCCCCGCTCCCGCCTTCCTCCTCCCCTCCAGCACCGCCTTTCATTTGCTTGCTAGCTCCGCTGCTTTCCTCTTCCTCCGCACTGGAGGGATGGGGTTGGGAGAGCTTTTAGGGATGCCGGTGGCTTTTGGTGACAGATCTGCTTTTACCAT
Organism: Steatornis caripensis; assembly: GCA_013398225.1. Classification (NCBI taxonomy): domain Eukaryota; kingdom Metazoa; phylum Chordata; class Aves; order Caprimulgiformes; family Steatornithidae; genus Steatornis; species Steatornis caripensis. The sequence continues at coordinate 280,114 of VZSC01000530.1, forward strand.
CCGGGGCACGTCTTGGGTTTTTCCCCGGATGTTTGGAGACGGTGCCTGCNCCCCCCCGCCGCAGCGCCCGCTCCGCATGTTTTTCCCCCGGATCGCAGAAGCTACGTTTTTCCAAGCTGAATTTCCTCCGGGTTTTTTAATTTTTTTTTATCTTTTTTTAATCTCTCGAGGGTCCCCTTCAGACTGTTTCGCTCCGTTCCATCCTCTCCAGTTTATTATCTCCCGCTAATGTTATTAACATGCTAATTAATCCCTAACTGCGATTTGCCAATGAAGACGTCAGATAGGGCTGATACTAACCCTGGTCTTTCACATCACTCTCTTTCTCCGAGTTCTGCAGATTACTCTGCACCTCCTCCATCGTCCCGGTTATTTTGTCTGGCTTTGACTTCACCGAGCGACGCTCGCGTCTGCGTGAGTGGGATTGCTCCCCTAGTGAAGACTCACTGAGACGTAGCGCAGGGTGGTTCGTGAAACCCCCCAGGGCCGGGTTGGCGTTGGGTGTAGCTCTGAGAGGCATTTTCTGGCCTTTCAAGGTCTCGTCTCAAAGGCAGGGTGCGTGCCTGGCTGGCCGTGGCAGCCCCCTCGGGAGGCAGAAGGAAAAAAGACTTTGGAAAGTCAAAGAGTGGCATTTGCCATCCCGCCTATACACTCAGCCCTCCGGCTGCTCGGGCGCTGTGCAAAGGTCTTCCATGACTATAAATAGGCGGAGAGGTAGGCAAAGGGATGGTGAGACGGGATGAGGACAGGCGGTGAGCCAGCCTCGGCTGGCATCTGGAGCTCTTATCACCTTCGCGCACAGAAGAGGTGCGGTTTGTTCCGGCCGCGCTGCTCTCGTCAGGCGAAGTTTGCCCCCGCAGAGCCTATTTTTGAATGCAAACCGCCCCCCGGTTACCTCTTGGAGGTGCCGCAAAGAACCGGGAGCGGCTTACGGTGAGGTGCCCCAGCGCTGTGCGGGACGTCGAGCCACGTGCTTCGAATAGCTCTGTGCAGACGTGGCCTATAGAGATGAAATGTGGCTCTTGACCGATGGCGAATAAATCAGGGTCAAGAGCTTGAACGCTGGCCAAGAAACCCAAAGGGATAAAATATAGCCTCTCTACAGACTGTTAGCAAACAGCACGTGGGCTGAGATCTGCTGGATAAATTTATGCGCTGTGAATTGTTCACCCAGCTGTGGTGGAGGGATGGACGGACCCACGGAGAACTGATAACCATATGTGGTGGACATGCTTTCAGCGCTGACCTTTAGAGGGTTCAGCGGGGCTGGGAGGCCGCCGGTGGCACGGTGACGTCTTCTCAGGGATGTCACTGGGAGGGAACGGAGGCGTGGGTCGCTTGATGCGAGGGAGGGCGATTCAGGCTGCCTCTGCCCTGCGCGTCGGGGAGACAGCCTGGCAAAATAAATTAACGCTCCTGACCTTGGTTTTCCCATCGTGTCATTTGGCATGTATTGAGGATAAACGCTGGGCTCTTCGCCTTAGCCTGCTCGTTTCCGAGCTCGTGGGACTCGCCAGCCTGAGAGCTCCTGTTCCTGATGCAGCCCAGGCAGATCAGTGTAAAACGGGAGGAGGTACTAGGGAAATAGTGAAAAGGTGGGATTCTCGCCCAATCCCAGGCTGCGGGCGCGGGGCCTCGACCCGCCGTCACCCATTTCAAGTGCAATGCCACGAGCTGGCAGCATGCCCCGGCCGCGGGGGCTGCCTCCTCTCGCTCGCCCCGAATCCCTCGTAGCCCGTAAAGAGGAACATCGACTTCACGTTGGGATGAAATGTCCTGGCGGCGGAACCAGCTCCGCGCAGACCGACTTCATGAAGCCTTTGGGCTCGGTTCAACTGCTTTAAACCAGAGAGATGGGCCTGAGCCCAAAACACGGGGCCAAACAGCCTTGTACTTGTCCAAGCCACAGGCGAGCGCGAGCGGTTCGCAGCTGGTCCCTCCTCTCTCTACCCAGGCGTCTGCTTCCCACCCTCCGCCCCGGGACGCTGCGTGTGTGCATGCTGTCATCGGATGGGACCGGCTTATATATTGACAGCTTATATGTCAGCATTTTATATATTGGCATCTCTGTGCTGGCTTTAGCTCAGCTTGGAGCGGGGGACCCGCCACGCTCCGTGCACCCTGGGTCTGGCTACGGGAGGGCGACCGCTCGGTTTTCTTGTCTCGTTTCATCCCAGAGCTGCAGGGGGAACCTCAAGTCCCCCGTCTGTGATTCAGGGAAACACGGGGGAAAAAAAAATATGCCGTGTTTTTGGGGGAAAAGCGTTTCTCCCAGAAGCTGGGCCACTCCCGGGCTGTGCTGGGCCACCTGCTTTCCCTCGGCCGCGGGGGATACCGAGGGGGCTGCGGACCGTCTCTGCTTTCTGGGATTTGCAGCATCATTTTGAGGTTGAAAGATGGATAAAGAGGTTTTTTTCAGGCCGGGCATCCCTGGCAACCTGGGAGTTGCCTCTGGGCCTAGCTGTGCCCGGCATCTCGCTTGTGCTATTGCGTCAGGGAAGTCGCCGTCCCGGCCCCAGCAGGCTGTGAATGGGGGCTTGTGCCTCGGTGCTTAATCCAGCAGCGCCCACCGACCCCCCCGGCCCTCGCCTTTGCCGTGGGCTGTGACTTTTGACACGGGCAGGACACATTTAACACCGTGCTCTGAATGCTTCGCCGGTGGCGACCTGGCCCGTCATGAGCCACGGGGCTCTGTCACAGCTCCTGACCGAGTGACACCAGAGCTGGCATCGCTGTCCCAGCCGGCACCGGGGGCCCCCGTTCCAGCGGCAGCCAGGGGCGGATAAGAGCCACCAAAGGCTGGCGTGGCTGTCCGTGTGCAGGGTGAGGGATCCCCACCGTGACTTGCACCGCCGTGCTATTCAGTGATCTCATTTGTTCTTTTAGAACTCATCGGGGCTGCGTCGGAGCAAAGCACGGCGCGTTTCTAACGCTGACTGATTTTTCCACCGAGATGTCTTCCCTTTCTCCCTGCGGCAGTGAGGGTTTTGACAAAACCTCCCAAGGAAACCACAAATAAAACTCAGAGCAATGAAACGCGTGTGAAAAAGTGTGGTGTGGAGCTCGGCTCGGACGTGCCCGTTGCTTTTGGTGAGGCGGCTCAGAAGAGCCCGGCAAGGCACAGGCAAGTCCTAAAGACGTTTTGGAGGGAAAACTGAATTTTTTTTAATTTTCTTTTTTTTTTTTTTAATTTAAAAGGTGTGATTTTGCAGAAGGTGTCGTCGTGGTCCTTTGCTCTGTGGCCGAGCACCCCAGTGTGTGCTCCTTTATCATCAGGGTCTAGCCTGTCCCGTAAAAAAAAGGCATCTGCCAGCTTTTCAGGAGAACAAGTGTTGCCGGCGCAGGCAGAAGCGCCCATTCCCTGCCGCCCAAAGCTGCTCGCTTTTATCACGTGCCAGGCAAAAAAGCAGAGCTGGAAGGGACTCCCCAACGCCTGAGTAGCAGGAAGGCGCTGTCTTACCCCATGCCCTCCCCAGCGAACTGGTGTATTTAGTGTTTCAGTGAAAGAGCTGAGGCTTCTGCTGGGGACGGGTGGCTTTGGGGGTTAATGGATCTACCTACTACCCGGATGCGTTTGTTGTTGCCGGTGGCGCCATTCGTAGTCTCCTTTGGTTGCAATCATTAGGTTCCAGAGTGAACGGTGGGCACAGGGGTACTTTACACTTGTCTTGGGTGCCAGCGGACGCCTCAGCTTTAAATTAATACCCTTGAAAAATGTTACCTTGTGGCTGGAAGGATTAGCAACGTCGGTTTTGCCGTGCCGTCCTGCCGGGGGTTCGCAGAGCCCTGCCCTGACGTTGCCACTCTGCGAGCTCCAGTCCCACCGGCTCCGTCTACCGGTGCGTGTTTTGGGGCCAGGAGATCCTTCGCCTGGCTGAAGGCGTTGAGCCATCTTCCGCGTGGAGTTCGCAGCTAATTGGTACAATCAATATTTGTTTTGCAAATGCAATTGGAGGGAAAGAGGGATTGAGAGTGCCAGAAATTCAATTGACCTGTAAAAACAGATACCGTGTAAAGGGAATCCTTTCCCTGCCAAGCAAATATTTAGAAAGGAGAAGCAATAAAATGAATAAGCAACAAAGTAATATCCTGCCTCGCCGGCCGCCGGAGGCTGCTGGGAAGGGCTGCTGCCCCCAGTGCTGCGATAACCCCGAGTAGACGAGCGGCAGGAACCCGTTTCCTAGAGAAAGCTTGTTTGCTTTTATCGTCTAATCCATCAAAAACTCATCCTGGCGCCTCGGCAGCGCTGCGACCTGTCTCAGGTAGCCTGGCAAACCGGGCACTGGCCCTGCATCCCTGCAACGGCGACGGCAGCGTGAGCCTGGCGGTGCCGCGGGCAACGGGGCTGTTCCTGCCGCCTTATCCCCCTCCTCATAGGCGTCTCTGCTCTTTGCTCCCAAATCGCCGTGCAGCCTCCTCCAGCGCCCTGGCGATGGGCGCGTGGCGGGGAGGTCTGCGAGGAACGTGGGTGCTGTGGGGTGCGTGGGGCAGAGCATCGACGGTTCATGCCCGGAAGGAAATTCCAGCGTGCCTCGGCGAGGAAATCAAAATGGTTAAGGAGAAAAAGACCCAAAAACAAACAAAGAGATTTTTTTTTTTTTCGGGTCAAAAAGCTCCAGAAAAACGCTTTTGGGTAGGGAGTGATGAGCTGGGCTCCAGCCAGGGCTTTTGCCGAGCGGGAGCAGAGCACCAGGGTCCCCCTGTTCCAGGTTGCTCGGCATCCCTGCGCACAGCCCGTCGGTACCCAAGGGACCTCAGCCAGAGGCCGCCTTGGGCTCACGTCTGAATTGCCAAAAACTCCATGAGAAACAAAGATTTTTCTGAAAAACACATACAATGTATGTACGTACATCTTGGGGTGTGTGTGTGTGTGTGTGTATCTATGCAGAAAATAGAGTGAGTAGAAGGAAGGGAAATGATTTCATGAGAAAACTCTCAACCGGCTCTGGTGCTGAGCACTTTTAGGCCAGTTCGGAGCTTTCTGGGCCTCTTCCCCCGTGACGGATCCTGACCCCTCTAACTGACGTCAGGATCTGAGGCCGCTGCTCGTTTACGGGCAGCAATTGGAGCCCTTTTGGGGGGGCGTTTGTGGCTACTGGGGCCATCCTGAAACGCAGTCGCTACCCAGGAATCAAAGAGAGGTTTGGATTCACATCGGTGTAGAATTGAATTCTCAGAGAGCGTTGGCTGAAAATGTGGATTTTCCTCCTGAGCTTCCCCGGACTGAAGAGGAAAAAGCTCCCAAGAAGAAAGTGAATTTTAAACACTCGATAGTCACGTTTTCCTGAGATTTCACCCCGGTTTATTATGAGACCGAGCTCCTCGAGGATGCTCAGTGCCTCCGGGGAGCTGATGCTCAGAGCCACGGAAGGCGGAGCGGCTCTGCTTCTCCACGCAGACGATGTCATTCTGGAACGTGTTTCTTGCAGGGCTCTCCATCGGTGAGCTGCCCGTCCCGGCTGCCCATCGCCGGCCTGCCTCTGCCGTCGCGTCCCCGGGCCGCCGACGGCACGAGAAACCCCGCCGCGTGCCGTGGCCTCTTATCGCTGCCGTCTGGGGTGCCGCCGAGGTTGCGAAACGTGCCCCGCGCGTTTGTTCCTCCCGAAACCCCGGCCCGAGAGCACGCGCTGGAAGAGAGCTGCAACATGAGCTCAGCGGAGGGAGTGTGTGTGTGTGGGGGGGGAAGATGGCTTAAATTTAACGTCCTTTTAGATGAATATTTCCATTCATTCCAGAGCATATTCCTCTGGCGTTTCCAGCGTGCTTGTTTAGGCGAGTAGTTAACAAACTTCATCGAAACACATGTTATAGTGCTCTCTAGTGCACAGAGCTATGAATGAAGGATGCCTCTTTTGAGATATCTCGATGTGCAGCACAGCTTTCGCTCCGGAGCAGCCTCTTAACCACAACAGCTGCTTCCCATTGTGGAAACGCTATGGAAAAAAGAAAAAACCAAAACCAACAAACCACCCCAACGAAAAACCCCAAACCCCAAGTCCCAACAACTTGACAACACGCGCAGATGATACTTATGCAAAACCCCTACGCGAGGGTGAGCTGGGGCGCGGGGAAATAAAAGATAAGGCAAGAAATAACGCAGCGGGGAGACTTGATATCTCCCCGCCGGCAGCGCCCGGCGTGCTCCCGCGGATCTCTGTTTGCTGAGCCGGGCCGAAGCAGCTGGTCTCTATGTCCAACTTCGTTTACTCTGTTTAGCTTTTATACAGCCGAGCGATTTTTATAGCCGCTGGAGCGCCGGGAAGCTCGACAGGATATTGGTCGCCTCCTAATAAGAGTTTGCCGCGTTGGCACGTCGCACGAACGCCCGGTGAATTTTAAATGCCTGGGAAACGGCGGCTCCCACGGACGCGGACGCTCGGAGAGCCCTTGGGGAGAACCTGGGTTTTCTGTTTAATAAAGGAAAAGGCAAACCTTGATTGTAGCTTAGGAGACTCGAGAGCAGTCGGGGCCGGACCCGGTGCACATCCACCCGCCCTGCCCTCGACGGTGATGCTCTGGGAAAACCCCCCAAAAGCCGAGGGCGCCCATGCTGCCCCGGGCAGTTGGAGATTTGGGTCGTCCTGAGCGTGAGGTCAGACCTGTGGGACCAGGCTGGGGGTAGACTCGGTCCCCGGGATTTGCCTCATCCCTTTTTGAGCCTGTTGGTACAAGGTGGATGTAAATTTATGGCGTCGCTGGAGGTCCCCAGCCCTTCCTCTGCTGGGAGCGGGGCTGCCTTGGACCCTGGACCGGGGTGCTCCGGGCTGGCGCCGGTCGAATGCTGGCTGTCCCCGTGGAAGGAGATTTCACGACTTCTCCTCTTGATCTGAATGCTCTTTTTTTTCCTTACTTTTGTTTATTGTAACCCTCCTTTTGAAATTCGGAACGGAGAATAGGAAGGTTTTAATGTTTGGGTTTGTTTCCATTTTCGTTTTCCGTCACAGGAGGTTTCCAAAAGCTTCAGAGGCAAACACAATGACTTCCAAGAAGGGGTACCCTGAGCTGGAACAGAATGAAAATTGTTCCTTCCCCCACGGTGTACAGCCCCTCGGAAAACCAGCGGGTGTGCAAAATCCCCACGGGAGTCGGGAAACCAGCCCGTAGGATTTTTTAGCCAGGATTCCCGTTTCCTGGAAAGCAAAAAAAAAAAAAAAAAGTAGATTTCGAGATCGTCACACTTTACCCGCAAAATGAGAGATGTGAAGAGAGCATTTTCTTCTCTCCCGGTTATTCCTGCCCCGCTTCCAAAGCTGGCCAAACCGGGGCGGCGGCGGTGGCGCATCCTCTCACTCCCGGTGACTTTGCTTTTCCGTCATTTGCCTCCCCATTAATCTCAGTACAAACAAAGGCTCTGAAGAGACAAGCTGAAAAGCTCCTGGGGGTACGTTTAAATCAGTCCTTTCTAATAATGTCTGTCGACCTCTCTGTGGAAGCGCTGCTCCCCAAGGAAAGGACACGGAGCCGCGGCAGCGTGCTGAAATATGGTGGGGTGTAATTAATTCTGACCTCTGGCTCCCGCTCGCTCACTCTCAATATTAAATTTGACTAGTGATATTGTGGTTTTTCAATTATCCTTGTTTTCTTGGGGGCACGGGACGGGGAGGGGGCCGCTGCTCGAAATTCGGCTTGGTGGGAGATGTGTCGGTTGGGACGTGGAACTGCCGTGCTGCGGGCTGGATGGGACCGATCCTTGGGTCGTCTCCGTTGGGATGGCGTTTGGGCTTGGACGCAGCGTTGTGCGTGCCTCCCCTCCTCCTACTTGTGCCCCTCCCGCCTCCAAAACCAGGTGCCCGATCCGTGCTGTGATGGGGCCAGCTCCCCGCTGTTACGGAGTGGGGGGCCACGAAAGGGAGTAGGGAAACAGGGAGGAAAATCGTTTTGGTCTTCTTTTTCTGGCCTAGCCCAGCAGGTCGCATCCTGGCTGCTCGTGAAGTCGGTAGAGGATTTTTATCAGGCTCCTCGAGCGCCCGCAGAGGACCCAGAGCCGTCAGCTCCTGTAGGGCCTTGTTGGTGAAAGTCTCGTCCGTACGCCCTTGGTCGGGAGTGGAGCAACTTCGAGCAGCCTTAGAAGCTGTGCCGTTGCTCGACCTTTTGTTTTGGTGTAGGGAAGGCTTGAGGGTTGCTGGTATTATTTTGGCAGCGGCTGTTTGCTTGGAAGGCTTCGTTTGTCTGTTTGTTTAACCCCATCATTCTGGCGGTGCCCCTGCGCGTCCTGATGCGGCCTCTGGAGGGTCCGAGGGGTGTTAAGCAATCGCTTTTGGACCTCGTCCCGGAGGCAGGGATGAAGGTGCCCTTTCCTGGGTTCCGGATGGTTCACGGATGGCGGAAGGATTGTTAAACAGCCCAGCACCAGCTCCTTCCTCCTCTGCTGCCCCCCTCTCCCCATTGCCACCACCTCCCCAGCACTCCCTCGTCACTGGTGACCTCTGCCGTGGCACCAGGCATCGGGAGGGGACGTGGGAGCTACTTAGATGCCAGCGAGCGTCAGGGCAGGAGCTCATCTAGGGATGCTCCTGCAGGTCGCCCAGACATGGACCCCCCCAATTTAACCCCTCCAAAGCTGTCCCCCTCCTCTGTGCCCCAGTCGTCCCCCGACGGCGGCTCCGCATCCAAGAGCAAGCCGTCCTCGTTGGCGTCCGCCGTTGCGACGGGCTCTCTGAGGCCGGGAGGTGAGCAGGGCCGGGGTGTGTGACAGGGTGAGGTGCTGGATGGGGTAGGACCACCGGGTTCGGACCCTGAGAGAGCTCGGTTGGGTGAAGAAAGGTGAAAAGCAGGACTCTCCGCTTCACCTCCCTTCCTCGCTTTCCCCGGCCTCTCGGGGAACACAGCCAGCGGCCGACTGCTCGGGGGTAGATTTGCAAGGGTTCGTTTTTTGGACTCCCCATCCCTGGTTGCCGGCAGTGGCTCGGCTGGGCCCCAGGGAGAGCTCGCACCCCGGGGCTGCGGAGCTGAGCTCGCACCGGCCCCTGGGATGAAATAAGCCCATTTCAGCCCCGTTGCCATGTCCCCCTTGAAGCGTCGGAAGGCACATTCAGGCAGCAGGAATGAGAAGGGCTTGGGCCAGGGGGGAGGGAGGAGAAGGGAAATTAAAAAAAAAAAAAAAAAAAAAAAAAAGGAAAACGCCACTTGCTGCAAAGCGAGCGAATTCTCCAATAAACCCGAATCTGCTGAGAATACATTTTACAAACACGCAGCGAAGTTGGCCGCTTTTGTTTGGGCGTTTGTTAAGCATTAACTAAAGAATGCCATGGTCCAGCCTGCTCGGTGTGAAACCTAATTCTCCCCCTTTCTGGAGCCATGGCATGGAGTGCTCAATTTTTTTCTCTCTGTAGGACTGCAGCCTTCTGGTACTCCAGCCAAAAAACACTCATATTTTAGCAAGCTTAGTCCCGGCGCCGTTGCCAGGCAGTAAAGCGAACACTTGTCCGCCTTGGGGGGGGAGGGAGCCAGGAGACGAGGAAGGGTCAGGAGAACAGCCCCGGGGAAAACATCCTTCCTCCGTCCCACCGGAGAGCTCTGCGAGGGCCTCGGGCGCGCGGGCGAGGGAAGGCGAGGGCGCTTTCCTCTGTCGGCCTGGGAGCTGGGGGTGTGGGGTGGGTTTGGAGGTCCCCCGGGATTGCTGGTGCCAGCTTGCCCTCCAAAACGCTTCCCCCATCCCCAGCACGTGCCAGCCTGCTCTCGGCCCTTTCCTCGTTGCTCCCATGGCCTCGGCAGCCCTCCCGCCGGGGCCGAGGGGCCGATGTGGTCCCGCCACGGCTGCGGCTTGGAGGCAGCGCGCACGAGGGGCGCTCCCACGACCCTTCCTTCCCGGCAGCGATCCGTGCCCCCTGAGGGCCGGAGAGGGGGACAGGGCGACGGGAGCCCAGCGGCAGCAGGACAGCCACTCGTTCCCGAGCTGTGGGTGCAGGGTTGACGGCGACTGGCATTTTTCCACTGCGGGCCCGTCGAGGACCTGGTGCTGCCGTCCCCCCTTCTGACAAGTGACAGTGAGTGAGAAGACGACCCGGTGCCAAGACAACTCAATCCGGCGTCCTCGCTCCCTGCGGACCCCCGCGGCTCACCGCCGGTGCCTGCCGCCAGCCTCCTCCTGCGCCTCTCGCGCCGTGCGTGGCCGTTGGCTCGTCCCCACGCCAAGGTCACGGCTCCAAGGGCAGGCACGGCTTTGCTCCGTGGAGAGACGTCGGTTGGGGATGGCTGTGAGCGTGGCCGGGCTGGAGCTCGCTGCGCCTCTGACGGGTCGGCTGGGGTCTGCTCAGCCTCCAGGCTCCTCCTGGGCCCTGGTGAGAACAGGAGCTGAGTTGGTCAGGTCTCCGCACCGAGGCGCTGGGGAATCCAGCATCCCAGTGGATGGTGTCTGCTGCGGGCAGCCCTGGCAGGGAGGCGAGCGGGGCAGCTGCCTGCACCGCTTCAGAGGGACCGGTGCCAACGACACCGGCCCCAGCCCTTGGCCGGGAACCCGTGGGGTTTCTCGGGGGCTGCCCCTGCCCTTCTCATCACATCCCTCCGCCCGGCAGAGCTGCCTTCCCTGAACCGTGCGGCGTTTGAGATTTGTCCGTCAGTATTTCATATCGGCATCCCCGACCCGCCGCCCCATCCCGGGGAGGCTCCGAGGGGCCGCGTTTGTATGCGGCGCACGCAGACAGACAGCAGCCGGGAAGCGCCCGTCAATCACGGCCCCTTTCAGCCTGTCACCTCAAAATAAAGGGAAGGAGCGGCGGTGGCGGCTCTGATGGGTACCCGGGGCTGCCCTCACCGCTCGCCCTCCATCGGTGCCCCGGGGACGGGATGCGCCGCCCCAGTGGCGGCTTCGTCCGGGTGTCGACATTTCTAGGTTTCCGTGATGCTGTGCGGATGGAAACCCCAAAGCAGAGGTCTGGCGCGGCTTTCTCGAGGCAGAGGAATTGCGTGGAGCTCTGGGGCTGTGTCCCGGGGGAAGGGGGATGCGTCTGGGACGCTGGCTGGCTCGCTTGGTGGGCTTCGAGCTGAAATGTTGCACTTTCGGAAATGGCAAAATATTTTGTTTCAAGATTTTCCTGAGACCCGCCGCCACCACCACCTGTCTGTTTCAAGACTTCAGGTTACAATTTCAAAAAGGACCTGAATTTTTTAAGCAAGTATTTTATCGCAGATTAATCAATCAATAGAGGCAAAAGAAGAATTTTTAAGATCAGAAACTAAAGGTCGTGTGTTGTGATAAAAATTGCTTGCATGGCCATTTTTTTGTTCCAGTTCTTCCTAACTTGAGTGGGGGGGGGGGTTATATTTACAAATATTCCCGGTCAGTGCTTCACTGAGGCTTTTTCCCGTGGCAGGCTGGGTTCCTGCCGAGCATCGAGGGCTGAGAGGGTCGCCCTGTCCCTGCACCTGCCGGCTTCGTACGTGGTTAAACAAACCCGAAAGCTGCCAGCCAGGCCTCGTTTAGCCTTCGAATCCCAAGCCACGGAGGGGGGAGAAAGAAAAAAAACCGCGCCGAGGACTAAAGTCTGCCGCATCCCTAGGATGGCAGAAATGAAGGCGCTCCCATTCCGGTTTAGGGCTGGCTAATTTGGGTTTGGTTTAAAACCTGTTGAAGTTGCCGGGCAGAGCCAGTCTTGCTTCTCTTCTGTAGAGAACTGTGATCTCCAAGTCCCCTTTGCGGCTGCAGGGAGGCACGAAGAGGTAGAGAGGGGAGACAAGATGGTATTTGCTGTGCGGTTTGCTGCTTGCAGCAGGAGGGAGCTGGGCACGGAAGTGAAGATGCCAGAGGTGGAGGAAAACGTCTCTGGACGTCCAGGCTGGCGGGTTTTGCTCAGGCACGAGTATTAAATTAACTGCTAGATGCGGGGCTCGAGGACAATTTTTCTTCAGCTCCGTCTCAGGCTGACCAGGGGTGTTTCAGTGGGGTTATCCGTGCTTGGGGTTATCCGTGTGGGGGGTTATCGGTGCTGGGGGTTATCCGTGCGGGGGGTTATCCGTGCGTCCTCGTCCTCCCCAGTCCCTGCAGAGGAGCTGGTACTGGCAGGGCTTGTCCAGGGCTGTAGGGATCTGGGACCCCAGCAATGCCCTTTGCGCCCGCGCCGTTACTACCTGTGGTAGCTTTCAGTTTTCAGGCCTGTGACCTTTTAGTCCCTAAGATCTGGGTTTATTGTGGGGTTATAAGGAGCTCTGTACGGTTTTGTGCTGCGAAGGAGGTTTTATGGGGATTTCTCTGCGTCTCGTGTCGCCCGGGGATGGAGGGGTCCTGCGCTGAGCGGTGCGAGACACCCCGTGCCTCCGGCATCGCCCAGCGGGAGCTGTTGGGGACTCAGCCGTTTGGAAACGAAGTCATTTCTTCTGCCACCTAAGTGCGGCTTTAAGCGTCTAATATTAGGCAACCGTTTACCTAAATTTCACACCTTCCTGTTCTGCGACGTGCCTTGGGCTTGGAAACATCCATCGCCCGGTTGGTGCTGCTGTGCCTAATTGGCAAGGGTTTATGGCTNCCAGTCTTGCTTCTCTTCTGTAGAGAACTGTGATCTCCAAGTCCCCTTTGCGGCTGCAGGGAGGCACGAAGAGGTAGAGAGGGGAGACAAGATGGTATTTGCTGTGCGGTTTGCTGCTTGCAGCAGGAGGGAGCTGGGCACGGAAGTGAAGATGCCAGAGGTGGAGGAAAACGTCTCTGGACGTCCAGGCTGGCGGGTTTTGCTCAGGCACGAGTATTAAATTAACTGCTAGATGCGGGGCTCGAGGACAATTTTTCTTCAGCTCCGTCTCAGGCTGACCAGGGGTGTTTCAGTGGGGTTATCCGTGCTTGGGGTTATCCGTGTGGGGGGTTATCGGTGCTGGGGGTTATCCGTGCGGGGGGTTATCCGTGCGTCCTCGTCCTCCCCAGTCCCTGCAGAGGAGCTGGTACTGGCAGGGCTTGTCCAGGGCTGTAGGGATCTGGGACCCCAGCAATGCCCTTTGCGCCCGCGCCGTTACTACCTGTGGTAGCTTTCAGTTTTCAGGCCTGTGACCTTTTAGTCCCTAAGATCTGGGTTTATTGTGGGGTTATAAGGAGCTCTGTACGGTTTTGTGCTGCGAAGGAGGTTTTATGGGGATTTCTCTGCGTCTCGTGTCGCCCGGGGATGGAGGGGTCCTGCGCTGAGCGGTGCGAGACACCCCGTGCCTCCGGCATCGCCCAGCGGGAGCTGTTGGGGACTCAGCCGTTTGGAAACGAAGTCATTTCTTCTGCCACCTAAGTGCGGCTTTAAGCGTCTAATATTAGGCAACCGTTTACCTAAATTTCACACCTTCCTGTTCTGCGACGTGCCTTGGGCTTGGAAACATCCATCGCCCGGTTGGTGCTGCTGTGCCTAATTGGCAAGGGTTTATGGCTTTCTAATCAGCGCCCTGGAAATAGAGATTTTGGGCGCGTTCATTAACGAAGATTAGGCAGCAGTAACGTAATAGCTTTTCAGTATTTTATTACTGAGAGCGGTTAGTAATCCCAACAGGTAGGTCTTAAACTTCATTTAAACAGGATGAGAATGTGTTACCAGATGAATACAAATCACCTCCGCTTTGACATAAAAAAGACATCATTAAAGACGAAACGACTACAGAAATATTAACACAAGCCTGCTGCTCTCAGAGCTCGAAGAAGAAAAAATGACCCTTCAGAAGGGCTGGTTTCAAGGGAACGCACATCCCTCTCCTGCCAGGGCAGCCACAGGGGTGCTGGAAACACACGCGTCCTAGAGGGAGGCAGTTGTATGTAAACGTGGGAAAGAAGATTGCGCTCACAAAAATAAAANGCCTGCCGCTCTCAGAGCTCGAAGAAGAAAAAATGACCCTTCAGAAGGGCTGGTTTCAAGGGAACGCACATCCCTCTCCTGCCAGGGCAGCCACAGGGGTGCTGGAAACACACGCGTCCTAGAGGGAGGCAGTTGTATGTAAACGTGGGAAAGAAGATTGCGCTCACAAAAATAAAAGTTACCGATGGCATTATCTGGAATGACAAACTCCTTAACCTCCGCCTTTTATGTGACGGTTTTCCGCTTTCCGTAGCGACGACAGCGCTTTGTAAAAGCTTTACAACACCCCTTTCCTGGGGGGATGCTACAATTTGCGGAGTGCACCGAGGATTCGGCTGGCACGGGGAGAGCGATGAACCCCATCGCTGTGCTCACCGCTGCCGTTTTGGGGAGAGGTGGGAGGGAGCGGGCGCAGCCCACGCGCTGGCGCGAAGCATCCGTGAGGGGACACCAACGTGGCAGGGAGCCGACGGCAGTAAAGCGGGGTTCATTTGGGCGCCCCATTCCCAGCCCCTCGAGCCCTTGGCGCCCAGCCCCGAATACCGGCGGGCACCGCTGGCGGGTGGCAGCGTGCCGTGGCGCCCCGCCAGCTGTGCGCACACCTGGCGGGCAGCTCTGGAGCTCGGTGCCCACCAGCCGTGCCGCGGGGCGCCGCGAGGCCATGCTCTGCAGCCGACTCTGCAGGCGTCCTCCTCTGCTCCCGCGGTGTTTCTGCCTTCCTCGCGCCGGTGGGACGCGCTGCCTCGCCGGCTTCGCACGGGTGAGCGCTGGTCTCTGATGAGACGGGCGCAGATGCGACCAGCTGCTGCCAGCTCTGCTGCCTGCGCGGCGGAGCCTGCCTGTTCCCCTCCAGCGGTTTGCACGGCTGACCGTCTTGTTTATCGGCTGTTGGGCAACTAAAGCGGTGAAGCAAAGAAGTGAAATGAAGCCTGGGTGGGGGGGATTTCGCGGGAGCAGAGGCCGCACGTGGGCTGCGGCAAGGTGCGTGCCCCTTGGCTCTTGGGGAGCGTTTATTCAGCAGCATCTCCGGCGTTACAGGTGCCTTCGCCTCGGGAGCTTCCTTTGGGGCAGAAAGACAATCGTGTGCCTTGCCCTGCCCTGCCGTCTCCTCTTTTTATGGGCTATCCAACTCATCGCAAAAAACTTTTAAAAAGTCACCCCCATGTTCTGGTGGTTTTGCTGCGAAGGTTTTGCGTACGCCTGGACCTCTCCTTGTCGGAATGGGGCTGACTTTTCGTTTCCAGCGTGGGTTTTTTTTGTACCAGTCACAAAAAGAGCCAGGATTGAAAGCCGCAGGGCTGCCCTTCCCGTCCTCAGGCAGCCATCCCCAGCCGTCCCCAGCCCCACAGCCCCCAGGCCCCGCAGGTCTCGCCCGGGGATGACGCGTGGGACGGGCACGGCGGAGGTGGGAGCTCTCTGAGGCTCGTGGAAGGCTGGATGCAGCGCTCCCCGTGCAAGTCCCCGGGGCGTCCCCCGTCTGGGACACGGGTGATGCTCGGAGATAACCTCTGCGGGATGCGTGCTGACTTGTGACTTCCCTTTCTGGGCCAAAGTCATCGAGGCAGAGCAATAATAATGTCCCGTTCCCACAGATATTTAGGACGAGGCTAAACAGTGAATTTTTTTCCTTATGGGGCCTAAGCCAAACGCACAGCTATCTGAGGGTGGAGAAGAGCTTCTGGTTTGGTACCTTCAAACATCTCTACTGGGGGAAAGATCCCGTTCACTTAAAACATCCAGGCCAGGGTTTGGCTCCACGAGCCTCCAAGTCCCCTGCGAGACTCATGCTGCCCCCTCCGCTCTGCTCGCCTCAGTTTCCCCAACCGTAAACCATTGATCGTGCTACTGAGCTTCTCAGGAAGGACGTTTGAAGTCAGAGAAAAGAAAAGCTCTGTTTCAACCTAGAGTGTTATCGCTGTCGTTGTTGTCATTGGCCTTTAAGTATAAAGCCAGCGCGTTGAAACCTGGGAACTGTACGATTAGGGATGCCTCAAACACTGTCACATCGATGTCAGGGAACAAGCGGAGCTTTTTCTTTTCCTTTTGACACGTCAAGTCCTCAGTCTGTCGCCAGCCTTAACCCAAAACTCGCTGCCGTGGAGATTTTTATGGTTTATTAGACATTCCTGATGTGTTTGCAAGCAGGAACAGAGCTATTCCAGCCAGCCAGGCCAGAGGAACGGGGTGTCTTGTGCATGGCTGATAGTGCAGACGCTTTCTGCAGGTGCTTGCTGAGAGGCAGGGATGAGCCTGCTAACCCCATTGCGGTCTCCAGCATCTCCTTACGTCTAGGCGTGAGCCGGAGGCAGGTGGACGTGTGAGGTTGGCTTGATAAAACTCACGTAGACGTGGTGTGACCCATGTCTGGTGGTGGTGGTGGTAGCTGGACTGTTGGGTTCGACGCCTGTTTGCTTTTCACCTGGAGCGTCCGGACGTTGGGATCTTCATCCTGTGACTGCATTCGTGGTAAGCACCTGGTAACAGGTCAACCGAAAACGCTGAAGTTGACCCAAAGGCAACATCCTTCATTGGCACAGGACAAGCTTGCAGCGCGTGCCCTGTCACTGCGGGGCGCCTGCACCGTTGTGCTCAGCCCCTCAACGCAATCAAAGCGCCGAGGGGCCGACACAGTGATCCTGTGCCGATGCCCGTCTCCCTGCTGCGGGTGCCCCGTCCCTCGTCCCCAACGCCGCGCCACCCGCCGGGTGCAGCCGCGGTGCTGCCGGGCATCCCAGCGGGATCTCCTCTTGCTCCCCCAGGCTCTTCGCGGTGAAGTGCGCCGGGTGCCTGGAGGCCATCGCGCCCAGCGAGCTGGTGATGCGCGCCCAGAAGAGCGTCTACCACCTGCGCTGCTTCTGCTGCTGCGTCTGCGAGCGGCGCCTGCAGAAGGGCGATGAGTTTGTGCTGAAGGAGGGGCAGCTCCTCTGTAAGGGCGACTACGAGAAGGAGCGGGAGCTGCTGAGCTTGGTGAGCCCGGCTCTGTCGGATTCTGGTAAGGGGCCGCCCGCGCCCAGCGTCTCCCTGGCTGGTCCCGCTCTGAGGCCCCTGCTGGTCCTGCTCCGAGGCCCCTGCGAGCATGGTGGGGTCTGGAGGCAAGGTTTGGGCTTGCTACGCTGTGCCTCTGCCCCNGGCGTCTCCCTGGCTGGTCCCGCTCCGAGGCCCCTGCTGGTCCCGCTCCAAGGCCCCTGCGAGCATGGTGGGGTCTGGAGGCGAGGTTTGGGCTTGCTACGCTGTGCCTCTGCCCCACGGTCAGAAGGGAAAAGCCCCATAAGGGCCGTTGCATCCTCCAGCCAGTCTCTCGCACCTCGGTGGCAAGGGCATGAGTGGGGCCTCGTCAGCGGAGGGGCTGCAGGGCTGGAGGATGCTCTGGGCTCCATCCCATCCCGTTAGGCTCGTTTCTGTAAAGGTTTGTGCTCCTGGCCTGTGCAGGGCATCGTCACCCATCCCAAGCGGTGTACAGGCTCCCCGGGTGCGGGAGGGAGAGCCGTGCTTGGCCGAAGGTGACGTCTCCCACCTCCTTGCCCGGGGAACCGGAGGTGCTGCCTCTGCTGTAAATACACCGTAAATGAGAGTGTTCTTCCTGAAAAAACGTCCCAGTCCCAAGCCCCCCACTGGCTACCTTGGGCTAAACCTTCTGTGTCCCTCCCCTGGGCCTCACCGTCCCCGCCTGGGACTCTGGAGAGGCTGAGTGCACAAAGTGAGCCGCTTCTGCTGTAGGCGCCCGTTTTCATACCGAGGGGAAACTGAGGCACGGAGCGACAACATGAGCCGGCACCAGGGAGCCTGCAAATTTCGGGTCCCCAGCGGCTTCCCGGGCCGTTGATGGCTGGAGCCAGACTGCAGGCCCGGCGTGGTGACGCTGTGGGGGCACCGTAGGGCCGAGGGCAGCTGCAGCAGAGGTGGCAGCGGGGCTGGAGGTGGGCGAGGGGCTGGCATCCTGCTCCAGCCGGCGTGTCGCTGCCGGGTTAGGTTGCCCAGAGCGTCGGAGCACCATTAAAATATATATCCACAGCCAATGCAAATCAAATCTGAACGTTTCCCAGGAAGACAAATTTCGTAAGAAAGCCCGGCGACGGGGGCCGGGGGAGTGGAAATGATCTGCTAGCGGAAATCCTCGTGTGAACGCCGTCCCCGCAGGGCCCAACTGCACGGCCCCACGCCGCGTGCCTGCGTCGCTCAGCTCCTCCTAAAAACCGCCGTCGAGGGGAAATCTGCTTTGCGGAGGGAAGGTTTTTGCCTTCAAAACGCTGTGCTCGGGAGAGGGCTGCTGGCAAGCTGCGGGGAGCCTGGCTTTCCCTGCGAGAGCAAAGCACTGCGTTAAAATAAATACCAGAAATCAGCTTTTATGAGGCCGTTTAGGAGGGGGTGGTTCAGGTGTGAAGCGGGGCAGGTCGCATACCCGGCAAAGCCTGGCGCTCGCCGCCGCGCGCAGGCGGTGCTGCGGCTGGGAGAAGGTGCGCGGCGGGGTGGGGATGGAGCAGAAATCGCCCAAAGCCCCTGTTTCTCTTCAACGTCGTGCTCCTCCGCGGCGAGAGCCCGGCTGCTTTGCAGCGCTGCCTGCAGCTGGCTCTGTCCGAGCTCTGCAACCCCACTCGCTCGAAAGGAAAAAATCCTCCCCCGATAGAGCGGTGATGACATTTAAAAAATAAAGAGTGAGGCCGCGAGAGGAGGTGGCTGAAGGGAGCCGGTGAGTGATGGCCCAGCGCTGGAGGAGCCGGAGAGGCAGGAAAGCAGCAGGGTCTGGCACGCTAGCGCTGGCGCTTGCCTTAGCCCTGGGAAAATCCTTAATTGATCGAAGAATTATTATTTGTTTCCTTCTGGGATGTGCAAACTCTTTCAGTTAAAATAGGAACCAATGAGGAGACGTCCTGCAGGAAAAGAAGTGAGTCGGCCACAGCGGTTTGGGTTTATTCCTAGTAGGGGGAAAGGGCAGTTTGGGAAAGGTCGGGGAGCTTTTCCTCCCCAGCGACTCAGCGGCCCGCGGTCCAGCGCCTCTGCCAGCGGCCCCGGCCAAGCCAAGAGCTTCAGCTAGCAAAAACCTCCAGGGGAAATACTTATTTGGGTGGAAACTCCAGCTGAGACCCGAGGGTTGCAAAGGGCCGGTGTGGGAGTCAGAAGGGCACGGCAACCCCTTGGCTGGTCGGAAACCCAGCCCGAAGCGCCTGGCAGCCCCCGGCGTGGGGGGTCCTGGCCCTTCCCGTCTCCCCGCAGACCCCGTAGCTTAGCCCCGCCGCTGTCCCCGCCGGGTTTTGGTGGCCGCACCAGTTTGTCTCAGGGCATCGCGTGGCTCTGGGGACGGTGGCACGGCAGGCGCCAGCGCGGGTGCGCACCCCACGTGGATGAGCAGCGTGGCGCGGCTTTGTCCTCCCCCGCTGCATCCCCCCTGGGGACCCCACGGCCACGCGGGGGGACGCAGAGGGCTGTCCCCGCTCCGGCACCGGTCCCCGATGCCCTTCACCAGCAGCGTGCGATACGCTGGTCCAGCCTCTCCCCCGGTCCCCCACTCGCTGCTTTGAAGCCCCCCGCTCTCCCTCCCCCCGGCCGCTGCACACCAAAGGCCACTTTATGAGAAAGCGCAGATAAAAAGCGAGCCATATGTTGTCTGTAATCTCCCAAACCCTCGCTTCAATTACTGCCTCCCCCGAGCCCCCAGCGCCCAGCCTAAGTAAACAAGCCCCTCTGTAAGAGGACCCCGCTTTCCAATTAAAAGCGTCCTAACGTTTCTCCTCTCCCTAAATCCTCCCAAGCGAGGAATGTCCTGGCCCCGGCAGTGGGCTGCAGGCTCGGCGGGTCGGACCGAGGGCACGCCGCACAATATCCATCGCCCCGGCCCCTTCCCAGGTGACGTCAGGGGCAGCCCTAGACGCTCATTAATTTCTCCCCGCTCCTCAGTGGGGAAAGGCTTGAAAGGGAGAGTTAATTAAAAGTAATACCCCGCCAAAGCCGGCTTCGCTTTTCCTTCTTTCCCTTTGACACTGGGAGGGATTTGGGGAGCAGGTGTTGAGGGAGGAGGGCTCGGGGAGGGGGTCTGCTCCGAGCGAGTATTCCCCCTTGGCGTGGGTGTTGAGCATCATTTGCTTGATGGAGTCCGTGAGCCTCTGGCTCCCCCCTGCCAGGCTCTGCCCGTCCTGGGCTGGAGAGGGTTGGGGCGCTCAGCTCGCGTTAGGGTGCAGAGGGCTTCAGGCACCGAAATGTGTCCGTTGGTTGACATTCTGCCTCCCAACGTTTGTAAAAATCTCTACTCTTCCATCGAAATTGAACTCCTTCAGATGTCAGGAAGGCAGGCAGCTTGGTGGAGCAGAGACCCTGCCCGTGCTGGCACTGAGAAGGAGACAGCAGCGGCCGCTGCGCAGCCCCGTTAGCCATCAGAGACTCCACACCCTGCGGGTACCCAGACCTACCGCGTTACTACGTCCCTTGCATTGGGACGTGCAAGGAAACAACAGTTTGTCCTTCCCCCTGCCGCTGCTGCCGTGGGCATGCCGTGGGTGTTCCAGGAGCGAGCAGGGAGCTTGCAGCAGCAGCAGCAGCAAGGCTCTGGCTCCCGGGGGCCGGCACCGAGCTCCAGGCTGCTTGGGGACCACCAGCACGAAGATTTCTCCCTGTCCCAGCCCTTGCCGCAGGGAAGGTCTTCCGTATGGGCTGGTGAGCCCAGGAGAGAGCCCAGCAGCGCAGAGGGAAGAGGTACCTGGTACCCGAGAGCATCCTCGCTCCTCTGCTGCCATCATTGCTTCTCCTCACCCCAGAGATCTGCTCCTGTCTTTCCCCATTCCCAGCTGGGCCGCTGTTGGATTTACACTTTTCTGATGTATGATCCATGATTAGCTCTTGCCACGGGCTGCGGCCTGACCTGCTTTAACCATAAACTCTGGTTAACTCTTGGCTCACAACCCGTTTCCCGGAGACGCAGCAGCCCCAGGACAGGAGTCGGGCCAAGCACGGCCTTGCAACTTGCGTCTGCATCAAACCAGCACCTCAGCTCCGTTATCGATTCCCAAATGGACGGTGGAAGAGCTTTCTGGAAAAGGCTGTAAGTGATTTACGGCTCGTGGGAGGGAAGGATGTGTGCTGTCAAACCGACATTACAGCGCTCCCACGCCGGCTGAGCAAGCGAGGTCATCGACACGGTGCCGATGCGGTAAATGAGGAGGGCTCCTAAGAGGCAGAGCGGTGCTGCCGGCTTTCCCGGAGCAGCTCGTGCCCGAAGGCCCTGTGGCCCCGAGCATCGGAGAGCATCAGGGAGATACACACCGATGCCTGGGAACGCAGCGGAGCAGCACATCGCAGCGAGCACCCGAGGGGTGAAGCTTGAAGCAGCCTGGACTTTGGTCCGGGGACATTTAAAACTCCACGGAAGGGGGGAAATCCAGGCAAAAAGGTGCCCCGTATATTTGTGATTAAAGGTCTGCGCTCTAAGTGGAGCTGACCCCTGCGGTGGGGCAAATCAGGAGGGCTTTGCGAGGTCTTGGCTAACGCGTTGCCCTCTCTGAGCGTCGCTGCTCACCCTGCGCCCCGACCTGCCCCAGCCTGGGCTGTCCAGGCAGAGGGACCAGACGCCCGGTCACCAGCTGGGCTGGGGGACAGCGCCAGGGGAGCGGCGGTCCTCGATGTCTGCTGTCCCCTCACGTGGATGCGACCCACGTGTCGCTGTCCAGATGTGTCCCCAGCTGTGGCCTGGCAGGAAACCCCTGTGGAGCAAGCCGGGATTTGGGTCTGATGGAGGGAAAAATCAGATGTCCCGGGGTTTCACGTTGCAGCTGCTCGGGCTGTTGGGGAGAAGAAGCACAAAGCGCATCTGCTGGCCGAGCGACCCCAAACTATGAGCCGCAGCAGCTCTCCCCGGCTCTGAGCTGCCATGGGTCAGCCAGCCCCAAACCGCAGCTCCTCACACACGTTCACAAGAAGACCCCCACCGACACCAGCTCAAGTCCCCCAGATTATTTTGGATGCGCCGGAAAGCGGTGTGCGTGGCCCGTGTTGTGTAAAGGACCTGCTTCTCTTTTTTTAACCCCCTTAGGCAAAAGTGACGATGAGGACAGCGTCTGCAAACTGGGCCAAGCCTCGGGGAAGGGTGCCGAGGATGGGAAGGATCACAAGCGGCCCAAGAGACCCCGGACGATCCTGACGACGCAGCAGCGGAGGGCGTTCAAGGCATCGTTTGAGGTCTCCTCCAAGCCCTGCAGGAAGGTATGGGGAGACGGGCCCATGCTCAGCCGCCTCCAGCCCCCAGGACTGTCCTGGATGCCGGGCGAGTCCTTGCCCTGGCCGCTCTGTCCCCTCTTAAAGCGCCCCCGGAAAGCCGAGCGGGCTGAGACACCGCTGTCCTTCCTCTCTCCAAGGTGCGGGAGACCCTGGCAGCTGAGACGGGGCTGAGCGTGCGCGTGGTTCAGGTCTGGTTCCAGAACCAGCGAGCCAAGGTGAGTGCGCAGGGGTAGCCCACCGCCGGTGGCTGGTGGCCGGGGCTCCCCTCCCTCCCTGCTCCGGCTGAGGGATGATTTCACCCCGTTTTTTCCCCTCCTTCTTGCCCAGATGAAGAAGCTCGCCAGGAGGCAGCAGCAGCAGCAGCAGGATCAGCAAAACACGCAGCGCCTAAGCTCAGGTACGCCCCTCGCACCCAGCCCTGCCCGTGCTCAGGGTCTCCCCGTTTCCCAGCCCTCCCCGGCCTTCCCGAGGGAGCTGGGCCCCCTACAAAGCAGCAGCCCGACTGTGCCGATGGCTTGCTCTTGCCTTCCAGCCCAGACAAACGGCGGCAGCAGCACAGGGCTGGAGGGGATGCTGAACCCCTACACTGCTCTGCCCCCGCCCCAGCAGCTCCTGGGCATGGAGCAAAGCGTCTACGGCTCCGACCCCTTCCGGCAAGGGCTCACCCCGCCGCAGATGCCCGGAGACCACATGCACCCCTACGGTAAGGCTCCGGGGTTTGCCTCTTGCCTTCTCTCCATCAAAGAGGTGCTGGGCCGTGGCGGGTGGCGGTGGGGGGGGCTGTGTGGCGAGGACACGCGTGGGGGTGCAGCGATTTCTGGGAAGACAGCAGCCCCCTTTTCTCTAAATCCTTCCACTGCAAAAGCTGGGCGCGCTGGGCACCGTCAAGGTGCTGGAGGAACAAGCAGGTTCTGAAGGCCTTCTACTCCTTCCCCGCTTCCAAAGGTGCTGAGCCCCTTTTCCACGACTTGGATAGCGACGATACCTCACTGAGCAACTTGGGCGACTGCTTCCTTGCCACGGCAGACGTGGGGCCTCTCCAGGCACGAGTGGGGAACCCCATCGACCACCTCTACTCCATGCAGAACTCCTACTTCACCTCCTGAGCGTGACGTGGTTCCCGGCGCGGGGCGGCCGACGCGGCCGCGCTGCCTCAGGAGGGGCTGCAGAGCCGCCGGGGTTGGGAGGGAGGGGGAAGCGACACTGCTGGGATGCCGTCAAACAATATGTTGTAGCTTGGGATTCCCAAGGAGCGAGTTAAGTCATGGGTTGCATAGTTTCATGTTTCTCTTAGGAGCCTAGGATTAGGGACAGGAGTGGGTTTTGCAGCTGGCTGGTGGGTTTTCAAATTTCAAAAGGGGGAACCACATTTCTCGTTTTGGCCGGGGGAAAGGCAGGGGGAGGGCGAAACCCTTCCCGCGGGAGCGTCCTGGTGCCGTATCCGCTCTGCACCGCCTGCGGTCGGAGCGGTGGAAAGAGCAAACTGCTCGTCTTCACCGGGGGAGCCCGCGGCATCGGCTGGGCTTCGAAATTTGAAAAGCTGGCAGTGCTTTGGGGAAACACGGGGCAGGTTTTGCTGCGGGCTTTCCCCTCTGTTCCCTCGACCAGCTTGAGCACTCGCTGTTTAAGCACGGGGACTTTCGAAGATAGATGTTCCCGTGCGAATGTAGAAAGCTAGAAAGCCCTAACGTCGTCCCTGTCCCCGAGGATGGGGCTGCGTGTGTGTATGTGTGTGTGCGTGGGCACGCGCGTGCGTGCGTGGGCAGGGCCGTGGGGCTGCGGGTGACGTACCGCGCAGCCACACCTGCCAGATTGTATCAACAAAGTTTATTTCTAAGTCTATCAGAAATTTACTGTACAGCAAAAGTAACTTTATTTTCAGCGTGAACCATATTTAAGGAAATACTCAATGCACTTAAGTTATAAGATGAAATAATTTACTTTTTATAAACGTTATGTTTAGGTTGCAGAAGCCCAGTGGCAGGGAAGGAACATCAGTTCGTTTCAGGCGATAGGTTTGGGTTTCGGGGCTGGTTATTTTCGGTGCTCTCAGGTTGCCCCACTGGTTTTGAGGTGCAGCTGAAACCAAAAGCAGGGCTGGCTCCAGGGACCTGCTCCTCCTCCGCTGGCAGATCGATGGGGACAGCACGGTGGCCGGGTCCTGTCCCCAATGCTGGACGTGTCCAGGAGGTCAGTGTGGGGTGGACAACGCTGCTGGAGCTGGTGGATGTCCCGGCCCGTCGGGGCTCAGCTCTGCCTCACTGCATCACCGCTCTCCTTCCCGCGGCAGGACGCAGCCTGCCTCTGCCAGCAGCCCCGTCCCGTACCCTCGAGTGTGGGTGCTAGAGCAGTGGGAGCTGCCGTCCTCGCTCTGGAAAACACCGCGGTCCCTACTGTCACCCTCAGGCGAAGGAGAAAGGAGGGAGAGCCCTGCGTTTCCCGCTCCGTGCTCGGGTTCCTCCCTGCGGGAGCCGTGGGAGCCTGGGGAAAGTTCTCCTCAGGGTCGAGCCTTCAGCTGACCTCATCCCCACTCTCATTTTCATGCATTGTGTCCTTTTGTGCTGCTGTTCACAAATGATGTAAGCGACAACCCGTAAAGGCGTGCAAGCGACTGTGAGGCTCAAGACACTGGCTCATCGCCACCGTACGATCTGACACTGAATGTAGCAGGGTCTGGAGATGGCTGACCTGGTGGGAGATGCTGGCATACTGTCAGGAATTACGTACCAAGATGAAATTAAAGAGGCAAAAAAAAAATCTCTGGGAAAAAAAAAAAAATAAAGCGCCTGGTCTCTTCTTGCGTGGGGTATCCTGCTAACTCGGAGAGGGCAAGGGTTTGAATCACCTCCGAAGCTGGCATGGTGTTGGGAAGGGTATGGTGGGGACACGGGGGAAGCTTCTGCTCCCCTTCGGTTTTTGATATCAAATGTTCTCTGGTCCGGGACTAAACTGGCCCTTGGAGGTTCTCTGTGGCCAATGGGCAGAGATCGGTGGAACTGGAAGGTGACACGTCCACTTCTGGCTCCCAGCCGGGGTGGCAGCGAGGGGCTTGCTGGGGCTCTCCGCTGAGCACTGGGCAGGACTAGCTCAGCTGGGAAGAGCCGGCTTTCAGACATCTGCAGGCAGCGGAGATGTCGTTTCGTCAAACCCCAGGCAACCTTGACAGCAACGAGGGATCTTGTAGAAAGGACGGGCAGAAAGAGAAAAAGCGTTTTGCACGTTTGCTGGCTCTCTGCATGGCTCGTGTGTCTGTGCCACCAGAAAACTCCGCTTCGTGTTTACGCCTGCCTACGGTGTTTCCGTGCTTTTAGCATTGAGGGAGAGCTGGAGAAGCCAGGACAGCCAGGTCACTAGCAAAAGATTTCCCCAAACGCATGAGCCCTTGGCTTAAAATACCCCGCAGACCTCATTGGTACCTTCACGCCCCTGGCTGCCGTCTCAGCTCGCGGAGCAGAGCATGGCTGGGAGGCATTCGTCCTCCTCCAGGGCAGCGGGGACTGCAGGAGTGCGAAAGCATTTCTGCAAGCTACGTTATCCCACAAGTGCTCTCACCTAGACCAGCACTTCACCATGAACCCCAGCTCTCCATGGCAGGGCCATGTTAGGACTGCCTAAAAGATATGGGTGGATATTTCCCAAGAGTTGCTCTCATCGCAGCTCGCTGTCATGGAGAGGTTCTACGAATGCGTGCTGATGCCACCAAACTGGGGGTGGGGATACACAACTCGTTGTTTGAGATGCTCAAGACAAGGTGTTCGCCTTCCTGCCCTTCATCAGTCACTGCTTTGCTGTCCCCATGCCCCAAAATGCTTTCGAAGTCCAAAGTGCAGGGAAAAAAAAAATTCAAAAATCGTGTGACTCCATGAAGAAAACTCGTGCTTTTTATTTTGTGGGTTGTAGTTTCCTAGGAGCAGCCTGGGTTTCTTGGGTTGGTTTGGAGTTTTGCTCTATTTCAGGACCGAAGAGCACGGCGCCTGACCCTGTGAACGGCAACTGCTGCGAAACCCCCCACGGCCCCAGCCCAGCAGTGTCCAGTTTGCTCCAGTCACCCAGTTATGTCTTGGGATGGGGTGCTGGGCAGCCTGCCCGACCCCGACTGCTCAGGACTGTGTTCTTGGGTCATCCTGCAGCTGCGCGCTTCCCCTCGCTCCTCAAAACGAAGACTTATTTTTAATCACCGCACAGACTCTCTTTTCTCTCGACGAAACCATTTAGATTACAAAACACCTCTGAGCCCTTATCTGGCCTCTGCTGCCCCGTACAGGAGCTGAAAAAGCACAATAAGAAGGCTGGAGAAAGGCCTGACGTGTAGGAGCAGGCTTTCCGCGGAGAACTAAACGAGCTGTATTGAGCTGCAAAGCCGCCTCTCCCGGCAGAAATCTCTCATCTGTGCCTGCTGGCTCATTTGGGATGTAATTAGGGGGTCGCCAGGTGAAGATGTTGCAGGAGGGAGGGTAAAACCCTATAAGAGCAGGCTTCACCGGGGGCCTGGGTTTGGGAGGAGGTGGCAAGGTGTGCCCTAGGAAGCTGCGTGCCCTGCTTTGGGATGGGCTTGTGAAGGACAGCAGGGTAGGTGCCTGCGCGTAAGCTTTGCTACGTTTCTAAAGCCCTTGCTCTTTCGAAGCGACGATTATGTGGCCGGGAATTTCTTTGTAGNTCTTGTGAAGGGCAGCAGGGTAGGTGCCTGCGCGTAAGCTTTGCTGCGTTTCTAAAGCCCTTGCTCTTTCGAAGCGACGATTATGTGGCCGGGAATTTCTTTGTAGAGGCTGTGATGTTTGTACTTTACTCTTGCGAAGCACGAGGGTGATACCTGTTATAAGCGCTAGTATTTTTTTAATGTTGGCCAAGTGTCATTTTTTAGGCTGGTTGTCGCCAAACCCGACTTCTGAGTGGGTGACACGGAAAGGCAAAATCCGATCTTTTAGTTTGGGATTTTGGCTCCGGAGGGTTCCACAGCAGCAGGGAAAAAGGTTGGACCTGTCCTGGCATGGGCAGGTTGGGGGAAATGTGGCTTGGGATTTCTCAGTTGCTGGGCTTGGTGGCCCTGGAGCAGAGGGGATCGGGGCTGGGGTAAGGCTGCTAGTCACCGGGGGCTGGAGGTGGAGATGTGCTTTGCTTGCAGAAAGGGGGCAGATCCTGGGGGATGTGGAGTGTGTGTGGTGTGGAGGAGCTGCTGTGACCCAGAAAGCCAGCATGGGTCTGGGTTGCAGGATCCAGTTAACGCCACCCAGGCTTCCAATAGATAAAGGGATGTTTTCATTAACTTATTAAGATTGCCTTCAGAATTCCCCTCACTTGAATGCTTCTTAAAACATCATGTTCAAATGTTTGGGTTTTTTTTTTTTTAAAAAAATCTTTTAAAGATAAAAGGTTTGCCTTCCCCACCTACAGCTATCTCCTATTTGCAAAATGTTCACCTGCATCAGTCTGGCTTTCCATCAGCCTAACTATCAATTTACGCTTACAAAATGACTTCCCCTAAAATAAAACCTCCATAAACCCTATGTCGTACAGACTGGTTGCCTGCTTTTGAAAATCTTGCAGCAACGTAGTGACATGCTATGGTAACAATATCTCAAGGTATGTCTGTGTGTATGTATAAAATTATTACATTATTGTATAATTTTGGGGAAGGATCGGTATTGCGGAAGGGGGCAGACCTTTTGTTTGGTAAAATCGTCAGAATTCATGGTCTCAAACCTCTCCTCTTTCTGCACGTTGGCCTGTGCGCTTGACACAACCCCAACGTAGCTTGCACTTGTGCGATGCGGTAGCAGATGCGGGTCCTCCTGTCATCTGGATTTCATATTCTGTTGTGCCTTATTTCAGGGTGTGGACGGATCCTGCCAAGGCAAAACTGGCTGAGCCTTATCTTCTGTAGGTGATAGAGTCCTAGATGACTTCTCGTCAGGCCGAGCGGGTCGTTAGTGTCCCTGGGTGGGTGGTGGGTTTGCTATGCTCAGGACTGGCCCCCCTGGGATGTGCTTTCGTAATGCTGCTTTGCCATATCGTGCTCCGTGTCCGAGCCCGCTCTCAGCCTGGGGAGCGACTCCCTAGGACAAATGATGTCTTCTTGTCAAATCCAGGAAGAAAAGAACAAGGTCTGACATGAAAACAGCCTCTACCTTGCTCTCCAAGGCAAGGGCAATGCCAGGAAAAGGTTGGGAGCTGACCTTTGTGTCTCTAGTGACTCAAAACAAAGCCCTCTCTGTTCAGGTGCTGCTCTGTGGCCAAGGAAAGATCAAGTCAGAGATTACTTTTCAGTTGAGGACACTGATTAGATGATACCGATAGCCACGAACGAGCTAGCTCTGAGTGATATTATGTTAATTAACTTGCTCTTTGTGAATGGATGCTCGGGGCAGATGCACACTGGAGTGAAACTCAAAATGGTGTTGGCCAATACTGGCTCGGTTTGCCTCTGGAGATTTAAATCTTGATGGTATTTTTAGGTGTTTGTAGGAGACTTGTAGTTTGCAGACACAGGAGCTGGAGCAAGCAACCTTCCTGGAAGCACGTCACCTTGGAAAGGTGATATCAACCTTGACGCTGTCTAGGAAAACCACCGCCAGTTGAAGGGTTGGGTCCTTGCTTTGCTCAAAACGGCCTGGCTCAGCACGTAACTGAAGTCAGCGGAGCTGCGCTGGCTCCTGCCAGCTGAGATGTGGGCACTGAGAGACCCCAAAGCAGCCAGCTCCCTCGCAAAGAAGAGCTTGGTGCAGTGAGGAGGCCCACGTGTGAGCCCCGGTGCACGGCCACCTCCTCAGCCCCTTGCCGCACAGGGTGTTTGCAGGCTGGCAGAGCGGGGGCTGCGTTCCTGTGTGATGTGGGCACGCACGCGTACACAAAACGAGCCCGCAGGAGGGTTTCTGGGTCCACATCAGTGGGTTGTCTTTCTGCACATCTGAGGTGGAGAGAGCACGAATTGCAGGGAAGCCGCAGGCAGGGTTTTTCCCTGGAACTGGGCATGGGAGGCAGCAAATGCCGTTTCTCCGGCGGGGAAAGACCAAAGCTTTGGTTGCTTCTGTCACCTTTCCAGAGAGAGAGAAATCATTTGCCAGATGTGTGATATCTACACTGATGCTGTTCTGGGCACAAAATGTCACCCATCATTAGAAAACACTTGTATTGTGACACGCGATAGGCTCAAAGCACTGCGGATGAGTGCCTTGGCCTTACGCTAGGTCTGCGAGCGAGATCCCAGGTAACACCAGCGGTCCAAATCTGTGACTTGCATTTGCTGAGTCTTTTCTTCCCCTGCTCATCGTCTGCATGGAAAGTTCACTTCTAAAATAAAGCTTTATGAAACGGTGAAGACTTGCGATGGAAAGGCAGGAAAAGGGTTAGAAGCTCCTCAGGTGTGAAAAGGTGAATAATAGCTTCTTATCTTGTTGGAGATCAGACCAAATTCTTGTCTCCATTCCTCTGAGCGGCAATGTGTTGGTCATGGAAAGGTTATCTTGTCAGCTGTAGACCTCCTAGACGCTGATGTGGAGGCTGACACGTGCTTGCCTGGTTGACGTGTACAAGTTCACAGGCTGAGGACGAGCGTATCCAACTGCAAACCATGTCAAAACACTCCAAGTGATCAAATACCGACAGCACTTTCGGTGAAGAGCAGCAGATTCCCACCGCCCCGGGCCCTCTGAGCCGCTGCTTCAGAGGGGAGATCAGATTTCTCCTGTGATGACCCCGAGAACAGGGGGCTCATTCAGAGGGATGCTTGGTGGATTGAATCATGGTCTCGGGGCAGAGTAAATCCGTGACAGGAGGCAGGCAGACCCTGTGGCGCAGAGACGGGGAGCTGGCGGTGAACCCTAGTGAGCAGGGCCTGAGGGTCCTGATCAGCTTGGTGGCTTCAAGTGGGGTGAAGAGCTAATGACCCTTTTCTGACCAACCTTATTTAGGACTTTTAGAGAGCCCAGACAGGATTAATGCTTTCGAGAGCTGAGCTTTGGTATCTCGGATCGGGTCTCTGAAACCGGCTGGCCCCAGCAGCTCTGGCTCTCCTCTTGGCCGTGTTCCTTGCGGTACGGATGCAATAATGTCTGCTGTGAAGGGAGGGATCCACGGAGCCTCGGGCCTTTCTGCGCTTTCCCGAGAGCATCTGCAAGGAAACAAGTCTGTGCTCCACGCAGGCTCAAAATAATACGTGAGCGTGGAGGGCCCTGCGGCTGTGCACGGAGAGTGAGGAGGAGGTGGGAAACAGTGAGCAACCGGCCGTTCGCT
Organism: Steatornis caripensis; assembly: GCA_013398225.1. NCBI lineage: Eukaryota > Metazoa > Chordata > Aves > Caprimulgiformes > Steatornithidae > Steatornis > Steatornis caripensis. The sequence continues at coordinate 310,299 of VZSC01000530.1, forward strand.
GAACAAGGCAGGGACCGTATGGAAAATATAGCATGAGATCATGGAACTAGAGATGTAGCGTAATGCCTGTGCCTTGGGTGGCTGATTGTGTTGTCCTGACAACCTCGAGCTGGTGTCCCGGGGCTGGAGGGTTTGGCTCTGCAGCAGAGTGCATGTAGGTATTTGGGAAGTAACTGGAGAGCCCCTGAGGAGTTTGGGAAGAGGAGACTGGTGAAACTCTTCCAAAAGGATTAGCTGGAGCCTGCCAGAAGCTATAACTGACTGTTGGCTGCTCTGTCTCCTCCCGGAGTAGGTGGAGGAGTGAGGAAGGAGCGGCGACATCTCTGGGCTGCCAGCAGAAGACCTGGGGGCTGGGGCGCACGAAGCCTCATCCCACGGGGCAAAGACTGCTTTTGCAGGGAGCTCTTCAACAGAGGCTGGGGCGGGAGAGCTGGGAACGGGCTGAGAAGCTCAGGCAGGACACAGCGCTTAAAGAACAGTAGCAAATGTGGCAGAGCAGCTCATGTGAACAAGGGAGCGTTAGCTGCAGGTGGGACCAGGGTGCTTGGGGAAGAGGAGGCTGTCACTTCCCTGTTAAGACAAAAGGAGCAGCCCCACAATGGGTGACCAGGAGGCCTAAGGAGGGGCACTGAACCCTCTGAGAGCCTGTTTTGATCCTCAAATTTAAGACATGGGAAATGGGACCAATTCGCAGCAGCAGGAGGCTGAGCGTGGCCACGCTTCTGCAGCCAGCGGCCGGGAAGGAAAACAACGTGGCTGGTGGGGACCCAGCAGCTTTCCCACGTCAAGCTGGGAGACCTGGGAGGGTGAGATGGGGAAGGGACACCGGGTCCAGAGAAAAGTATCAGCGAGTCTTTGGCAAGGAGTTGGACCCATGAAGAAGCCCAAAGGCAGGTGCTATCCTCAAAGGCATTGCAAAGCGTTGGGCGGCAGTGGTGGGACCCGCAGCCCACGCCATGCCCTGGAAATGCTTGTACAAACCGAGCGGCTTTGCCTCTTCCCTGGGCTTTACAGTTCCCATCAATTAGAGGCTAATCGCTTCCTTCAGAAAGCTTTTAAGTGCAAGCAAGCTTATTCAAGATGATGAAATTGCCTCCTAATTGATTATTCCTGCAGTTCAACAGCTGTTTCTCTGACTTCCTTCTTTTTTCCCTTTCCTCGAAATAAAAATCTGCCGTTGGTACGACCAGCTCACCTCCAGCCAGGAGCTCGTGAGGCGCTAACAAATGTTTGCGGCGGTGCTGGCTCTCGTGAAGGGATTGACAGAAGCGCCTGGTGGAGAGTGTGTTTGGCAAGGAGGCGCTGCCCCGTGAAATATGAATAAGCAGAGGAGATGCTGCATTTTCAGTCCTCCCCGTGATGGCCTCAAAGCTGTGGTGTGCTGGGGGAGGAGGAGGAAGAGTCTTGTTTCATCCCACAGCCCCGGGGCCACCCGAGCTTAGGTGCTGCCTGACCGCGTGCACCCGGCCAGCGCCTCCCGATAGCATCGGAGCGAATACAGTAGGCGCTTTGTGGCTGGGGTGGGGGATCTGGTTACTTGGGAGCAGCTCTGCTCCTGGGGAAGACGACGACAACGTGCTGGGGGGAAGCGGGCTTGGGGGGGGAAAAAAAAAAAAGACAATGCCAATTTGTGAATTCCTCCGGGATTGTTTCAAGGTGCTTCCTAAGGAAGAAGTCGTTGGGCTTGCTGCGTGCAAGGGCTTTACAGCGGATTACCTGGTCTGTATCTACTCGCTCTTGCTGACACCCTTAATGCTGTGTTGATTTTGCTGTGCTATACGACAGCCCCCATGCCTCTGGGACACTTGCTCCCTTTTTAGCTGCTGCTGCAGGTCCCACTCCGCATTCCCAGCAAGGCTGGTGGTAGCTGTTCTTTCCCAGCAGATGTTCCTACCTTGCTTTTCTGCGGCTGAGGGGTGAGCCGGCGTCACAGCTGCCCACCAAAGGGATGCCCAAAGCCATGGGAGACTGGGCTTCCAGGTAGCTGGGCCGCTACCGGGTCCTTCTGGCCAGCAGGTTTCTCTGCCTGAGAAACCCTGAGAGTTTTGCCCAGCTGAGCTGAGAGCCATGAGGGCGCTTGATGCGTGGGAGTTGTGGAGGAGACGCATTACTGCTCCTGACTCATTCTTTCCCTCTGTTTGGGAGACCTGGCCAAAGTAGGTCGGGGATATGCCGTTGTGAATAACGGCCTCTGATCCAGGTGGCGGGCGTCTTGGCAAGGTGATAAGAGAACGTCCTTTACTCTTCTTACCAGGTCTTGCTCTCCACCCCGCTTGGCGGCAAGCTCTGGTGAACGTGAGGCTGAAAGAGTCCTCTGGAAGCTCTTGCTGGGAGGTTAACAGCGTGGAGATGCCTTGAGTCACCCTAATGATCACTGTGTTCCTGGTGGGGCGTTCTGTGGCTTGGGATGCTTCAGTGAGGGAGCAGGACCCTTAGCTAGAAGGCAAAAGGATTTTGAGAGGTCCGTGGGAAATAGAGCAGTGACATACAGAGATGGTGATGAAACTTTGCCATCTGCTCCAGAGAAAACTCACTGCGGGGGATATTCAGAGCAGTGCCAACGCGCACAAACTTGCTCCTGCGATGTGTTTTGCCTTCCTTCTGGTGCGGGAACCCACTGGACGTGGCGCCTCAGCTGCTGGCCGCTAGTAAAACCTACGGCGCACCTGGAAGCCTCACCTTTGCGTTGGAGAGCAGCGGGAAGCTGTCCTTCAGTGCCACGCAGGTTGCAATCCTTTAATTCTGAGCTGTGCTTTTGGTGTGCTGCGTACCGGTGGGTAACTGGCGTGCCGCTTGTGCAGCACGCTGGCTGTACTGGGAGAGACCCTCCGAGCTGCTTTTCCCAGGAGGGTGCACCTGGTTGTCCTGTCTGTTAACATCCATGGGTTGGAGGACACAAAATACCGCTCTTGACACACCACCTGCGCGACGCAGCCCAGACTGAGGGCTCTGTGATAACCACACGATAAAACCGTCCTCGAAACCGCAGCGGCACGCGGACGTGGGCAAACTTCCCTGGCGGGGTGAACAGATCCAGTTTCAGCGCTAATGGGTTTCCCAGGATTTGCAGATGTGAATTATTTGCATTCTTGACTCCAAGGTGAGCGCAGGTGCATCAGATGGTCCCTGCGAGCACCCCTCCGGCGTGCTGTCCCCCACCTCCCGGGGCACGGGCGGCCGGGCGAGCGCACAGTGCCGCTATTGTGCCTCGCTGCCTGTGTACCAGCTGCCCGCGGGACAGCCCATCGGGTGCTCAGGGTGTTGCTCGGTGCTCTGGGTGACGACGCTTTCTAAAGGTGTCTCTCCTTTTTCCTTGTCCAGCAGAGAAGCCTTCCAGGGAGTCAAACCCTGAGCTGGCCCTTGGGCTTTTGGTCAGATGTCCAAGGGAAACGGCCTTCGCTTTAAACCACCCTCCTTGCGTTTGCTCTGCTTAAACTCCAGGACTATTTAACACGCTTCAGCTTCTTATAAAGTTTCTGTCAAGACGGATTAGCGGCAGGCTGACAGATTGCTATTACAGCCCCAGTGAACTTTTAATACCTGCCAGTAAGTTCTGTGAGTCCCTTAAATCCTCCTGTGGATGCTTGGGTCGGGGAGCAAAGGCTGCTGCTTACATGGCTGGTATTCAGGGTACCTCCGCTTCTCTCCGAGCTGTCAGCGTTAAGAAATGACTTACAGGGATTCCTGACATTGCGTTCCCTAAGGCCTCAAAACAGCATCCTCGATGTGAATTACACCCCCTTTCCCCGTGGGGTGAGGTGCTGCTGAGAGAGGGGGCTCAGGGCTGCGAGTCCCCCAGCAGGATTCGGGCAGAGGAGGGGCAGCAGCGCATCTCGGCCCCTGCCTGTCCAGGGGAGGGTGTCGGGGGTGTGAGCAGAAGCCAGGGTGATTTGGGGGGACCCCCAGGGGCTGCTGCCTGTGCAGTCTGATGGCTTGGATCAGGGCATCGCTCAAGTGAGACAAGCTGTTAGCCACCCTTCAGGCAGGCTCGCTTTGCTCCGGAGAAGTCATGGCCTGGAGTCCGTGCACCCTGAGTAAGGGTCAGCAGCTGATGGGTCTAGAGTAGATGTGATTTTTCCTTCCTCATACTGAATTTTGATGCACCTTTTCCTACTGCTGTCACCAAAACTGAAACAGCATCAGCGTAGAGGCGAGCCAAGGAATAGCCGTCAAGCGTCCGTGCGGTGAAGCGGCTGCCGTGTGAAGGGGATGGTGCATGGCGGTGGGTGTGCTGCTGTGGGTGACAGTACGGTGGTGCAACATAAACAGCTTCTCTACAGGATCGCTGCAGCCCTCCTCCACATACTTTTGGTTTTTTCACCTTCTAAATCCCCTGCTTCTGGAAGCACGGTATGTGCAAAAAGATATTTGCTACGCTTTCCGCTTGTGGAAAAAAACTTGAAACTGCCTTTGCCAAACTCCCTAAACCCAAAAACTAGATCGCAGAAGTCACCCAGTACGCAGCTGAGGGCGCGTGAGTGTTTGCATGCTTAGGACAAAACCCGAAAATGGCTTTTGGCCAGGGCCTTTTTTCCAGGCTGTATCTGAATACGTTCTGCTGCTTAGGTTTTGCTTACTGGGACGCACGTCCTCCCAGTAGGCAGCGTGCGTCCAGAGCCTTATGAGCCTTTTGAAATGCCGTCTTTCTCTTGTGCAGCGTTGGACAAGTTTGTGTAGCTTGGCAGAGAGACAGTTGTTCAACAAGAGGCTGCAGCTGAGCAAGATGCCTTATCTTGGCATGGCCAACGCATCATGGCTGGTATTTTGGCGCCCTGCCCGCGGGACGTGCCTCCAGACACCCAGCAAGTGCTGTGGAGGTGGATGCTGCGTACCCTGCTGCCACCATGGGCACGCCAAGGTGGTTTGATATGGTTCGAGGTGGCGAGGGGTTACGGTTGCGCTGGAAACTCTAGCCACAACTGGACCTCTGCTTGGGGCTGCACGTGTGGCTGGCAGGAGCAAGGACGCGGAGGTGCCTGTAGCAAATGTATGGTGGATGCAGATGCAAGGGGGAGCCCCTTGTCAGTGGAGGAGGATTTGGGGCGCTGGGGGAGCCAGGATAGCCCCGTATTTGCGGCTGTTTGTAGAGAGCTTGAGCATGAGAGCTAAGGGCGGTGAGAGACCTTGGCTTCCCGATGGCTGTCCTAGCTCTGTCTTGCTTGGACTGGGTTAACTTGGGCAGCTGCTCTTTAAGCATCTGTGATTTTTTTTTTTTTTTTTGATTGCACAGCAAAATGCTTTTTTGGAAAGCTGGGCTATTATCCCTCCAATAGCAAAATCCAAACCCAGAAGAGAGAAAGGGGCGAGGGGAGGGAGGGAGCACGGGAAGGGGGCCTTTGAAGTGAGCTGCCCAAACGAAACGTGTGACATCAGAGAGATGGCAGATAGCTGGCAGAACAAGGCTGCCTTTGAGCCCACCTCGGGCCTGGCCAGCGTGCACTTTACACCCCACCTCCCAACGTCGGAGATGAAAGATGCCCCAGGCAGCCTGCCTGACCCCATTGCCTCTGCTATCTCCACTTGATTGCACAGTATTTCGCTTCAAACAATTCTTCACTGTCTGGGCCGCACAGGTGAATCTCCCGGCTTGGCTCGCGAGCGGGGATGCCGCGCATAGCAGGGCTGCTTTGTTGCGGTCGCTCACCTGCTTGTGGGGTGGTTTTCTTAGGACAGGTATTGTTCAGCCGCGGGGTACGGAGGACGGAAGGAGAGGAGAGGCTGGGGCAGGACTGGGCAGCCTGGGGACAGGGAAAGGTCTGCTGGGGGATACAGAGTCAGGGAGCATCCTTGGTCAGCAGATTTGTGAGCCCAGAAGCTTGTGTTGGATGCTCCAAGAAGAGGCCCAGGCTGGCTCTGAAAATAATCTGTGTGTGGGGAAGGTGCGTGAGGTGGTGTCCGAGTTCCCCTCGGAGGGGCTGCAGCCGTAGGCTCTGTGGACCTTAGTTATTTCTCTGTCCTCAGTTTCTTTGAAGATGGACTATACTTACCTGACCATGGAACGTGGTTTCATGAACCATGACACCAGTCTTCGCAGGCTGCTGCAACAGCATTTTACGCTCTGCCCTCTCACTGGGCGTCATGGGACGGTGGAGTTCTCTGCCTGGAGAAAAAATAAGGCCAGATCCCAAACTGGGGGCCCCTAACCATAAACAAGGGCACAACCGATGCTGCCATAAGTAGGGCTAGAATAGACTCCTTTGTGCTGGTTCATCTCTGAGAACCTTTCATCAGCGTAAAGGCCAGGTGGGAGCTGTCTCCCACGCGTTCACTGATTGCTCGTGGCTGCTCTCACGGGGCTGGTGTCCTTCCAGTTGGATTGGGATGGTAAGGGTAGATAGACATCTTGCTTGCAGGAGCTGGTGGTGCAGCGCGAGGGCTTTTACAGTAGGAACAAATCGGAGGGCTGGCCACTATCGGTCCCTGGCTAGATCAAGATGGAGAAGGATTGGGTCCTAGAGCCTTTAGTGCTCTAGCTGCCCTCCAGGCATCAGGAACGTCTGCTGCGTTTCACAGCCGTGACTGCAACCTGACCGTTACACCCAGACTCCAAGCTGTCTGCGTATGAACATGAGGCAAGGAGGTCACCAACACCACCGTTGCTCCGTGGTGTAGAGCCATTAAAGGATCAACAGGCAGTGAAACTCCAGCTCTACGTGCGCTCTGTAGACAGACAGGCTCAGGAAGGTTGGGTGTTCAAGTAGCACTGCAGATGTGTCCACAGGACCTTCTCAGCGGGTCCTCCCCGAGCAGACGCTGTCAGCCTGGCAGTTCCGAGATGCATGTGAGTGGCGCGGGCTTCGAAACCCTGAAGGGCATTTGAACAGTTGAGCTCCCATATGAAAATCCGAGCACCTTTTTGACCTTTACTGAAAAGATCAGAGCCAAGTTTTGCCTTGCATTCGGTGACTTGTAAAGACTGCATGCCCTAAAATCAATGTTACTAGTGGGAACATGAAAATTAATTGTGTCAATCTATCACTCATCTTGCCCTATTACATTCAGTGGTTAGAACCTGGCCTCGAATACATGAACAAAGTGTCTTCTGTGACAGGTGACTGCTGCGCAGGAGATGGCAGCGCATGGCTTACAGCGGTTGAAAGCAGAGAACAAAAAAGTTTGGGTCCAGCACTGTTGAGTCCACTGCAACCCTTTCTTTGCTTGGCTCTATTCAGGCCAATATGACATCAGGAATGAAAGATTAAGTACATGTTTGAAGAAGTCTCAGTTGCGAAGGCAGCAGAGTCTTTGGGACAAGTTCCCTTACTGTCTCTGCCGATGGGCAACGAGGAACTCGCAGATACTTGCTTAGTAAGGACTTGTGAAACGGTAAAGTCAGGAAAAAAAGTAAAATAGCAGGAAACTAGCGGTAGGGGGAAGTACATGGAGAGGGCACGCGCTCTGTTTATGAACTGTCTTGGAGCAGTGCTAAGGAATAACGCACCAGGTTGGTCACCTGCAAGTAGACCCTGGGGCCAGCGGAGGTGATAGCAGGACTCTTTGTGGGCGTTATGCAGTGACCTCCCAGAAACTGCTTAGGGCCAGGCTGTTTGAAGGTGTGAATGACGCCATTGCTATGGGTGTTTTTACATTTCTAGCTACCCAAATCTGGCCTCCGGGCCTCGGGGAGCAAACGGTGTCGATGGTGACCTCTCTGCCTCATCGTCATACGCAGACAGCTCGGAGGCTGGGTGAAACGGTCAGGCTGCAGTCATGGCTGTGAAACACAGCGGAGGTTCCTGATGGCTGGAGGGCAGCTATAATTGCGCGAACTTCGCTGCCGGGTAGCAATAAACAGCTATGGCAGCACAGAGCTTGGATTTGGGCTGAAAGGTCTCCACCTGCCTATTGTTTTAAGTCCAATTCGTGTCAAATTTGGCTTTGGACTAGCTACTCTGAGGAAATTACAGCTTTGCTGTGCGCGCAGCATCGCCGAACAGCGGTCGTCTTGCCCGCAGAGCCGTGCCATTTTGCCCAAGTAAAAAAAAACTGCTTCTTGCCCGACATTACCGCTACACTCTAGGCAACCCCGAGGTCTCCTGGGCCTGGCACGGTGAGATGCTGTTGGCATGCAGAGCTGTCTGGAGGTGGCAGGGGGATGACAGCCTCCCTCTACCCTGTGCCACCCCTCCATGGGAGGGAAGTCCCCTTCCCACTGCAGACCCGCTGAGAGTGTCTGGCCTGGTTCAGCGCAGTGGAGGTTCATCTCTTCTCACCCGTGTCCTCACCAACTGGAGATTTCAACTCGAGGCAGCAATCTGGGAACTTGCTGATACCTCTAACACAAGCCACATTTCTCTAGTGTTTCTCAAACTGGGGCTGGTGGGAGAAGAAAAGCCTTACCGCCCTGTGGCAGCACCCTCACGCGCTCCCTGTTGTGCACCACGAAAGCCTGAACCTGCAAAATCAAGCCGGAGCTGGGGTGGAGGGGAAACCAGCTATTCAAGGCAGAAGCAGACTTGTGGGATCTGTGTTGGTTAGGTTAAACAGGCTCATCCGCAGATCAAAAGTCTCATGCAAGCACCTGGACAGGGCCATCTAGGCCAGCTCCTGGGCTCGGTGGCACAGTCACACTGTACCTTGGTTTCCCACCAGTCACTTCTCCAAGGGACGCCTAGTCGAATCAATCAGGATGAGATCCCAAGGCGCATGAATCGCGTAGGCTCTGAGGGTGCTGGACAGCTATACAGCTTTGCGGCTTCGTATCCGAGTCTCCTTCCTCTGCAAAATGGGGGGAAGAGTATTTTCCTCTGGTTCCTACTCCTTTGGAGGCGGGGGGGGCTGTCCCTCGGGGCAGAAACCTTGTTCATGGCAGCTGAGCCTTGTGAGGTCTGTGGTACTAATAGGAATCATCTCCAGGCTTTCCTGCTTCAGCAGCACCTGTGTTCACCAAAACCTCTGCTGGGGCTGTGCCCAGGCACGGAGCTCAGCACTTCCCTGTGGCTGGTGGGGAGGGGACAGAGGACCTCCATTAGGAGCTCTTCCCATGTCACAGAGGGGTTAATTTTGGGGGTAGAAATTTAGAAGGGGACCCCAACAGGGAAGAAGGGGAGAAATGACAACGAGAGCAGGTGCTGGGNAATCACGTAGGCTCTGAGGGTGCTGGACAGCTATACAGCTTTGCGGCTTCGTATCCGAGTCTCCTTCCTCTGCAAAATGGGGGGAAGAGTATTTTCCTCTGGTTCCTACTCCTTTGGAGGCGGGGGGGGCTGTCCCTCGGGGCAGAAACCTTGTTCATGGCAGCTGAGCCTTGTGAGGTCTGTGGTACTAATAGGAATCATCTCCAGGCTTTCCTGCTTCAGCAGCACCTGTGTTCACCAAAACCTCTGCTGGGGCTGTGCCCAGGCACGGAGCTCAGCACTTCCCTGTGGCTGGTGGGGAGGGGACAGAGGACCTCCATTAGGAGCTCTTCCCATGTCACAGAGGGGTTAATTTTGGGGGTAGAAATTTAGAAGGGGACCCCAACAGGGAAGAAGGGGAGAAATGACAACGAGAGCAGGTGCTGGGGGCCTCCTACCCCGTGCCCTGATGCAAGGCAGGACGGCGGAGTCTGTTCTCGCTCAGCCTGTGCTTGACCAAGACTACGATGGTCTCTTGGAGCTGCCGTTTGGGAGCTTCCCCAAGCTTTTTTCTGTGCTCTCTTCGTCTTTATAGCAGGAAAAAGGAGGCAGGGAACACACCCAAGGAGAGCTGATCTGCTCCCTGCTGAGGAGGGTGAGCTGCAGAGCAGAGGGTCCTGCGCTGTGCTCGTCCCCCGAGGTTGCGGGGCCCAGGAAGATGTTGTCACCTCTTCAGTGGGGTCTGGCTCTGGGGACGGCCAGGAGTTTGCAGCACTGGTAAAGTGCTCTTTGAGCCATCCCACATCCCTGTCCTTTTCCAGCCTTCCGGTGCCCCTTTGCCATGAGGATGGGACCGCAGCTGTCCCTCCCCATGGGACCTCTGCCTTGGAGGTGGCCGTGGCAGCTTGGTACCCGTGCGTCCCCTTCTTCCCTCTCCTTCATTAAGGCACCGATCTCTTCCCAATAACAAGGGGGCTTCTGTTCGACAAAACCTGCCAATTAGTCATTCTGGCTGGGTATAAACGTGGCACTTGAACAGCTGAGGGGACGGCGGGCAGTCCTGCCCCTTCTCACGGCGTTGCCAAGCTTGCCATTAACACAATGTGACAACTAATCTCTCTATAGCATCTGACTGAGCAATTTTAATTAATAGCTCTGTACGCTTGCACACACACCCCTACCCCCTCCGCTTCGCACAGGTACCGCATGCCTTTAAAGCGCCTTCCCTTGCATCGCAGCCCGCGTGGATGAAAGGGGGTGGGGGGGTGGAAAAAGCCTCATTCTGCCCCAATTAGTGTGGAAACGCTGCTCGTCTGGGGCTCTGGCCCTCGAACGGAGCCAGGGCTCGCTGCCCCCTGTTCCCCCTCCCCTCTGTGGTACTGAGCACTTCAATAAGCATGGTGGCTCCGGGGCGGAGGTGTTTTTGCGGCTCGGCTGGCGGTCGGGGCGTTCCTGTGGTGGCCCATGGGAGGTGAGAGTCCGACAGGGCTGTGCCGGCTTCGTGGGCTGGGTGTGGGGGAATTGGAGGGCATCAAGGGGGGCGTTTGCGCTGCTCCTCCAAAAAAGGCTTCCTGGCTTTATCCAAGCGCGTGAGAACATCAGAACAAAAATCCTATTTCTGCGGCCACGTCCTCCCCTGACGTGAACTGCCACGGCTTGGCAGATGGCAGCCGTCGGGGCCGCCGCGGTTTCGGGACAGAGGTGTCCCGCTTTGCTTTAGGGCAACTGCGAGGGTTCATCCGTAGCGAGCTTTGGTGCTGCTTTAGGCAAACGTTAGCTTGAGGGACGCGTGTTTTGGGCCACCGCCTCGGCAGAGATGCTGATGGGATTGCAGCAAGAGGAGGGCCAGCCCCCAGCGTGCCCGGGAGCGATGCAGGAGCCCGGAGAAGCTGCACGGGTCGCTGCAGCAGGAGCAGCAGACAAATTGGCCACAGAGAGGGAGAAATTGCTGTGGTTAGAAAGGGAGCTGGACTTTTCTGGTAAGGACCGGCAGGAAAAGGTGGACACGGGAGAGAGAAGGTGGGAAGGCCAGCAGAGTGCAAGGGCGTGGAGGGGTCCCCCCGCATCCTCCCTTCAGCACCTTAATTCAGTGTTTTGGTGCTTCTGGTCCAAGTGGTGCTGCCAGGGCCAAGATAGTATCAGGGTGGCTGAATATCCTGAGCACGATGAAGTTACTCCGGCTTTGGGCACTTGGATAAGAGGAATACATAGGATAATCTCTTCCCATGGTGATGTGTCTCCACCGTCACCCTCCTGCAGCTCCCTGCTGCCCAGGGGCTGCTCAGCGCTCTTCCTTCGGGTCACCAGAGTAAGTCCTCCATGGCAGTGAAGAAGCACCACGGGGTGCTTAGGCTTGAGCAGAACATCCATGCTTTCTGCACGTTCTCGTTCCCACGTGGGTCTGGGGATCTCGCGCTGCCGTCTTGGCGGAACGGCTGCAGTGGGTCGCGCCGTGGTGGTGTTGGGAGCCCGTAGACTTGAACGGTGACCCTGTAGGAAGCGGGAAGCAGAAACCACCACAGGCCGTGATGCTCCTGCCAGGTCTGGTCTTCTGGAGGTGTTTAAGCAATTTGATACTTAGATAATAAATGGGAGGAGCCCTTGCTCTCAAGAGAAGGATATACTGCTGCAATACTCTTGGGTAACACATCTCTGGCTGGGAATACCCATCCAGCCTGGAAGTGTTGCTCATTATGGACAAGTGCAGGGGCTTGCACTTTGCTTTGTTCTTGTGGAAAGCACTGTCTTGTGTCCCCAGGAGATGTGTCTGCCTTCCTGGAAGGATAGGTGTGTGGGGCACTGGGGTGGTGTGCAGGAGCCGCTTTCCCAGAGATGGGATCTAGGAGGAAATGACCAAGCGGCCTCACATCCCTTTCCCTCTGCTTGTGCTTGCCCTTGCTGGCTTGGTCCTTGCCCTTGCTGGCTTGGTCCTTGCCCGTAACTCCTGGCTTTGACTCGCGTTTCTCTCCATGCCTCTCCCGCCTTTGAGGCTGCCCGAGCAGTATCCCAGAGCTCTGCCTGCTGTTGCTGGAGGATGTCTCTGCCTTGCTCAGGGAGCGTATCCTGCATGTGCTGTGGGCTGGGACTGCCCAAGAGCACCCTCGGTCCCTAAGGTGACTTGTTGCACTCGACACCCTGGGCACCCAAAGCGCAGCAGCGTCCTGCCTTGCACTCGGATGTCCCATCGTCCTAGGGCATGGGCCTGGCTGCCTTATGCTGGGTGAAGCTGTCCGGGCACTTCGAGCATCCTGGCCCAGCAAGGATTGCCGAGGCTGTTGCGTTGCACAGAGCCGCAAGAGCTTTCCCGCTTCCAGCTCGCCCTCCCGGCAGAGATCACACTCCGGGATGCGGTGGAGTCACCTCGGCCAGGCAGCTGGTGAGCGCAACCACCCGCCGCAACCTGGGAAACACGACGCGGTCCAGCCATGCCTGCACCGAGCCCTGGGAGGGCATCTCTGCCCTGCAGCGGAGACCAACGGGATGCGGCAGGGAGCGGCGCAGAAGCCGGTGCTCCCCGGCACCCCGCCAGCACGGCGGCGGCAGGCGGACGCGGGACCTGCCCCATCTGCCTGCACGGCAGCGCGGCGGGGAGCTAATGAGAAGCAAGGTGAGAGGCAGGAGATGGGCTGACAACTTACTGGCTCTGCAAGCTGCCAGTGGCGCGCGGGCGGCAGAAGGATGGCATCTGCCCCCTCCCCGGCATCTCCAGCCTCATAATGAGGTTATTACTGGCCCGCTGCTTGACGGCCGGCACCAGCATCTCTCGCCTCTTCATCCTCCCAATTCCCACTTGTGGCTACGGGAGCGGTGAGTCAGGGAGGAAGGGATGGATCACCCTGCCCTCGCGCTCGGGTTTGGCCCAGGGCTCCGGTGGGAGGGAGGTACAGTTTTGACCTTGCTCGCGGAGGAGACAGTGCTCCCGCGCTCGCTGCGGGTCCGTCCCTTTTATTATCTCTTGAAGCTTTCTGGCCTGTCGCAGCCTGGTTTGACAGGGGGAGAAGTCTCAAAGATAATTAAGTTCCTACAAGTTTTGCGAAAATAGGCGGAGGCGAGGGATGTGATGAGGGCTTCTGCGGCAGGGAGGGCGCCTGACGGGGAGGCCGAGCCAGGGAACGGCGGCTGCCTGGCTTGCGGAGCTCGTGGGAAGCCCTTNATAGGCGGAGGCGAGGGATGTGGTGAGGGCTTCTGCGGCAGGGAGGGCGCCTGACGGGGAGGCCGAGCCAGGGAACGGCGGCTGCCTGGCTTGCGGAGCTCGTGGGAAGCCCTTCCCCAGACCCGAATCAGGCAACTGGGGAACGATGCGTAGCTGGGGCTTTTCCCGCTTTAGGTCTGCTGGGGGAAGGATGGGATCTTATGGGATCCGCCCAGGAGCGGTGAGATCCCAGTGCATCCCGCAAAGGAACTCGCATGGGCATAACAAAGGCAGGACTTGTCCCTTAAGGTCCTTAAAAATTTCTTGAGGATAAAAAGCCTAATCTGTGTATGTGCTAGTCACCAGCACAGCACGGGGTGTGCCAGCCGTCCCTCTCCCTCTGCCTGCAGAGCACAGGCTAAAAGGCTCCGAGCACTTTTCATCACCCCACCCCACTGAACAGCAGCTGCAAGCGGCTTTGCGGAGCCAGTCACCCCCAGCACGCTATTAACGTTTGTATTAATCACTGACACAGCATGAGAAACCCCTGTGTTAGCGAACTCTCCCGGCATCCAAAGGTTTGCGAACCGGGATGTGGAATGGCTGCTGCTCACCCGGCTCTGCTCGCCTCCTGCCTTGGCATAAGGGATGCACTGGGAGGGACGCGTAGGTGCCACCGCTCGCTGCCCGTGACCCCGCGGCTGGCCACGGGCACCCGATTCCAGGCACCCACGTAGCGCCGTGGCAGGAGCTGCCTGCGGTCGGGGTGCCGGGCGGGGACCGGCCGGTACTTTTGCCTCTCGGAGCAGCTGGCGCGGATGTCGCAGCCGATTACGTCGGGGAAGGAGGTGAGCGGGAAAGCGGTGACACCTCGCTTACGGTGCCCTGCTGTTGAGGGGCAGATGTGGAGGCCGACACATGTTCGCTGCCGCCATGCCGCTAATTAATCACCTCCGGCACAGGGCCGTGACGGCACCCTGCCCCACGCGAGGGGTGCGGTGGCCCCGCCGCTGTTTGCTCCCGTGCTGTCCCTTCGAGCCTTGTCGTCCCGTCATGGGGCGATGGGTCACTCCGCCGGCAAGCTTCGATGCTCTTGGGTAAGACAGAGGCTTGGAAAGGCAGGGTGCTTTATTCTTGCCCCTTGCACTGACGTTGCTTCCCATTGATTTAATAAGATCCCGACCTGAGCACCCCATGGGACAGCGGGCACCCCAAACCCCAGCGACCTCACCTGCGTGCTGGGGGGACAAGGAGATGTGGTATCTGTGCTTGCAGCTGGAGGGGTTTGGGCAGACATGAAAGGCGATTCCCTTCCCCCTGGGCGAGACCTGCAACTTCTAAATAATACAGAGAGCAGGCCCTTGTTTTGCAGAAAAATGTCGATGAAAGTGGAAGTTTGGGGTGTTTTCCTGTTTGCTCTGGCACACGCGGCAGAAGCCCTGCATTGCCGCTCCAATTCTGCTCTCCAAAGAGGCACAGCACTAACAAGCGTCCACCCAGACCGCTTTTCCCGCGTTTCCCTGCTAGCCAGCTGAAAAAAAACCCCAAGCGGAGAGCGTCACCATTTTGCTGAAACTTGAATTTTTGCTGGGAATGTCTCACTGAAATTCCTGACAATTTTTCCCCCAGCCAGGAGCATCTCGCGGGGCTCGGCCATGCCAGCCCCCTATGCCTGTCCCTGGGCTTCCAAGGGGTCCAGTGGTCCTGGGGTCGGGGGAGAAGCCCCCCCATCTCTTTGCTCCAGCATTCCGTGGAGTCAAACCGCTAGATTTTGCCGTAAATCCTGGTGATTCGGGGCTTTGGGGACAGAGGACGGATGCAGCGGTCACCTTCAGGGGAGCGCCGGGGCCTGGTCCATCCCCCAAGCACCGCGGTGCCCACGCAGCCCTGGTGTGTGCCCGGAAGGTGGGGGACAGTGGATGGAGACCCCAGAACTGGCTGGGGATCTTTCTGGGGCCTCTGCGGGGCTGCCCCTGCTCCTCTCTGCGGGCAGAAGCCTCCATCTCGTGGCCGAGCCCCGAACGGCAGATGGGCTGCGGGACACCAGGGCCAAGGCCTGGGGCCATGTCCTCGCCCCGGGGGCTGCGGCAGGAGCCCCCTCTGACCCACAGCCCTTTTCTGCAGCGCTGACCGTATAATTCGCTTTCCCTCACTGCAAACTTGTCGGGTCCTGCTGTCTCAAGCCGGTTATTTTTATTTATCGCTCTTGATCTCTTCTGTGCACGTATTATTTTGGCAGTCAAAAGTTTTCCAGAAGGTTATAAAGTCGTCTTTATAATTTTTTTTTCTTTTCCCCCTCCCAGTTTTTATTTCTGAAGCTGGGCTCAAGACAGCCGAGGAAGCAGTGGGGTGAAATTGGGCAGCGGTGCGTGCCTGCTCCTGCACCCACTCCCTGGGTGCGTGGTCCCCAGCTGAGGGACAAGAGGAGACGGGGCAACATCTACCAGCCCAAAGCAACTTCTCCCTGTGTGGCAGTCCCCATCCCGCTGGGCTCTGCTGGTCCTTGCTGAGGGCATCAGGAACGGGGCTGTGCCTGGGCAGGATTTGCCCGGCACGTTTAGCAGCCAGGTCTCCTGCAACATTTGCATTCCTGCTCTGTCATTCTTGAAATGTGAATGTGAGCAGGGTGTGGGGTGCTGACCCTGGGTAGCCCAGGCCTGCGTGCCTCAGTTTCCCTACTTCTCACGACCTTGTTCTGCCTTTGCTTCTCCCCTAGCCTGGCCCCTATTCCAACCCCTTTCATTAATACAGGGACTAGCGCTGTCTTACAGCATCCACCTAAAATCCTCAGCTCACATAACTAATGAGCTCTCCAGCTTTATTCTTTTCGTTTAAAGCAATGGGGCAGCTTTTACAGGGCAGCTCATTGCTGACTCGGTCGCCTGTGCCACGTGGCTTTCTCGGGGCTGATTCACGCTCGCCTTGGGGTCCTGGAGCCTCAGTGGCTCTGAGGAGGGGTCACACCAAGCAGGACCGGCTGTCCCACCACCCCTGCAAGGCAAGACGACCATGATGCTACCCGCTTTCTAGCCTAATTCTCCCTTGCGATGGGTTTTGCGTGGGTTGCCTCCAGATTTGGGGAACCTGGTTAGGGAGAGGACACCCATGTGGTCCCACGGACACCCGCAGACAGAGGAGCCTGTGCTCACCTCAGCAGTTGCCTTCTACTTTCCCTCTTTTTTTAAGCTGGATATGGAAAATGGGGAGCCCAGATCTCGTGGTGCTCTCGTGGAGAGGCAGCACCTCCGCGTTCTCGCTTCCCCCATGTGTTGTCACTGGCGCAGGTACGGCGCGTCTGCCCGGGTGCTTCCAGGGCGCCGTTTCATTTAAACAATTCCCAACCGCAACGCGTCGGTTTGCTCGCTGTCATCGGGAGAGGGCTGCCCGAGACAGCGTTTGGCGGAGAAGTCTGTTTCGCGCAGATCGAGGACAAAGTTTGACAAAAACCCAAGGAGACAAACGGCAGCGAAAGGCGAAGCCTGCCACCCAGGGCTGGGCGACCCTGCCACCCATCAGTCAAATGGGAATTAACCCTCCTGCCACCGTCGAGGACCGTGGGGCGACATGGGGTGACTCGCCGCAGGCCAAGCACCACGTTGCGACGGGAAACCTCTCGCGCGAGGAGTCGTGGTCCATAGCCTACCCCAGGGCGGAGGTCCCGCCGGCTGTGTCCCCACCACCGCTGCAGGGCTCCATCCTGCCCCACACCTGCAGCTCGCCCTCGCTGCGTCTCCCCAGGCGAGCGCTCAAACCGAAGGTGTTTCCCTCTGACTTTTTTAGTTTCTTGCTTTTCAAAAATTAAGACCTTATTTCAGCATCGGGGCAGGATATTCCGCCCCCCCCTTCAGAAATTCCACTGGGAATTTCAAGAAAAATGGAAACGTTTGCAACACGCCCCAGGACAGAGAATTGGATCGCGAGCAGCTTTCATCTGGCGCAGCCTTCGCTTCCTACCCTTTGGGATAAAAGTCCCAGCAGAAGTGACAAAGACTCGTAAATTCTGCAGAACAATTTAGTTCTTTCTGGAAAAAATCTGGTTGTTCCCTGAAGTGGGACTGAGAGCTGGGCGTGACGCAGGGCGAGGGAAGTTTCTGCAAATGTCTGTCTCTTAATTAATATTAATACCTCTCCAGCTTTTTTATCTCTGCTTTAAATAAAAGGAATCCAGCCGTGGCAGGGTTCCCACCGCATTAAGAAACTCGTGAAAGCGAAGTGATGGATGCTCTGGAAGATGGCTCTCATTAATATCTAATCCTTCCCACCAGCCCCAACTGTTTTCGGGGACTTTTGAAACCTGGGGGGGAGATGGCGTTGCGTCCTCGCCTTGCATTTTGGGTTGACGGTGCAAAGAAGAGCGTGGGGAAGTGGTTTCTGGTTCGGGCGCAGCTCGCTGCTGCTCCTTCTATCTGCGTGCCCCAGGTGCGTTGCAAGGGGTCGCTCCCAGATAGACCCCAAGGCTGCAAGGCCGCAGCTCGCTGGGGGTACTGAAAAATATTTCTGTTTCTTTGCAGGCCACAGCCGTAATTAGAAAGGCTGTGTGTACCTGAGCGGTTGTCGCAGGCGCGCGGTGTGAGGCAGCCGAGGAGCGGGGGCCGCTGCTTGGACCGTAGCTGCCGCCTCCTCTCGCTGCTCTGCTGTTGTTCAGGGCAGCGTCTATTTGGGGACCTCCTGGAAAGCGCCAGCTCCTGGATTCATGTGACTAAGTGAGTAACTTTGCTTTGTTTTTTTGGAGTAAAATCACTTTAGTCCTTGCGGCAGCAGAGACGCGCGTGGGAAATACAATAGATTGTGAGGCTAGAAGGGAGAAACACGCTGCTTTGGTGTCCCATGGGGTTACACCAAGAAAACCCACTGGCTGCTCGGAGACGTGCCTGGGTGCAAAACACGCCACCAAAGCACTTTGCTAGCAGAGGAAACCTCGTTGCGCTCACCCCTTATGTTTTTGTCAGCTCTTTGCAACCACGCATGCTTGTAGCGGGAGTGCGCTTATTGCAGTGGTCATAGCGAAGGCTCCTCCGCCCAACACCCTTTCTCCTGCTTTACGTCCACGGTGCAACGAGGATTGAGGATGTGTCTCAGTGAGTGGTGATGGCACGGCATTCTGGAGGAGAAAGGTGCCCATCCCTCCGTGCCCAGCCTCGCTGGCGGTCCTTACAGGGAGGTCAGAGAGCGCTGCCAGACCTCGCGGGACCGAGTCACCCATGCCACGTTCGGGGAAAACGGGCCTCCGACCCTGCTTGTGGTCTTGCAAAAGCCCCTGGCCTCTCTGTCGAGGNCCAGACCTTGCGGGACCGAGTCACCCATGCCACGTTCGGGGAAAACGGGCCTCCGACCCTGCTTGTGGTCTTGCAAAAGCCCCTGGCCTCTCTGTCGAGGCGATGCCTGAGGTGCTGGGGCCGTCGAGGGCGACTCTTTTCTGGTCCTCGAGGCCCTGAACAACGCGCAGCTTTAGCACCCAGCCTCACCACGCAGGACAAACAGGTCCTCGCCTTTCTAGAAGAGAAAGGCCACCCAAAACCAGGACAGTCGCTGGCCTTAGACGCATACATCTATGTTTAGCGTGAGCGCTACGGGTCTAAGTGCTTCTCACGGCTAAATATTGCAATGAGGCTTCCAAGTAGGTGGATGCAAAACCCCTCGGAGCAAATCAATCCGGCGATGTGCAAGTTGTGCACTCGAGGGCAGCCGCTTCTGTTTGCTTTCCACTAGAGGTAGCTGGAACCACGCGCAACCCGGCCAACAGCCCCGGGAGTTCCACATCCCCAGCCCTAGATCAGCGTCGATAGAAGCGATTAGCCTGCCATTAAAGGCAGACAGCCCAACGCTGGAGGTTGTTCGTCCGCCGCGATCCCTTCCCTGCGTGGCTCCTCTCCCCCGCCTGCATCCCCGCGGCCCCCGCGCCACGAGAGCTGTGGCGGCGAAGGCTGCGTCAGCGCTTTCTTGGTGCAGGCCCCGTAGTTTGGGGGCTTTTTGAAGGCAGACCCAAAAATCCCCTCTGTCGCTGGAATTCATCACGCCGCTTCTCAGCCTTGGGGACAGATGTCTGCGACGCTGGCGAAGAGAAAACTGCTTCTGGCTGTTTATTCTGTGGAGGAGGAATATGATAGAAGTTCGGTGGTTTAAGGCGATGGTTTTTCTCCCTTTTTATTCCCCCCCCCCCCCCCCCCC
>VZSC01000532.1:0-78499 GCA_013398225.1 Steatornis caripensis
GAACGTCGCCTCCTTAGCAACGAAGGCGCACCGCCGCGTCGCCCACCCTCGTCATTGGCTGCTTCGGAAGCATTCCAACTCCATTGGAGGCGGCAGCGCTGGAGCGGAGCGGAGGCCGTTCGCGATTGGCTCCCCCGCGGCCGTAGCAAGGAGCCGGGCGGGAACTTCGAACGGCGCCGCGAAGCTGCGCGATGGGCGCCGCACCGCCGGGAGAGCCCCGCGGTGAGGGCTGTGAGGAAAGCACGGCCGGAGGGGCGGCCGGTGTCGGGGAGGGTGTAACGGCAAGGTCAGACCTTTTACCCAAAACCCTTTCCCGATCCCACGGAGAACCTGAGCTTGGAAAAAGAAACGAAACGTGTCCCGACGGTAACCCGTTTGCCTGGAACGTTCTCCAGAAGGATCACGAAGCGCTTTCGTATTCAATTCTGCCCAAACCGCTCCTGTGGGCTGGGGTTGAGCGTTTGCTACCCTAAGCCAGAAACACACAGTAAAAAAAAAAAAGAAAAAAAAAGAAAAAACCACAAGAAACCACCGCGTTTTCTAACACCGATCTGAAAGCAGATGTGAACTTCCCTGGGCGCCCGTGACCGTTTTCCTCTGGCGTTCCCCTGCCCTGCTCCCCGGCCCGAGGAAGGGGCTGTTTGAAACAAAACAGTGTTTTCCATCAGAATCTGGGAATTACTGATCTGATTATTATTCCACCTAAGTACACATCTTGCCTCTTGTAATCATTCTGGGAATATTTACTCAAGCACTGTTCTTTTAATCAGATCTAAGAAATTGAGTTAAATCTTCCTTAAGATAAACGGCTCACCAATCGGCTCCCAAGAGCTCCAATTATAAATAAATACAGTGCAACAAACTCACTAGCACATTGTTATAAAATCTCCAAACTAGACCTAGAACGAAACAACAAACCATCAAATTGATGGAACTGATCCATCATAAATACCTCTTCACAAATAATTGCAAAAAAAAAAACAAGGTCAAAAATTCCATGATTAACTTCATGCACACTTAGAGATGACTGTGCAGGCATTACTGAGGGGACAGCACAGAACGGCAGAGGAGCAGGGACTAGCGGAAGAGCAGTAAACCCTTAACGCAGTACTGGCAAATACTTCATGAAAGCCAAGGACCTGTGTGAACTGAAGGGGATCCCCCACTTGGTGGACAAGGGGCAAGTGTTCTGTAAGAAGTAAATTCTCATTATATGTTAGATTCAGTTTCTCATCTGACAGTAACAAACATTACTTAATCAACTATAACTTAAGCAATTGTACAAGTTGACAGTTACTGCAAAGGCTGCAGTGGGACCACTGATAGACAGGGAGCGCTGGCATTTAAACTACCGCATCGTGATTAATCCCTCAGTGAAGGCTTCAGCGAAACAGCTTTAACCTGGAAGACCAGTGGCATATTTTTCAGAAGGGGAAAAAAAGAGTAGAGACAGCCTTCAGGGTTCTTACAAGGCATGAAAAATGAAAATCAGCTAGTGTGTGCAGAGCTTTTAAGATGGAGTCTGATGAACGCCTGGATAGCTGAGGCTAAAAAAAAAAAAAACACCCAAACCTGACCGCTGTTGTAAACTTACAGAAGAGAGAACACTTGTTCTGAAGCCTGTTTCTAAGAAAAGTCTCATTTGTACTGGGTTTCTGTTGATAATGTATTACAAATGAATCCTTCAGTATTTGGCATCCTTCACTTGACTACTGCACCAATTAACTAATTATCGCAAAAGATAAAAGGACTCATGAATAATACAGAAACTTGCCTTTTTTTGCCATATAAACCTGATTTTGCACAGTAGCTTCGTAACTATATATGTTAGCTATCAGAAGTAAACATAAAATACAAAAATATTAGTAAGTGTAAGACTGACGTATAAGGTCAAATACTATGAACAAATAATAAGTTACAAAGGTTGTTAATAGCAACCATCAGGTTGCCTAACACTTGTAATTACTTTTATTACACTCTACTGGCTAGAATTCTTGAGGTCTTTCTAAGAGGCTCTCAAAATTCCCTGATTTGGAGCACCCCACGATTTCAAGCAGAGAAAACTACGTCAGCCTTGCAAAGTGGCTTTTCTCTGTCATTGAAATTCCATTCAGTTCTTACCAAATGTTTAAAATCACCGTTTACATTTTCTCACCTGCATTCCTTACTATAATTTTTTGGTAAAGGGCCAGAAGAGTAAGTGGAATACAAAAACCACTAAAGGTTGGATTCATGTTACTGCAGCTTACGTCAGAGCCACACAATAGAACAAAACCAGAAGGGAAAGAAAGGGCAAGAGCTCCTGATGAGAAAACCCCACCCTGCTTGGTCACTACAAGGAGCAGAAACCAGACAGAGCTTTTCCCCCACATTCCTCCTTGCCAAACTTGGAATCTGTCAGGTAAAGCCTATGTCATGTGTCTATACACACACACATATGTACACACATCAAAGAGCACCTGAGGAGCTGGAGCAATCCCATTCACCCAGAGAAACAGGCCAGGCGCTTCGTGTCTGACGTGGTTCTAGCTTCCCAGCTTCCCTGTTGAAGCACTAGACAGGCAGAAGCTCTGCCAGGCTATGAGTGAAAGAGAAGAAAGCTGGATTATTTTCCTTAGCCTCACCTGAAGCTCACCCTGTACCAAGTGATGCTCTTGTCTCTGGAAAACAAACTTATCCCTCCCTGCCAACGTGAGTAGGTAACTGAGAAGGTGGCAGTTTAGGTGTCAGTACTGGAGTTGCACAGTTAAGCCTGCGCCAATAAAGTGCAGTGAGCTACTGTTGTAAAATACAGTCTTTGATTGCTCAGATAACCATAGATTTCCTATCCTTCACACAATTGTGTGTGTTCTGCATGGAACCCATACCTTGTTTGGTGAACAGAATGAATGTAAAGGAGGTCGCCATTAGGATGCAGAGAGAACCTCACACCTTTGATTTCTCAACTGTCCCATCTTACGCTCTTAAAAAAGATTAAGAAGTGACCTGCACCATCTTTTTTAAGTTCATTAACAAAATCAGAGACCACAGGATATCACAAATGATAAACTATAACTTTGTTACAAGGGAAACAGGGCGTTTCTCTAGTGAGTATTGTAGTATTTCTTTCCTACTAAGGGAAACTGCTACTGATGGGCTCACGTTGACACTAGAACTACGGTCAACTGGATGAATGTATTAGTGGATAAAATACCTACAACTGCTCTATTGTTTGGTGATCACATTGTTGAGTACAGCCTACTAAACACCAGTAGGTAAGTTTCCTAGTCCTGAAAGGGTGACTGAGATTACCTAGCTTGTCTAAGGCGACACAGTGAATCACATACAGGTGCTGGACAGGAACCCAGGGGTGCGGCTCTATGGGAGTTTAAAACACCTCAAGGCAACGTTGCCACATTCCCTCCCTCCCTCCCGGCCCCCACCTGCACACTGCCACTGCTCCCTTATGATAACTTTGGTGCCAATCTGAACTGCCAGGGGAGACAGTGTCACAGTTTAAAGCTAGGCTGGCTATTAAATGGATACTCTTTGTTAACCCCCTCTCCCCTCAAAAGGGGGAAAGGGAAAAGGGAAAGAGACTTATGGGTTGGAAAAGTTAAACCAGCTTTGATCTAACTACAATAATAATGTATTATAATAACAGGAAGAATAATAATCAAATATATACAAAACCAATATTGAGCTCCCCCCTCCCTAATGATGAGTATGTCACCTGGACACTGCAGGGCACGCCCCAGGAAAGTCCCAAACTGTACCCAGCAGCAGGCAGGAACTGGATTCAGGAATGCACAGATTGGGCTCAAAAGCAGAATATTCAGGCAGAGTCTTCCTCCAATGCTTGAGCAAGGAGCTGGAAAGAGCTGGAAAGAGCTGGAGAGCAGCACCCCACCACATCACCTATATCTCCACTGATAGCCCCATGCTGGGCTTAAAGAGGCTCCTGGGCCATGGGTGTGGGGGAAAGCACCAGGTGAGGCTGCTTAGGGTCCTTAAAGCCCATCAGTGCCCTCGGGCCCCTGCCCATAATAGGAGAGGGAGCGACCCTCCTGATCCCTCAGCTTTATACTGAGCATGGTGTGTATGGGATGGAATACTGCATCTGGTCAAACCACGACAGATGGTTAAACAGGTAAGGGGCCTTATACTAGGCAATGACCTTTCTGGTAACATGAGCTTGTATACAGCTTGGGTCTCTATGCTGCTGCCCTGTGGGATCAGATAAACGCCTGACCCAGCTCAACTGATGCAACCGGGATATGCAGGAGAGAGTGGACCGGACTGTGGCGACACCAGCTTAGATCACTTAAAACATTATGTAACAAGACCCTAAGTCCCTGTGCTCTAATCCCTAACATGCGTATGTCACAAATGATAGTTAGAAACCTTCCTACAGTAAATGCATTCTTGTGTTTTATAATTTGTGTGTTTTACAAGGATAAAACTCACAGCTTCTGCTTTCATTTTAGTGTCTCTTACGTATTAAGTGCAACGACTCTGAATGATTTTCATCACAGGAAAATACTTTGTGACCACTGCATGCAGTGTAGCATTGTGGTGATTTCTAATAATCTATAAACTTCTGCAGAAGGGTGAAGCTCTGAATTTAAAGCTGCTGAGCAGTGACACAGATAGTCATTGCCACAAACAACAGTAAAATTATTTAACAACATAAAGGATCGAAAACAAGGGGATGCTGTTAGTTGTTTAATGCTTGTTATTACATTGGAAGGGTGGAGGAAGAAAGCAAAGCTATAAAAAAAGTTTGTTATTTAAGTACACGCATACTGTCTCGACCCGAAGAACTGTGAAACTGTGAATAGTTTGCAGCTATGGCAATGGTTACAGTAGTGAAAAGGTATTTGTATCTTTCCTTCCTGTTCTAAAAACATTATTTTTAAACACTGTGAATACAGCCATTAGCATAATGCTTAAAGAACTAATGTGCAGTGAGGANAGTAGTGAAAAGGTACTTGTATCTTTCCTTCCTGTTCTAAAAACATTATTTTTAAACACTGTGAATACAGCCATTAGCATAATGCTTAAAGAACTAATGTGCAGTGAGGAAAATGATAAATAATGACAGCAATTACATTATTAGATAACACACCAAGTCCATATGGTCTAGGGCTTCAAATTACCAGGTACTGAACTGTAAATAAGATTGGAACTCTTTTTTTTTCCTTAATGGTGGTAAATACCCTCTCTTTATAGTTCTGCTGCCAGCTAGAATGGCAATACCATGCAAATCTTTCACACTACAGATACTAACACAAAAAAATGCATTCGTGCTATCTACCTATTTGAGCATACTATATCTTATGGGCAAGGAGTTATGATATCTCAAGGGGCATTTGGTAAGATGGAAACCTATTTCCTTTATGGCCCACTCCTCCCTGACTCTCGTGGGTCCATAGCTTGCATCTCCTTTGGCTCCATTTTTGTTAGGATTGTACTCTTAACTGTACGTACGTACATCTACTCTGAGCATCACTCTGTTCAAGTGAGAGAGAAAAGTGGTTAAGACATAAGTGCACTACCTAAAGACTAAGACATACACCTGTCATAGTCATCTCTGACTCTTTCCATCTTTACCACCAACTTTTTTGAAGTGGAGCATGTAGAAAATGCCTGCTGGTAAGTTACGTTGCTTCTTTTTCTTGTTAGGGCCCTCCAGATCTGCTTTTTCTTTGGTTTCCATTCAGTAATTTCCTCCCTCTGTCACCTTTAACTCTTTTTTTTCTTCTTAAACTACTTCTATTTTCTCTTTTCCTTAAAGGCCAACTCTCACAGTGGTATGTGGCCGTCATCTGCACAATTGCCTTAAAAAGTTTGAGTTTCGCCTCTTTGTTGATATCTCTCTATTCCAAGTTCTTGATCATTTATCATGGCTGCCCTTCCTGTGCCCAATCTCCATTTCAACACCCCATTCCTATGAACTACCTAAATTAAAGCTCATACTTTGTTTCTGTTTTTTTATGGTCTATATATATATAATATACATCTATTTATTATATATTTATTTATATATATGTGANAGCTCATACTTTGTTTCTGTTTTTTTATGGTCTATATATATATAATATACATCTATTTATTATACATTTATTTATATATATGTAAAGTTATCTATAAATAAATTATTTATATATACAACTTATTTAAAACATTTATATATAAGACTTCCATGTAGGTACTATCTGATAATCTATGCTTTGCTTCTTACTGTGTTCACCTACTGGTCAAATCTTTTCAGTCAGTGAAATAATTAAGAACATCACCTACACCACAGCATTCATGGCTAATCAAATTACTTATTAGCCTCTATCCATCTTAATGCTGTCTCTCTAAAATCTTCCAGTTTGAATGGATAAGAATAGGTAAGTACACATCCTTATGTTACACACATCGCAGCCACCTCAAGATCGCTTCTGCTGTTTTTACAGGCAAGTTCTAGAGTGAGTTTTCAGTCACTCAGCCTATTGCAGTGGGAAACCCGTCTCAAACAGCCATAGCTTATCAACCACTAACTGCAGTGATCCAAGAGAATAAATAAAAATGCAAGGAGAAAACACCTGCGTTCTACATCTTAATGACTTTGGTTATCACTTGATGTCCTCACCTCTTCTGAGTCTAAATTCCAACAGTTTCATTGGTATTTCTCACATCCTTTTTGTATTAACCCTTTCCAGGAAAATATTTATGTGTGTTTTAAATCTTTCCAGGGTATCTAGCGTATCATGCAAATGATAGCATAGAAAACAACCAACATTTATATATACGTCTCAGCATTCCTGAATCGCTCTAACTCAGAGTAAGTTCCCTGTTAAATTTGACCAAAAGTGAGAATGAGAATCAGAGCTCTTTTAGAAACAACATACAGACTTCAAAAAGCGGAGGTACATCTAGCTGAGGTTTTATTCTTTCACAGTGCACTTCCCTGTGAAATTCAGAAAGTCTTAAAATTCAGAGTTTCACAGTACTCTCATATCCAAGTACGGTCTTACACACATTTCGCAGAGATAAGCAAACATTAAGGGCTCAATACAAGTGACCCAAGCTTGTGACAGTCCCAATCCAACATTTTAGATTATAGCAGTAGCTCTCTTCTTTCTCAAGAAACCATTTATCTCTAAGTGGCAACAAAATATTTTCAACTGGGTGCCCGCAGTCAGACACTTAAATCCACGCTGAGATGCATAAAGATTATGACAATCAGGAGTGAGCAGCCACTAAAATACCTACAAATCAGTGGTGTATGCTGACTTCTAGGTGTGCTGCTAAATTAACTTCTGTTAAAAGCTAGTGACTTTTTTTGCTCAGGAGACCAGTTTCAGAAATCTGAAGACCTAATGACCATGCTAAATGATACATTTAAAAGTACCCAAATTCGTAATCCGTGAAAACTGGAAAAATATTATTTGTTCTCTCATTAGACTGTTCTAGCCTGGACAGCAGTAACAGTTGCATAGAAAGGTATATTAGTCGTCTAAATCCCATTCAGAGTACTTACAACTGCTGAATCAAAAGTTCATTACTTTACTCACAAATGCTGAAAAGTTTTTCATTTTACAACTCTTACTGAAGAGCTCAAAAGAGGCATGGGTATTAAGTCCTCAGGCAGAATACAACTCTAAGCAAACTAGAATATTCAACGCAGCATAGTTTATTTGCACAGATAATCAACCACGGCTTTTTCTGGTCTACAAAACTGGGTGCTGACTTGGTTGCGATAAGCCATAGAGTATTATAACATGTTAGCTCATGCTTGGTGGCAACAGGTTTGTTTTCCAAGATTGTGTAATCCAAATTCCTTTTCTAAGAGATGATTTTGAGAAGCACTATTAAATGGAATAATTAATGAGAGCACAGAACAGTAGAGAAGTAAACTTTTTTTTTTTTTTGCTTGTGGTAAGCTTCAAACATTAAAAGTATCAATTTGTAAAAACCAAATATGATTTTAGGAATGGGAATTTCTGCTTGTGCACGAAGTTTCTGCTTGCGTTACAATCAGGTTACTGTACCCAGCTGTAGCACATGACAGAGATTTTAGGAACACAGTTAGGGCCACATTTACAATACAAATCGGGAATGTGTTGCAACTGCATTCTTTGATTTGATTGTAATGTAGATGACTGTAAGGCTAATTAAACACCATCTACTGTTCACAGGAGAAACCTCCAGCTGTTGCTTAAGCACAGTTTAAAGACAGTTTTATATGAAACAGGTTATGACATGGTTTCACCGACCAACAAGGACTGAGATTTTTCCATGTTATAACAAGACTCTAGAATTACTTTAGCCTTGGTTTAAACACATTCAAAATACGTTTAATACGGGTCTTGCTAGCAAAGCGCTAAGAGACTTCAACATTCATTGCGCATAACTGCAGATAACGCATTATAAACATGTACTGTATTTTGACCCAGACAAAATCAGTTCTCCTCTGCTGATACTCAACCATTTGGCCAAGCTGAACGGTGTTGGGCTTTTATTGTCACAAGGGTCTTGAGACAACGTTCAGGCCTGTCAAAGCCACGATTTGGAAAAGAAAAACCCAAATAACATCTCCCTCCTGTACAGTGCTTTCAGCTGCAAATCAAAAAGCACCTTCTTAAGATCACTATCATTAACTCGATTTTCAGAGAAGAAAACTAAGCCATGGGGATGTGCTACTACACGCCCAAGACCAGACTGAAGACCGGTAGCTGAGATAACTGAGGTATGGTCCTATGTCAAGAAGTTATTCCCATCTACTCCGCTATTCTGTAGAGCATCTTAATATAATAATCCCGATGAAACTGTAGATGGAACCAGCACAAAAATTAATTTGCACCAGAGCAGAGGGAATATTGTGGAGGTAAATTCCATAAATCCTTACAGAAAGTCCATAAAGTCTCTAAATATAATTCAGAGTCGTCACCTTCAAAATAAAAAAACTGCTGTAACATGATCCCCAGGCAGCACAGAAAGGTAACACGTAATCCAGCCTACATATGATCGAGAGAAGACTAACTGTAAAAGTTTTCTGGACAAATGAGAACCAGCACAGGGGTTTGGAACCAAATCAATGATTTGTATCATCACATTTTTGAAACAGTGTGAGGAACATCTAGCCTAGTTTTAGTATTTTGTGAAACCGCTCCTCAAGTAGCAGGTAGGAACTGTTGGGTTTAATCCCAGGGCCACATTAGCCTGGCAACTCTTGGGGAACAAAGATGTATGTAAAGAGTCCAGCTTTCAGTGGCCCCAAAAAGTGATAGTAGCACCAACACAAGAGATTGCAATAACTGGCTATAATCTCCAGGAAGCTTGACATTTCAGAAGCACCTACTGCTACAACCTCTGAGAGTCTAATACAGACACTAATCACTGCGCCAAGTAATCTCATGAGAAAGTAATGGTCTTCACCATTCCCAGTTTCAGGAG
Organism: Steatornis caripensis; assembly: GCA_013398225.1. NCBI lineage: Eukaryota > Metazoa > Chordata > Aves > Caprimulgiformes > Steatornithidae > Steatornis > Steatornis caripensis. The sequence continues at coordinate 9,427 of VZSC01000532.1, forward strand.
CTTCTCTTGGCTGGATAAGTTTGAAATACATTTCATTTTGCTGAGTTTGTTGAGGTGACCTTTTAGTAACAGCTCTCACTACAGAGTGAGAAAATCACTACACGTGATTTTACTTTTTCTGGGTGGTTTCACTGGTTCTAGGGGACCCGACGCTGCAGGTAGCCAATACGTAAAATCTCCCATCTGAAACCCTTCTCTGTTGGCATGTTTATGCTGCTTGCAACGTTTGCAGTTACGGTCATTAAATAAGTTTTCCTCAAGTGCGGAGTGACCCATGAAAGTGAAAGTGACCAGCGGCAAACCGACTACAAGACTGAAGACAGCCAGCGCACCAGCACCTCGAGGCACAGATGCAAAAGACACTGTCTATTGCCCGAAAAACAACATCCTCACATCTGCCCCAGCGTGGGGAGAACCTGACAGGCACCACGCAAGTTAAACCCTAGCTTCGGACACACGCCACGCAACTTTCCACTCTGTAAGCGAAAGCTGTTTTCCGGCATAAAGCTGAACTGTACGAATCCAGAGCACAGCGGCTCTATGATCCATCTTATCATCTCATTCTGACACCTGATGTGCCTTCCAGATTGTTACTCAAAGCTCTGTATCTACATGTGGCCAAGTATAACTCGGGTTAAAATCTTAAATGGTGTCACTTCTTAGTGCCTCCATGCAGCCATATGTAAAATGGGGATAATTGCTTACTTCATTAAGGTGTGGTGTTTGTAAAAGGTTTGAGAGTCTCAGATGAAAAGGACTTTCCTTGCAAAATGTAATTATAATACCATTATGCCAGAGGTAAGGCAGGGGCCTGCGATTCCACATACAGTATTTAAATGCAACTCCTTATCTGTCAAAATCAAGAATTGTGCTGTTTCTCCCGCTCTCAGCTCCTGATCCTCTTTTACTCATCTGAGTTATCCTGACTCCGAAGAATCTGCTCACATACTCCTTCACTAAGGCGTGCAAGTAGTAAATGTTAAGAACTGTTGGGATTAATAGCCTTAAGGTCTCGGGTGGTGTGCGTGCGACTCCTCGAACGGCGCGCGGATGCTCGGGCGGCGGCTTCTCGCTTAACAGCAAAAAAGCGCAGGAACTCAAAAATAGTATCAGTTCTCATCTATTACTATTATTTGTAACTTCCCTTTTTTTGTTAATACTCTCACTGTCGCCAAGCCCACTCGGTCTCTCGGCAGCGTCAGCCTCCCTGAAGGTACTCCTTGCTTCTTACAGCGTGGTGCTCTCTCAGCCCCTGCTCTCCCTTACAGCAGACACGGGAAGGGCTTGCCCACGTCTGCCGAGCACCAGGCGTCCCGGGCATTTCACGTAATTACGAACTGCCACGTTTCAAACCAACGTCAGATTTTCTCCCGCTTGCTTTCCAGCGAGGCACGGGCACGGCGGCACCGCGCCCGTTTTTCCATCGCGCCTCCTGCAACAGCCCGCTGCGCAGCTGGGGGAGCGGGGATAACCGCCCTTCCGGGCGCGCGGCTCACGCAGGGAGCGGGAGACCGAACGGGCTAAAGCGGGAAAGGCGGGAGGAGCGAAGGTGGGGAGGGCTGGCGAAGAAACGGCGCTGTGACGCGAGTCTGGGGCAGACGCGTGGGGGGGGTTATGACGGGCAGAAGAGGGGGCCAGGGAAGCGGGGCGGCACCCCGCCCACCTCCCGCAGGGCTGGCAGGGGGAGCGCAGCAGCTGCCAGGCCCACGCGCGCAAACCCTGCCCCAGCGCCGCTCCCCACGCGCTCCGCCCCGCCCCGAGTCCTTCTTGGGTGCTGTCCTCGCTCATGCTTTCAATACAATTCCATCTCCTAGACATCTAATGTTTGTAAGTCCACGGCTTCATACTTTTTTTTTTTAGAAGACATATTCATCTTCTAGCAACGCTTAATTCATAATGAGTAGGACAGTCGCTTAGGATGTTCACTTTTATTTCTGGTTATAAAATCACACATTTAAAGAGATGTTTATCCATATTATCTTCCATTTAATCTCAGCCTGAGAGTTTTAAAGAGTGATTCAATTAATAGGTACTTCAATGTTATTTTCTGATAGGTATAAGTTCACTGTTAAAAAAGAGCCAGAGGTGATGGATTTACATTAGAAGTCTGAACTATTTTAGTGTACATATTTTCAGGACTCTGAAGGAAAATAATGTGTGCTTACAAGTACAAACAGTAGGTATAGGAGCTAACACAGAATGACACAAGTTAAAATAGGTGGCTAAAGAAGAGATTAAAATTGGTTTTTATTTTAATGCAAGTCTATATTTAAGACAAGTCCAGTGTAGTGCTCTCAAGAGCAAAACTAGTATAAAATGCAGTACCCTAGCCTGCCAGGTATAGTGCACCAGCAACAGGTCCTCAAGTCTGCCCAGAGTAGAATTGGAAGGGTCTACTGAGAAACTTCCTGAACATTCTTTGAATTCCTAGGCTTAAATCCCTGTGGATTTAGAAGTGAACAGCAAAGTTGTACAAAGTTAACTATCAAACCTACCTTGCAGATTCTGGATCCAAAATCAGAGCTTCTATCGCATGTGAAATCAACAGGCAGCTCTGCTGTTGTCTGATATTAATACTAAGGAGTTAAAATACTCAAAAGCTGGCATCTAGAACAAGAAATGCAGTATATTTACTGGCATTTTTCCTTAGTTCTCTAGCTTTTGTGAAGCAATCCTACAGTCATGACTCCTTTAGTAAACACAGAGCAAGAACTGTGAAAATCCCAAGTTCTACACTGTTGCAATTTTTATGTCATAACTTGTTCATAAAGTAATTCCAAACAACAGTACAGCAATGTTTATTTCCAAATGGGTTTTAAGCAATTGGTACCTAATTATGTTACTAACTGCTTCAAAATGTCTCTGTGACAGTATACATAGAAAAGAGGATTGTTACGCTGTCCACATGAGAAGGAAAGTGGACCAATACTACGATTTTAAAAGGATACAGTTCTACATTCCTTAGAGTTGCTGAGTCTGCATCAAAAGATGACTGATAAAGATCTCCATAGCGTGTGGCCAGGTTTCTGAATTCCTCCATTGAGTGTTTCATCTACAGACACAATGTTACTAATCAAAAAATCGAATCAAACCAACACAAGCAAAATCCCAGGCATCCAGAAAACCACTACATCGTAACATACAACGCTGAAGGAAGAAGACAACATACTCTGGCAAAATATATGAAGTTCTTGCCTCTTCACACAGATAAAAATCACCTAAGTGACAAACTATTATCCACACATTAAACATTTTTTTCTGTAACACAGCACCAACATAGCGTCCCCTTGGGCTAAAATTAAAGCAAAGCAAAACAAAACAAAAAAATCATCCATCTCCTCCATCCCCTACTGGTAAATCAAACTGCTCTGTCTTTCAAAGACTACACACTGATTCCTTCTTGCAGGCTACATGCATTTTAGAAAGAGTGTCTTGGTGTTCTCTACAGTATCAAGTCAGTTGCCAACACTCACCAAACTCACATTGCAGTATAATCCTAAAATATATATTCTTCCTTAGTGTAAACACAGCATCTGAGGTGTTTGAAAACAAGGTGTGAAAGGTCTTGCTAGAAGTTTGAATGTACTGAGAGACCTACTACACGCATATCCTTGGAAGCTGCATGTGTGAATGCATAAGAAAAACATACATACGTGCTCAGCTTCAAAACATGGCCTGCTGCTGGCAGACATTTTTATAGTTACAGGTGAAAGCCAAGGCCCACTATTTAGCAAAACACTTCACTACCNAGCAGTACTTCCCTGAACTTTTTTTGGTTTCTATAGAAGGCTGTGCCAGCGTTGCTTACAGGCAGAGGGCACTTGTGTGTATCTGGTGGGTCATGATACCAAAGTTGGGAGCTTTGCAAACTTAAGGTTTGAAGCACAGCCCATCCGCTAAAAGATAGTCCCCAAAATCTGTGGTAGAGCTTGCGGCCATCAGTTCCACCACTGCATTTGTGTGTTAGAAGCTCGAAGGCACGACTGGCTCAATGCAACCTCAGAGGATCCAGTGGTGCAGATCCAGGCAAGAGCGAGGACTGCAGGACTGATCTCAGTATCGAGCGTATCGAGCTTTTGTATGTACATTATACTTACAGTTTTAAACCTGTCTTGTAAATGTTTCTGTAACAGTAGCAGAGGTAGCTTTGGTGCAGTGTTGTTCGTGAGGGTTAATTAGCAACCAATGTTAATACTAATGATCGACTTTTCTTCTGGTCATTCTTGTCCAGCGGAAGCCCGAGTCGGTTACCAGAAGTTAGGTATAGAATGGCTTTCTGTGAAATACATCTGCTTTTGTACATTTAGCAAATTGTCTTGGCCACCAGTGGCTCCTCTGATCTTGGAGAAGGTATTTAATATAAAAAAAAAGTTGTCTACGTTCTTCTGGTAACTCTATGGTTTCCTTTTTCTATGTTTGTTTTGCACCACTGCAGCTAAAGGGGCTGCTCTCAGTTCTGTTTCTCGCCATATCCAGTGAGGCCATGTGTGATTAAGTGTTACTTAAGTAGCTCATTTTAATCAGTATTTAAGTTTAGCATAGACGTATGCAGTGTGAAAAGTGTACTTGAACCACAGCTCCTCTGCTGGAAGGAAGTCCTCCTCTGTTGCGAAGTTTAGCCGGCTGAAGGGGTTTTATAAACTGCTGGTAGTATGCAAAGGTAAGAAGTTTTCAGCAGGCAGTGCTGCTCAGTAGCGTGTGGGTCCTAGTCCTGCAAAGTCCCACCCATGTGCTTAAATTCACGTTCACAAGTAGTGCTTTTGAAACCGTGGAATTTCTTTTATATACATAATAATAAACACATATACAAGTCTTTGCAGGAGCAAGGCTGTAATACTTAGCGTGCAATATATTTGTGCATGTGTATCCGGCTCAATTACAAGAAGATTTCAATAAAGTCTTAATTTTCATGCTAAGCAGATGCCATAGAAGTCTTTTTTATGTCTTAAGTCCAATGTGAAGTGCAGCATATCTTGGCATTTTATGCTTTGTGGAGTCCCACTGGACGGTTCCTGGTCTTTGAAAACAAACAATTACCCTGTAGATGTTCCTCTTGTGAGGAGTGTTCCTGTGCACAAGATTGTCTGAAATTTTATGTGAAAGGCTCTAGTTCCATTTTTTTAAATCTGCTGGTTCTTTGTTCAGAGATTCTCTGAAAGCTGCTGCCTCCACCTCTTAATTGTTTCAAAAGTATATTAAAAAATAAAAATTAGATCTTAAGGGAACTGAGGTAAGGCCTGAGCTGAAGTCCAAGATAGTGATGAAAGTATAATTTTGGTTCCACGGTCTAACCCCCATCCTCCTACGCCTAGTGCAGGAGACCTCAAAACTCTGTGGGCACTTGTAGCTTCCTCTGCTTATGCCAGATCCAGTCTGTGTCCAGAGTGAGTGTAGCCTGTCCCGTGGGATGCCTATCTTCTGCTTAAGGCCTTCTGGTTTGCTGTGTACTTGGAGCTGAAGAGGTAATTTATGAGGAGACATCTCACATTCTCTGAAGGAATAGGGTTCCTCACACACATGGAAATAGCCCCGGGAGCAGGAACTGCAGTGCGTGACTCTTCCCCTTTCCTCTGGGCTGTAGAAGGGAGTGAGGAGAACTCTGGAGTGTGAAAGGATCAATGTGTCGAATGCCCAAGCGTCCAAAAACTGACATTTAGGTGCTTTATCAGGTTATGGGGATTTTGTTGACTTAGTCTTCATCTCTTTTGTGAAGTAGTGTGATTTTGAGGCAGTAACACTACATCTGTATTTATGGGTTGTGTGCATTATTGGGATGGTCATTGTCTTTTTTCCTGTCTCTTGATGGTATTTAGCTTGCCTGTCTGGTCTTTGGGGATAGTTTATTTTTTTTCTTTCACTGTAAAGCTACCTGACAAAATGGAGCTTATGATTGAAACACCTGGGTAGTTTTGTAATAATAAGCAACCAGAAAGCAAAATTGGAGCTTGTTGAAAATTTTTAAGCTAAAAGATGTAACAAGGTACAGCTTATCTTAAATGGACGAGGAATCAAAATTGTTTTTGATGTTACTATTTTTTGGGTGAAAATCAGATTTGGCTTTCCTTCTTAAATGCATCCACACTAGCCTTTTCTTCTGTTTGCGCCTCTTTGGTTTAAATAAACTTTTAGGTAGTTTTAATCTGTTTATTCACAGTTGATGCTTTGGTAGGCAAGAAATCTCAGCATTGTTTTTTTGTGATTCCTTTAAGATAGCGCAGTTTGAGATGTTTTTCTTTTGAACGAATGAGAATGATTTTTCAGTGGCTAAATCTGTTGTTTTTCACTTGTTAATGTATAATAGAATACATTTTTAAAGCAAACTTACTGAATTGAAGGATGACTTCATGTGAAGTTTTGAAGGATTGGGAAGATTTTAAGGTCATTGTCTTCAACTTTCCTTGTCCATGCATAATATAATGGAATTTGGCTCAGTTTTAGTGAATTGGCAAGGTTAGGTTGTGGTCAGGTGAAGGTAATGTAACTATGCAAATGCAATGCCTTCCCTTCTGAGCAATGTTGATCAGTATTTTTGGCTTTAGATGCAGAGGAGAGTAAAGAAGGCTTTAAGATTGCTCTTTAACATACTTCTCAAGGTCAGCAAATCAATGCTAAAAGTGCCATCTGGAATTCAGGACACAAGACTGTGATGCAGCACAAAGCGTGTAAAAGGAACATGTGTATTAGTTTTAAAATATATTTTCCTCTCTGTCATTGCTGCCCTAATAAGCAGTTGTACGTGTTATGGTCAACTATATATGAGCAACTTCTGAAAATACCTAAGGGACTATAAACTTAGCACTAATTAAGCATAAGTCTGGCTAACATTAAAAAGACTTTCTAGCAAAAGGATTTTTCTTGAGAGAGTCAGGTATGTCACATGTTGGATGAATGATGTCCTGGTAATAAGAGAACACCGACCCACAGCCTGCCTGTGGTGTGCTGTAGCTGTTGTGAGAGTCTCGTGTTCTGCTTAGGTGAAGAGCTTAGATACCAAGCTTTGCTCAACACCAAGTCTTTTGGAAACCAGAACTCTCCTTTCTAGTTTTTTCTTTTTGTCACTAACACTGTAAACCTTAAATTACCATGTGATGTAGAAACAACTCTGAGAAGAGGGTGGTGAATGTGTGTGTTGGTGATCTAATAAACTAGCTGAATGATGATGTGCCAAAACTTGCTAATGATGCAAAAGTATTTGGATTAGGCAAGATTGAAGAAGACTGAGAAATTGTAAAGGGAATCCAAGAAAGCTGGGTAAAAGGTAAGCATAGCAGATGATGTTGATAAATTCAAGAATATGCATGTTAGAAGGAATAATCAAATTACTCGTTCATGTTACTAGATTGTAAATTAACTGTATTTATTAAGGTGAGGAGAAAGATTTCAACACTGTTTTATTTGAACTTGTGCACCTCCTTAATGCTTAGCATTGGGCAGAAAGAAATGCCGCAGTCACTGTGCAATGCTGTGTTAATAACACGAAGAATGTCATTAAACTGGTGCTCGTATTCACTTGGAACAATCAATTTGTGATCTCCTATAAAGGAAGAGAGATTGGAAAATATTCATAGGGCGAGCATATAAACCAAGAGCCTGGTAGGATGGAAAAGAAAAGCGAGCTGTTCCAGTCACAGCTACAGCCAAAGCGGTGTTAACTGTGATGCTCTAGGGCATAAATCAACAGTATCTTGACCGGGATTAAGAAATTTACCTTAGGACAGATCATGCTATCAGTGTCTGCTGTGGTATTTCATATGTTTTCTTCTGGAGAACATAGGGTAAGCTGCAGTTAGAAACAGGATACCGGGCTGATGACTTGACCCACTATAGCAGTTTGATTTCTGTATTGTACTGTGAATGATGGTGGTTTTCATTAAATATTAATGCAGGTGGAATTGAAAGATTTCTTTTTTATGTATAGTCAGGCTTCATAGAAAGTGTAACTTGGACTTTAACTCTTGAACACAATGAAGTTTGATGTCTTGGTTTCTTCTGTCATGCTCTGCAGCAGCCTAGGCTGGTTTACAGAAGAACAGAAATGAGGGTTAGGCTTCATTTAAAAGGCAGTTAGAATTGGTATCTATTATTAATCAGTTGGTTATGATGATCAGTGATTTTTAGTATGTGTTGTAATGGACAAGGAATATTTTGTAATTTGTGTAGTTAATACAAATATATTTGAATTCTGTAATAGAGCAATAGTTGAGTGTCTGACTGTGACAAATAGATGGAACAGTTTCTGGAGGTCACTAGATCTTCTGTAACTGAGAGGGTCTTTCAAAGAAAATATTGTCAAAGCAATAGTATACCAACGCCATGGAATACTTGCACATCTATATACTGTAAATGTTAATCTGTTGTAGAAGAGAAAATGAGGAAAAAAATTGATTTAGTGGCAGGCACCGTCACTGATCTAATGATCAACACCTCATATTAACAGATTCGTGTATGTAGAGTATACCACAGTTAAGCTTTGTCTGAAGAGGTTTTGGAAAACTATACTGTAACCCAGAGTATAAAATGCAAAGTCTTGCAGCTTTTGGTTGGTTTGAGCAACCAGAACGAGCTGTCTTGCAGGCTGCCTGGCAGCTATCTACAAAATAAAGCGTGGACTGGTTTTCTGGCTTCCCAGTTGGAAAGGCTGAAGGTATTTTGAAGGTAGCCTTGCACTGCTTTTCCGAACTCAGAAAATAAGGTTGATGGGAAGGCCCTCATTTGTGAAACAGCATGAAAGTGATGTCCTCTTTTGGCACTCCATCCTTTGAACATCAGGCTCAATTCAAAGCATGGCCACCTGAAGGTCACTGGGTGGGGCCTTAGCCCAGGAGAAGCTGGCTGGCTGTGTAGGAGAAGCACGAGGTTACTAGTATTTGTTTTAACTTGTGTTTGTGCAATTCTTTCTTGTTTTTTCAACTGAGAAAATAGTTTGCATTCCTCAGGTTTTTTAGATTAGCTCTTATCATGGAACTCCCTCTTTTGAGAGGAGGCATTTGCTACCTTGTAGATAAAATGCCTTTAGCTCTTTATTGATGACGATAATTAAGCTAGGTTTTTCGACAAGCCTGGGCAAAGTCAGGGGACCTTGCCAATCTGAGATTCAACTAATAGAAGCCAGGTCCCATTTTTGATGTCTACTGCTACATGCTATTTTCATTTCGACCCCTTCCCTCAGCACTTTCATTTGTTCTTTCAACGCAAAACTTTATCCAGTTGGTAGTAGAAACTCTGCATTTTCTGAGTCTGTGATATGCAGTGCTTATCTCAGGTTCTTCAAAAGCGAGACAATGTGTAAAGGAATTTCTACACAAAACTTTGTGCCTGTTGTTTAGCAGGACAGAGAGAGAGGAGAGGGAAAAGCAATACATCCAGTGGCCTAATGCACCTTGTGCTGAGGCGGAGTAAAACTGCTGCTGCCTTCAGTGGAAGCAGGCTTTGAAAGTCCTAGCCCAAACATAGAAAAGATAGATTTCTGAGAAAATCTGACTTCCCCCTTAAGTGATTTGTGAAATGCTCAATGTGAACAGACCTGCCTCAGGAGGAAAGAACCCTGATGAGCTTTAGGGGTGATGGGAATTTATTTCAAAGGTCCTGAAAAAGAGGCATCTGAAATGATCGTGGTTTTGGTTTTTTTGTTTTTTGTTTTTTTTTTCTTGGTAGGCATACTTTAAGAGCTACTGAGTAGGACTGATGTCTATTTACATTCTTCATAGTGCTGTGAAGATTCGGTCTGTTTAGGACAATGCTTTGGTCAGCTTACCAGATAAAGAAGTCGGCTGCTAACTTATCAAGGGGATGGCTGATAGAGGCTTTTGCTGGTAGGCAGAAATACTGTCCAAAATTTCAGAGCTCTGGTAGGTTCAGAATGGAGGGTGGGCAGGGTAAGTTTCTGTTTGTGAATAAAACAAGTCATGTAGACGTATTTGAGTAAAGGTCCTGTGATTCCTTGCGCCTTTGCCAAGACTGTTGTGGGAATCTCTGATAGCAGAGGAAGCTAAATCACAGTGTTGATACTTATGTGCTGCTGCTGCTGCTACCCACTTTGTTGTGGTTCTTTCTGAGAACAGAGAAAGGCAATGACAGAGTTTCCTTGCAAGTTTTCTTCCATGTGTCCATGTTCCTCTTGGTAGCTTGGTGCCCTGAAGTGCATTTGTGCATAGTTGGGAATCTTGTTCATAAAACACAACTAAAATATTCCAGGAGAGCATTACAGAGGCAGGTTAGCATTTAGCATCCAAATACTAAGTATGTTTGTTGCTAGTAATTTCACTTCCAGATTTTTTTCAAATTAATTTTCTTTCTGACAAGCTGGAAATAAAAGCTGCCACTTAAAGATGAAAGTTATTTTTGCTTGTTAGATATTTTAGGGCTTTTGGTACGCAGTTTAATGTTTCATACTGCTTAATGTTATGTAGAGAACAGAGTTTAAATAAACAGAATGCTGCATATTGAGAGTTAGATTTAATTTAATAATTGATGTTTTTTAATTCCTTTCTGCATTGCAGAACGGGCTGGGAGTTTTACAAATAGCAAAAGGCGTAACATGTGTCTTGAATTACAGTCTAAGGAAGAGGAGAAGAAATTGTTTGGTGCAACAGACAAGTGGTGTGTTGAGGAGGGCTGGCATTTATCTGAGGATTTAGGTTTCTTTGGTCATAGCCTGCCCTCCTCTATCTCTGGTTCATTTCTCAGAAGTTTTTCTGGTTTCTGTATTTAACTGGTAAATTGTCATAAATATGTGCATTTAAATATGCAAATCCAGGAAGGCACATTTCCTGCGAATTTACAGTTCAGTAATTCAGAGACAGTTATGTCGGAAGGGAATTAGTGATAGCACCTCAGGACCTGACCTTATGAAGTGATGAGAGTTTCCCTGGAGCTGGAATGGATGGAGGCACAATTCAAGGAGAATACAGCAGCTTGGATTTTGAGATCTTCTCTACTTGCTGTATGTTAGTTTTGCTCTAGCTCTTCATGTTCTTTATTGCTGGCGTAGTAACCTAAAACAGTTGCGCACAGAACAGCTCTGAGCTTTTGTAGTATTTATTTGCACGTAACTCTTCACTGCTGAAAGGATAAATGGTTAACGTGGCTAGGATGTGCTTTTAAAAAACATTAAACGTTGCCTAATGATGGCCCAGTTGTTTCTTCTGATGTACAAATGGATTTATCCGGAGAGACTGAGATATTCTTACAGTTTTCCTAGAACCTGACTTGGGTATGAAGATTGTCACCCATGCGCTAATGAATCTGTCAAAACATCTGACAAGGGGTGGATACACATGGGAGACAATTAGTCATTTTGTTCCATTAGTCAGCTTCTGTTGATGCTATATAAGGTTTCTTGCCTACTTTTGTGTTTTAAACTCGTGTTAACATAGAAGTTTCTTAACATGTAGCTTAACTTTTGTGCTAGCTTTATGTATTCTGTGTCCTTGACAAGTACCACTAACTCTGCATACAGCTGTGATATTTTGCACTTCCTTCCGCCCCCCCAGAGTAATACACTGAAATAGTTGTGAGTGTTAAGACTCACAATTGCAATAATACAGTAAGTTCCATGGAAGTAAATCTGTTAAATGAATGGAGTATTCAGCTAACCTGGGAAAACACTGTCCACTGTTAAACAACGCTTGATTTTACTTTCTCTGTTCTCCTTAGTAGAGTGGATTTATAATGTAATTTAATTTATTTTTTACTTGGTGGAATCAGAGCAAATGCATTTCTCAGTCTCTTTGTGTTGTGTGTTGCCATCAAATAGAACGACAGAGGATATGACAATGACAGGGAAGGATATCCTCAATTATTCCGATATTTTCTTAGGATGAAAAAACAGACTTGTGCATGGTTGTCTTAAAAAAGCTTTTTGCTACAGCGTGAGAGAGCTGCGGCTGCAGTTTGGAGAGCAGAACGTGATAGTTTGTTGAGTGCCTTTTACAAAAGTTAAAATACGGGAATGAAAATAAAATAACATTTAAAGCTTACATGTTGAAAAAGACCCTTTGATAATACAGTGAATAAACTATAATAAAATGATTTTATAAGATTAAGGCAGAATCTAGATTGTTTATCAGGAAAAACTTCCCGATGATGAGCTCTATGATTGTATTCATTTTTATTATTGTATTAATCTCTCAGGAATAGTAGCTCTGTTTTGGGGACCATGTTAAAATAACAGTAGACAGTCCATTAGAGCATTCAGTGAAGATTCGAAGTATCTGTCAGAAAAATGGACAAGGTTTGGTTCTGGCTTTGTAATCAGATAGGTGTCTTTCTTTGTAGTGGTTTGAAGAAATAAAATATTTTTAAAATTAAAAATGTGATATTAGCTGCATAAGCTCCAGTAATTATTTTTCTGCAGCTCTATTAAGGATGAAAATGAGCTGGGTTATCGAACTTGGGAAATAGTCGTCGTGGTTTTGTTTTTTTTTTTTTTTTTTTCCCAGCTTGGGTGTTTTGTAAGCATTTTTTAGCAAAGAATCTGATAAAACAGTAGTATAAAACCAAACCGGAGATCTTTAATTTTGGCAGCATCATGTTTTGGGGCCTTCACGAGCCAAGTGATCTCCTTTGCAATAGTTCATACCTTTGTACCTGTACTTTGATATGCGTTCTTTGTTGTCTTTATCCTGAGGCATTTGACAGGCCGTGTATTCATTCGCCCATGTATATTTTCCTGGCCCAGCTATGGCTGCCTTGAGGGGTGATGCCCAAGCTAGTTTCACGCTAGCTATGCTGGGTGCTTTGTATGCTGGGTTTCATCAGACATCATTAGACCTGCTCTCCACAACATGCTTTAAGCAAGGTGCTAAATTCATCTCATGGAGAACCAGTGTGGATAGGAACTGTTTGTGTGAATACTTAAGTGTAGGTTTCCTCCACTGCTGTCTCAGTGAAGTTATTTTACTGGCATTTGTGATGATCTTTGTGTACAGGGATCACACCTAAAAGAATTTGATCAGTATAACCCGGATAGTGCTGGGTATGAAGTGCTGACTGTAGTGAAAGGGGCTGTGCACCAAACAGTGCAGAATCTGTTCTGGATAATGTTGTCAGCGTTGGGCGTTTTATTAAGTCTTTATGCATAGAGACCTCTGCCTATTAGGAAAAGAGGTGGAGGAGAGTTTGAAATGGGGTTTTTTGTTGTGTTGTTCTGTTTTTAAGACCTAATACGTCTCTCATCCCCATAATGGTGGAGAAAGATAGGAGAGCCAAATTAAGTTGATAAAATATCAAAGGTGTATGACTTAAGAGTAGTCCTGTCAACTGATGAAAACTGTTAATCTGTAGTCTCCCAAATGTGATGTGCTTTATTACAGGCTATGTACGATTGCATGGTGTACTACCTATCACCACAACCGTTGTGGCATTTTGGATTGGAAAAGAGATGTCTAGACATGGCCATAAGCTTTACCTCTGCAGTTTATATCCCTTGGGAGTTGGAAATGTGTCAGACAGTGAGAGGATCCCTTTGTATTTGGGAAGCTTTGAAATACTGGAATCAATTACAGTATTTGTCTGTATATGCCTTTAAAGACTATGTGTTAAATATTGTGTGCCATCTTTTCAGTGATTTGTATACTTTCATCTCTTCTTGACTTAAGAAATATGGCAATGAATGGTGGTTCTGATGATCTGGTGGACATGTAAGCAGAAGACGTTATCGAATATGTGGAAGCAGTTCGGGCACTGAGTTTGTTTAAATGTGGATGCGTTAGCTCATGAACAGTGAGAACTTCACAAGGACAAACAGCAAGGTCAGAGGAAACGAAAAACAAAAGAATGCCCCATTGCCATGTCTGGTAAGACCGAGCACTGATTACTCTGTCCTTGTCCTGCCAGGATCATGATGATGACAGCTGTGTCTTATGTCCCTGACCAGGTAGACTGTAAGGCATAGGTAATTGAGACTTGGTTAGGTTAAATTCAGATCTCTTCCTGGAGACAGTTGTGGAGCAGCATAAGTAGACAAAAGGGTCTCAGAGTTTCATGCAAGAGAAGCCTGTACAGTCTGCATGGATTCTAAGATAGGAGAGGTTAAGTGTTGCAGTTGGGTACGTACTGGCATCGTAACACACCTTGCATCGTTGTTACATGCTAGGAGAGCGGAAAATTACAACTCAGTTATTCAGGACTGTAGTAAATCTAGTTAATACCTCATGCTTCTGACACGTCTTGTCAACATGGTGTGGTGATTATTTACCTTGGCACTGTAAGCTCCAAGCAGGAAGTCCAGTTTGGTGAGCACTGCATCCCAAAGCCTCCAGCAAACGCTTGCTGGCCCTGCTGCCGCCAGCATAACCTGTAGCCCTGCTTACCAAACTGGAGAGTTTGTGTGAGTAGAGGTTTGCAGGATCAGGACATGAGTTTGTAACAGGAAATTGCATTTCCAAAGGTGAACATGTGAAAGGGGTCAGTAACTCTTGCCAGCTTGTTGCACGCTAAGTTCTGTTATATTAGACCTGGAGGATTATTACTTGCAAAGTCAATTGCTATGGTTTTATTTTAAAAGAAAAAGCTGTAAAGACTGATGTGCTTAACCCAAGTTCCTTTAGTGCACTTTTTAGCTAGATCTGGGAATAAGTAAACACCTAAAATAATCTCTGGTTTTGTCATCTCTTTGGTAGCGTGCTTGCTTCCTGTGTTAGAAAAGTCATCATTAGATTAGCTGTGTTTAAGCTTCCTGTCCCACCAGAGTTTTTTCCATTATTTTTGCAATCTCTTTCAGGAGGTACTGATAACATGTTTCTGTAATAAAGGTTTCAGTTAAATTATGGTGGTTTTTTTTTTCCCCCTGTTGGGATTATTATTTTTTTTTCTCTCCACTTTCTTTACTTTGTGTAAAATAGTTTTCTGACTCCGGATACTTTCTCAGATTTTTTTTTTTTTAATGGCAGATGCTATTGTAATAACCCGCAGGCTAAGAAAGCATAATACTACTTCTGTCTGCAGTTGGTGCTCTTTAATAATTTGTATAAAAAGCCGAAGAGCCTTTTTAGCTTTATCACTTCTCATTCCCGCTCTGTGAAGTACCCCAGGTTTTTAAATGAACTTTTAAGTGTGGTGTATGTGCTCTAAGAGCAGTGTCCTTCACTGTGCCAGAGACTGAGGACTCCAGTTTGCATGAGTCAAAAGAGGTCCTTAGCGTATGGCATTGTGGTGTGCGTATTTTGGTCGCTTGCTTTCGGTTTGTTAGACGTCTGCGTGTCAGGAAGAGGGGTGGACTCATCTGTGCGGTATCTCAGGTTAGACAGTAAAAATGGCATAAACGGCGATGCTTACCTGCTCTAACCAAACATGATGCTACTTTTCTTGGCCTCTGGGGAAACTGCTGTCGTTTAATGGATGACCCTTCACCTGTGAGCTCTGGCTGAAAAAATAAGTATCTGAGATGTGCAGTGTCGTGTTTGCTTCGTCTAGGGTAGAGATACTGAAATACGTAAGTCTTGAAATATAGACATTTTAACATACTCTCTTGCCTGGAGCATGGAAACTCTGGGCACTGAAAATAATTGACATAGTAGATTTCACATGTGCTCATTTACTTATGAAAGCAAAAGGTAAATCTAGACGTGAGGTTTTAAAGCAAAAAGTGGAGCTGAGTTTTCAGGACAATTCCACCTCCGTTACACCATGGGCAAATCTTGTGCCAGTGCTGCATACCCTGCTCCACCTTCTGCATGTCCCGTATGGTTACATCCCTGTTTCCATTAATAGATGTCATTTGCTTGCCAGGGTGTGTGTTTGCCTGTAATGTTGGTGAGATTGCAACTTTTAGTGGAAGTAAAGATTGAAGTAACGCTCGAATGTGAAGGTCTTCAGGCTTGTGTTGAGGTTTTGACCCTCTGATTAAACTTTTTTGGCTTCACAAATGCAGCTGCTGCCTTGCCAATTGATGTTTCTTTGTGGATTTCAGATGAACTCTTGTGTTAATGCCTTAGAGTATGTACTAGCTCCGTGTGTGTTCTTTTGCCTTCAAATGCAATACTTAATTTGGGAGTTATCAGGATAATACTTAATTTTTTTTCATATTTTATTTTTGGGATGCTAAGTAGTTTCTTGATTCCTTGCATGCTGATTGCTATCTAAAATTTCCCATGCACTGATGATGGAGTTGAATGGGAGACTTTACCCCAGTTTGACACCGGCCTTCACATTAATCCACTAACTCGATTCTATGTTTTCCTAAGCTGTGGCAGCAGCAGTGTGGTATAAAATCTTGAGCTTGCTTCATAATGATGCTTTTTCTTTGTAGTTACTAACTGTCATTTAGGTTATTTGCTTCTGAAAGCTACGCGTTATTTTAGTAAGTGACGGATTAGTATTTTGCATTTTTAGCCTGTGACTACAGTCACAAGTAGCCCTTTCCCTTAAAAGATAGTTTCAGGGTCATCCCAATTGATTGCTTTCACTTACTTGCTGTGTTGTGCTCTTCATTTGAGCGTCCTTGTCTTGATGGTAATGAAACAAAAGCCCAATTAAGTCTCAGGCTATACTGGGAAGTATAGCTTGCCAGAATTTGACAGTAGAACAAAGGATATTTCATTGACAAATTTCTTCAGAGGAAAATGCCTCGGTGGAGGTCTGTAAAGCAGCATATGTGATTTTCGGCACTTAGCAGCTATCACTTGTAAATTATTTTAAATCTGTGGCTGAGCCTTCTGCTCTGCTCCAAAGATGTGACTCAGAACACTACTTGTGTTGGAGAGCTAATTTCCATCCACCAACAGCATGAAAGTCCCCTTGAAACGTCGTCTTCCCAAAGTAGGCGAGATGAGAGTAAGCGACCTCTTAGCTTCTTAGAATATTTCAACACAGGGCTAGATGATAAAAAGACAGGATTAAAAATTTTCTTTTTTAGCCGAAATATAAGCCTGTAAATCCCACTTCACTGAAGCCATCGTAGTTATTGCTCCCAATATTTTTGTTTTAAAAGCTGGAGAGTCACTTTAGGAGTGGAAAGAGAAGAATGAATTAGAACAATGTTTTTTCCAAACTGTGCCTTGCATGGCTGCTGGCATTCGTCCTACTGAGTGAAGTGGTTTGAGAAAGAGGAGGAAGCATACAAGACAAGGAGGAAAACGGCCCAGAAGAGCCTGTTTCAACAGGACTCCTTACAGTAGTTACAGGACTACTGCCTTATTGCATGAAAACTTGTGAAATGTATGAAAACGGAATTTCGGTTGGGTGCCCAGCTTTCTCTCTCTTTTACCGTTAACTTTTTTGTTTGAATGCCATAGCTCTGTATCACTGTATATCAAAACCAAGACAATAATTGTCAACGGTTCCAAGTACGTGTGTACATTATTATGTTCGATTTCCACTGAGCCATAAACACTCTTTGTCCTTTGCCTTTTACTAGCTATTGACTTGGCTATTCCTTGTGGACAGGAAAGCTGTGTTTAATGCTTTGTAAAGTGGCCATCAGTTCCTTGCTTTTATCTCTATGCAGCATAAATTATTTTCAGCAAGGCCACGGAACTGTTTTGGCCAAGATTTGCAGGTGTCCCTTGTGGAGAGCTATTTCAGAATAAAGGCTTCATCTTACTGTTTCTTTGCTCCCCTACTCTCTGTTTCATCTCTCATTGAAGAACACTAATCCTGAATGATAGGAGCCCACAGTTGGGACTCCTCCCTCCTCCATGGCTCACTTTTGTTGTTATTTTTTTGTCATTTTCAGAATTAACCCTCAAGTGGATAGGCTGAAGCGTATTCATTTACCCTTAAGCATGGAAACTTGGTGTGCGCTGCCATTGCAATATTTCTAAGGGGAAATTCAGCCTCTAATTATCAAATTAGATGCACATTCTGGTTCTTTGGCATGACTTTACTTCTGCCCATCTGTTCAGTTGGCACTCTGCCCTCCCAGAAAGTAGCTGACCAGTTTCAGCTGAGCAGAGGAGCCAACCAAAGATGGGTTGAGAGAGGCAGCCCGCAGAACACTTTATGTTTGATTCCTCTTGCCAAAAGCTCTTCCTGTTTGCAAACAATGTCAGCTTAAGCCCATATGCTTCATTACATGGGATGACATCTGTGGAGACAGATGCAGGGATGGCAATACAAATGACATTTGATAAGGAAGGGCATATGTTATGAAACCAGACACTGCTATGAGTTTAAGACCCTGTCTGTGCTGCACGTGTGCTCACAGAAATGTAGATAGCTTGTATATTTTGTTGGTGTGAGTGGGTTTATCGGGCAGGGTTGGGCCTTTGAAGGGCATCAGTGTTCAAGGTTTGTTTCAGGTGTAACTGCACTCGTGTGATTCGGTTGTTGCAAATCGTTAGCCTAGATCAGTATTTTGCTTCGATGCTCTTTGAATGGTAGCGTGCGTTAAAGGTCCAGTAGTTTGCAGCGTGTAAGTAAACACGTTTGGATAATGCCAATGAAAGAGGTGTCTGTTGTAGAGAGGGTTCCGGTGTGGACAGTCTTTGTGAAAGATTTCAGTGTTGTCTTCCAAAACGTCTTCTGGGACATCCACAGATTCCAGCATTTGGAAATGCGTTATTTGGATGTGAATTTTACACATCTGGGTAGAAGAGGTGTAAAAAAATCTTTCTTTTTGAGCCATCTCCTTGCCTCTTTCCTAAATTATGCTGCTTTATCACCAGAGCTCAGGTTCCTATCGAAAGCTGCTTTTCTCAGGTACCTCTGCTTTTTGGATTTACTATGTGACAATTACATTTACAAACCAGAAGTTAATTTTAGCTATCAAAGACTTTAAAGAAACACCATCAAATCAAGATCCAGTTAACTCTTCTAAAGTGACTTTCACATTCTAGGCCTGTCTGAGGCACAGTAATTTATTTTTCTCTTCAGAAATGGTGGTGGTGGTTGTTGTTGTTATGTGTACGGTACAGCAACGTATGTACGAGCAGCAAAGGACGCGGGGTTGTCCTTGGAGCCTTCCAGACCAGCCAAGTCAAAGAAATGATGCAAAGTTACAGGAGAGGAGAAGGGAGAGCAAGCAGCGGCCCTAGCACAGTGACCTGGGGGGTCAGTCCTCTGTCCTGAAGCTGGGAGGACATCAAAGAGATGCCCTCAGCAAACAGGAAAGGAAAGAAAGGGGTTCTTCAGTAAAGCGGTTTTGGTTGCCTGTGCTGCTGCCTCCAGAAATTCCAGGATTACATTTAGCGCAACAGTGATTTTGCAATGGCAATAAGGAAGTAGAACAGTTATTAGTAGATATGGAGAGAGTTGGCCTCAATCATAACAGCGCCAAATAGGAAAGGGAAACAGCAAATGAGGGTTCCCATCGGTTTATGGTGAGATGGGGAGGACCTTAGTGTATGTGGAAAAAGTGCCCTTCTCTGACCGTGATGTATCCTCATGTTGAGGGTATCAGAAAGCCAATTATTAGATTCAGATGTGGAAGAAGAATTAGCCCCCTTCTTGTGTTCTCTAAATTGGTAAGGCTGATGGAAAAGGTAGCGAGTTTCTTTAAATAAACTTTGCATATAATCCATTTTAACAAGCTGAAGAAAAGATTTTTTAAATGTTTTCACTTTGATTTCTATGGTCAGCAAAGTGTTAATCACAACAATTCCAAGCAAAACGTTTTGATACTGAGGTATGAACATAAAGCAGTATTTGTGACATTCACAGGGGAGTTAATTTCTTTCTGTCAGATTTTAGTATGAAATACTATTAGCTTCGTATTTAATTTAAAAATTTTGCATTGAGTTAATGTATTCTGTTGGTTTAGAACACAAGGAAAAAAACCATGTGCAGTATTTGGAATATAGGCCTTATCAGCCATATTTGAAAACTACATTTTTAGTGTTTGGATAAATGGAGAACACACCTTTCAAAGAAGATTAATGGATACCGGCAAAGTGAATCATTCCATTAAAACATCAAAATGTCTTGCACATGGGTATGTTTTCTGTATCCCTTTAATGGAGTTAATATTTGGCATTCACAAAACTGAGAATGCTTTTTGGCATTTTGTCTGGCTTTTCATTGAAAAACATTTATCCAAGTGAAATAGGGTATTTATGTATTTAGGTATGTAGGATTGTAACAAATAGTTGCAGGAATTGACCTAATTTCTCTAGCAAGCTGTTATGATCTTCTATATTAAAATCTTTTTGCTTTGTTTGAGGAATTTGCTGTATTTGCTAAATCAGGTCTGGTGATTTTGGAGAGTAGATAGCTTCTAATTTTTCACTCATTGAGATTTATTTTTGGAGCGTCGCTTGGAATTATGACACTCTTTCCTTGGTAGCTGAAGGACAATGTTGCATTTGCTAACTAAAAGAGCTCCTAAAGTGTCTATGGCTGTTAAACACTCGGACTGACTGTAGTTTGTTAGAATTCGCAGTGTTGTGGTGGGGAAACCAATGTGGAGGGAGAGGATTTCCTTAATCATACTGATACAATCACTTTCTCCAAGCAGCTTTTTTTCTGCATTTCCAGAAGGGTAATTTCACTTCCGGTCTGGATTAGACAAAGAAATTCTCTAAAGCGTTGAGGAACGTCGGTTTCTCTGGTTGGTTGGAGTTACTAAGAAACCTTAAGTACCTAATTTCCACCTCTTATACATCTCGGTTGTTTTATCTGCAATAAAAGGTTAATAATAATAACTATAATATCTGATTTTTATTCCCCCCCCCAAAGTGCTCCATCGCCATGGTAGAAAAGATACTGCCGGGTATCTTTTTCTATGTACTGTAAGGTATTACTCAAGTTACACTCATTAACTCTTTCCTTAAAGTGCCTCCATCCAAAAGGTGCAAATAAACACTTCCCTATTTCATTTCGAAACTGGTTTAGTAGCCAGAAAATGCAATTTCTGGTAGCTGTCCGGACTAGATGAAAATTCAGTGCAAGTAACAGGGATTAAATTGTAGAGGCTGAGATGTGTATGTACGTCAGCGTGTTTAAAAAGGGATGAAGTGCCTCAGTTTTTTCCTGATCCTGAAAGGGATGAAGAAGAGGAGCAGGAAGGGGGAGATGAGACAATAACCACTATCTCCCGATCTTTATCCTTGCCTGAGCTGCAAGACATAAGGAAAGATTCTTGCCATCACGAAGGTGAGCCCATTACCACTTGGCTGCTCAGGTGCTGGGACAATGGGGCTAGTAGCTGTGATTTAGAGGGTAAAGAAGCCAGGCAGCTGGGATCCCTTGCTACAGAAAGGGGTATTGATAAGGCGACTGGAAAAGGGGCACCAGCCTGCAATCTTTGGAGGAGGCTCTTGTCAGGTGTGAGAGAAAGATATCCCTTCAAAGACAGTATTGAACGTAAACCAGGCAAGTGGGCTTGTGTCTGAGATTTTAGTCTTTTAAAGGTAGGGTAATTGTGCTGAAATTAGTAGTTTAGTTAAAAAATGAGTTACCAAAAGCTGTTTTCATCTAACTGGGAACTTGTACGGTGTCATCACTTTAGTACAGGAGGAGCAGGTCAGACAGGTGACCCAAAACAGACCCAACGCAGTATTCCATGCCATATGCGTCATACTCGGTATAAAGCTGAGGGATCACAAGGGTCACTCTCTCCTCTTCTTCTGTGGCCGGTGTCCGAGGATGACTCTGTCCAATTCTTCTGCCTTTGGTCCTGATCCGTGCATTCCTGAATCCAGATCCTGTCTGCTGCTGAGTACGGTCAGGGAGTTTGCCAGGGCGTGCCCCTTGGCGTCTGGATGACATACTCGTCATCGGGGGGGGGGGAGCTTGATATTGGTTTTGTATATATTTGTATATATTTCATTATTATTTTTCCTATTATTATAATACATTATTATTGTAGTTAGATTAAAGCTGTTTTAACTTTTCCAACCCAAAGCCTCTTTCCCTTTTCTCTTTCCCCCCTTTGGGGAGGGAGGGGGTTAACAAAGAGCGTCTGTCATTCGTTTAATAGCCAGCCCAGCTTTAAACAATGACAACTGGCATTTCTATTTTCACTGTATTAAACTGCTAGAAATTGCACCTATTTGTAAAAAGTGCATATTTGTATTAAATTGTCTTGAGTTTTGCAGAAATAGGGTACATCTGGTGCATTTAATGTCAGTGGTTTTTATACCGTTTGCAGGAAAGTTGGCCTTACTTGGTAGAAGTTGAGGATAGCCTTGTAATTATCTTGGTGGTTTTTTTTTTTTTCCATAAAGCCTGGCTTAATTCTGCAGTGCTTTCAGTTAGCAATGGATCTCTCTGCATGTACATCCTATTGAAGCATCAAAGAAGCATTTTATTTATTTGGTTACGTGATGAATTGCATTAAGTTACTGATTAGGCAAAGTAGCCAGTGGAAAGCCTTTGGCTTTGCTTGGCCTGCACAGTATTTTAATGGCAGCGTTGCTGGAGACAACAGGCACTGCTAAAATGGAAGCAATTTGCTTGACTTCCCCCTTGTTTTTCCCTTTGTGCATCCATTGTCAGTATCGTTGTGCCTTCTGTTTTTAAATGTTGCTACAGAGAGATATTCTGAGGGTTTTTTTTGTCTTGTGGCTTTTGAGGTTGGGTTGAGTTGGTGGGACAGGAAGAGGACTGCTAGGCACACGAGGCATTGCACAAGGTGCTTTAGTGATGGGAATCATCTTTTGTTTAGTATTTACTTTTTGAGAATTCCTCTTCTTGCCTCCTTGTGTTACTATTAAGTGTTTTCAGTGTGTGAATTTTTCCATGCAAGCTCTTAACATTCTGCCAGCTGTGGGATCAGGCTCTCCAGTCCAAACCAACCATACATGTGATTTTAGGATCAGCACTCAGAGTTCTGAGGAAATGTGTTGCCTTTTGCTACCAGGTGTGGTAGCTGCATGAGACTTCAAAGACTTCAAAGCTCTAGTCTGACACTGGAGAAATAGATTTCATTTACAGAAGCTCTCCCATCAGTGCATATTGGAGAGTTTAGATGTTACGAACTTCCTTAGATAGACAGTCTCCAGTAGTGATGGATTGCTTTGAAAAGCCTGTTTGCTTGCCCCTCTGGTACAATAGTGGCCACTACCTCGAGAGGAGGAGCCTGACAACTCTGAGATACCATCTGGACCAACTTGGGGATCAAAATAGTTCTCTTCTAGTGAAGCACTGGAAGGAATTCCAAGACTTGAAGGCTGCCACGTCTTGCTAACCAGATGCTCTACGAGTGCAGAATACATAGACACCTGCCAGTAGTGGGGAAAACAGTGAGGTGTATGACTTGCTACTTTTTTGAAATGTGCTAAATTAAAATGACAGATCTACTTCAAGTAGATAGCATCATTGATTTTATTTTAAAAAAAAAATAATGATGATGTCTGCATTGTACTGGCTGAAGAATAGAGCAGTAGAATATTACTGGAAAAAAGGGATTTCCAAATCATCTTGGAAATTCCATTCCCTTAATTATTTTCTTTACAGAGACAACTTGCAGCTTAGTTCATGGTTGTTACAGGATTCAAGGTGGTTATGGAATTGCAGATCTCTCATAATGATACTAATCCTAACCATGATAACTGATGATATTAATTCTCTGATGCAAATTTTCCCCTACTGTGCTCATTTGTGCACAGTGCTTTGGAGGCAGAGAAAAATGTCAGCAGCTAGATGGTTACTTGAGGAACATGCAAGTTAAACACCTGACATCTGATGAGTCACCTTCCAAGTATGTGTGATTGAATGATGGTTAACTGATTGCCGCAGTTGATTAAGGCCAAATACATCTGAAATGTGAAACACTTTATTTTTGAAGATAGTTAAGAAGTGCACTGTAAACACCCATAGCTTACAGATCTTACTACAGTGTAACTGTCTGCAAAAAAAACCCTGAAGTTGTCCACGGGAATAGGTTTGTGCATTAAGTACGTGTTTGTTGTTGCCAAGAAAGTATTTCTGAAATTTTAAATGCACTTTTTAAACGTTGTTGTTGTTAATTGTTTTCTAATGATAATGAGCCTCGATGATAATTGCTACACCTGGTTGTTTTCTAGTTGATTTGTTTTTAATGAAGTGACTTGCCGGTATAGAAGTTCCCACGCTATCTTGACTTAAAACTGTATCTGGACTCTGATTGTAAGAGCAAAATGCAAATGTTGTACCAACATTTTTTTATGGTCCGTGTGTCCAGCAAGACAAAGGAAAGTTCAGTGTACTGGCACAGACACTAAGCAGGTAAGGTATTAGCATAAATCATGGTGAGATATGTTCTGTAATGTACGTGTGTTGGGAAGACAGCGGGTAGCAACCGAAGAAGTTTTAACCTACTTTAGCAACAGATAAAGGCAGAGGTTGCTGTTCATCGCGAAGTTTCGTTTAGCTGTATCAGCTTTTAAGAGAGAAGAGAATATTGTCTAGTAAGCCTCAAACAACTGTTGTAAATAATGAATCATTCCAAAATGTGATTATGGTTGTAGTCCTGCAGGATGCAGGTTGGGCCTGGGCATTGACAAACAGGCCTGTTGGGGAGGCAGAATGCCACTTCACCTCCTGCAGCTGTGTTGTCACTGACCATTAGTTGTACAAGCAGCTGGTTATTCAAGTGCTTAAGTATAGATTGAGGAGCTTAATAGTAAATAGCTATTTAAACAATCAACTTTCCTAGTACCATGCTTAAGCCAAGATGTACTGTTGCAAAAGATGTCTGAGCAACCGGTAATGATACTATGGATTAAAAAAAAAAAACCAGATGAAAATACAAATAGTGACATTTTGTGCTGGATTCACTAGCAGTAACTCGTTGCTGGAATGTGAAGCAGTAATCTAAAATTAGTTAAAGTGTTTATAGATGGATTATTGAAATGATGAAGCTGTTTGGAATGTGGGGTTTTGAAACAACTAATCCAGGGCAGTGCTTATGTTTTAATAGTTTTGTAGATGCTTTTGTATCTTTGGAAGGAGTTATGACTATTGTTTCTGGTATCGTGCATACTTAGTGCACAAGCTTTTAGTAAATTGCCATTGTTAGACGCATCTTGTTAAACAAACATAGATTGAAACAGATTCCATGCTGTAAAAACAAACCACATGCAAGCCAACTTCTTTGTGCATGTCTGCTATGTATCACTTCCCCTCAGGAATTAACAATGTACCTTGAACTCCACTTTTTCATTTGATTGAAAAAAGGGAGCCTTGCACACAGAAGAATAAAAACTCTTGGACTGTAATCTCTTAATCTCCATAAAATGCTCAACTTTGATAATATATGAAACAAAGCTGGTGGTCCGTAACATTTCTGATGTGTATTCCCTTTTTTTGAAGCAAAAAGAAATCAAAGTGGACATAAACCAGTGTATGATGGATGGATTGGTGTTGGTAAGAGTTAGCCCTTAAGTATGAAGAAATTCCATAGCTGTAACTTTCCCTTCCAATATGCTAGTGGAAAGTCATTTTGGTGGCCTGTTGATGATTTTTTTGCCTATGTAACATAGTTTTCCTGCCAGTGGGATCACCACGCACTTTGCGGACGTCTGTATTGGGCCTTTCGATGCTAGGTAAGAGACTATCCAGGAGTGATGTCAAGAAATGCAACTTTTTGGCTAACAAGCTTTTGTGCTTGGAGGCAGATCTGAAAAATACGTACTGTCTTTCTCGTGTTTGGGATCAGGAACAGGTTGAGATTCAAAATTGGGTGATTGAAATGAGAAGATGCACATAGTAGTCCCGGCTCTAGCATAGCTTTTATAGTCAAACAAACAGCTTTACAAAAATAATCCATGCAAGAGAGAGGAAGATCTTTCAGCTCTGTTTCCTGCATGTATTTTCAAAGGGAGATACTTCTTGGGGTCCTGCAGGATCCAAAGTGGAAGTTGCTTCCCTCCCGCCTTCCTCCAGGGTAGCAGGAGAGAACTGAGCCCTGGTTTTGGCACATACTCATAGGTGAGGTGATCTCCAAACATGTTGTAACTACTCTGCTATAATTAGTCCTAGTGCAAGGAGGTTCAGCTTCTGGTTTTTAAGTCTCTAGGGCTGGAAGAGTGTTTTTTTGTTGTTGGTTGGGGTTTTTTTAGTAGGTGCAGTGGTTTGATCTTTCCATTGTAAATATCTCATACAACTAGCATGTCCTGGTTGCCTAAATGTAAGCAAAATGTGCATGTTTTAGAAGTGCTTTTAGCTCTTAAAGTAGGTATCTGCCCTTTTTATTGAACCACTTGTCCCTGATATTTTTCCAACCTTCAGGATCTTACACAGGGATTTAAAAACATAAATAAAATAACTTAAGAGGAGGATTGCCTTTCCTTGAAAAGTCTGCTCCAGAAATGCTTGTAGGACCTAAACAGAATAAGAAACAAAGAAAATACTGGCGTTATATGATGTGTGGATTAGATTGGCAGGAAACTGGACCATGGTTAACTTCACTCGTGTACTGAAAACAAACTGAATCCCACACCCACACTGTTGGTCTTAGTCTTTAAAGTTTTGCTGGCAAAGCTCTGCCTTTTAGGAGTGAGAAAACAAGTCATACCCACAATAGACACAGCTACGCTGGCAAAAAGCTCAGTGCAGTCTCTGCCAGTTGAATTAAATCCTTTGGCGTATGTATTTTACTCCATTGAAGGAAGAGGCTTGGCTACCCCTTCCCTGCCCCCCATCCCTTTTTCTCCAGCTCAGCAGAAGCTGCGTCTCCGCTAGTGGGATTCACAGAGATAACGCTGCCAGCACAGTCCTTTTTAAGCATTGGTAAGCCATTAGAAGAGGCTGCCGTTGTCTCAGATCTTGATTTGTTTCAGTAGATAAAGATAAAAATGCTATCAGAGGAGACAGAGAGATCACATGGGTGCAGAAATTGCATGAAAAGAGTAACGCAAGTCCTGTCAGAAGTGCCAAAGCCTCTGATGAGATTCCTTGGGACTTGTCAGTCTTAGAGCACCAACTTAACTTTCTCAGCGACGTGGTTTTGCCTGGAGGCAGCAGTAAACCATCAAAATGTAACAGGATATCCTGGCATGACAGGGAGAAGATCTCGGGGATCTAGGTCTCTCAAGGCTGTGACTGGCTGGTGTAAGCTATTACCAAGTGGAAGCTCCAGTTTTGGAGTGATTTTTAATTGTTTGTTTTCTTTTTTAAAAAGAAAAAGGCGCATGGTTTTTGCACACCAACAACTGCTCATGGAAGATAAGAAATAGCAGCAGCCAAAGCTTTAGATTTATTGCTGTAGTCAATTTCCTGTTATTTTTAATAGGATACGGCCCCTCTACTTCTAAACTAGCGAGCTGTATCAAAGAGACTGGATCATGTTTCAGACCACTCTGGCTGTCAGGTCTCATGATGAGGGTTTGGACTCCCTAAGCAATGTTATATCTGGTTTAACCTTTTTTTTTTTTTTTGGTGTGTGTTCATGGACGTGTTTCAGCTCCCTATTACGGGTATTTTGGGGAGCCTTTGTTTGATTTCCTTTAAAGTTGTATTGTTTGAAAAGAAGAACTTGTGTCAAGGTTTGCTCAGCACAGGCCGTGGAAAACAAGGTCCACCTGATTGTCAGGGCACCTCTGGCCCAGCGCTCCAGTGTGGGTCACTGCGTGGGTCGGAAATTAGGGGATTCTTGGCTGGCTGCTGGGAGAGAGGTGCAGCCACTTTGCAGTGCCTGAGTGGCTGGAACAGGGGGAGGAAATCTGGCTGGTAAACTTCCAGCAGATAAAATTTGGGTTAAAAAGCAAGGTTTTAACAGAGGGAAATGAGTGTCCTCTACCATTATTTCCCTTTGATTAATTTTATTTGGGTTCTTTTGGTTATTTTCATTCAAAGTCATTTTGAACACTCTAAGTAGTCAAAATATCCCGGTGTTCTCATGTGTTGCAAAAGTAAAGAAACAGAAAATTGAGCCTGACACTAACAAAGAACCACACAGAGAGTTAGAAGAGGGGGATCAGCTGGTCTGTAATGTGTAAGGTCTTGGTAAGACTTTGAGATGGGGATGTTAGTGCCCTGCATGGGATCCAGCATAACTCACTGAAATTGCGTAATGCAGTTGTAATTTGGCAAGCTAAATTCATAATTGTAACTCTTCAGTGGCTATTTTTAGACTTTATAGTAAAGTTCAAAACTGCCCTTTAAAAAATGCTGTTGTTTTGTTTTTCAGTTGGACTTCCTACAGACCTTTTGTTTCTTGGTGGATGTGGGTGATTACTTTGTCCTCAGACCATCTACTTAAATGAAATTTATTTTAGTGGTGTATGTTTTAATGTTTTCATTAACCGAGATAATTAACCTGCAAATCACATTGAATGCATCTCTGACAGGGTATATACCTCTTGGGATTTAATGTTAGCAACTTCTCAGGTTGGACAACAACTTTTCAGTGTCCATCTTTAAGAAGTCATGACCCTTGTCATGCTTTGGATTTCATGACAATCCGATTATTTTTCCTTTCTCTGTCCTTCTGGATATGTTGCTTTTCCTTTCTGATAATGATATTGTCAACAAATAAAAACAAGCATTTAAGATCATCCTAAGATTACTAATTTAATTTTCTATGTGCAAAAGCTGAGGAAGGAAAATAAACATAATTTTCTAGTCTGGGTGACTTGGAAGTTTAAATAGGATTCAGCATGCCTTGAGAACTGGTGAACTTTTGCCTGCCGATTCTGGACAAGAGATCAGAAACGCAAGGCACGTTTCAGTTCTGAAGGTGAGATAGCAATTCTTGTTTTCCTGGATCTAATTAATAGTATATTTAAAAAATGAAAGTGTTTTATAAATTGTCTAATACTACCTGAAGGCATATCTGAATTATAAAGCTTGTTCATAACTGAAACTAGCTAACTTAGATAGTTTGTAATTCTGAGGAACTGTATTCCATTGATGGGAATAAGTTTTGCTAGTAGTGGAGACTAGTGGCTTTTACTAAGGAGAGTGCTACTACCTTTAACAGCTTCCTAAGATAAATTTAAGGGCTTTTTCATACCTTAGTTTTGGTGCCGGTTTTCCAGCACTGATACTCCATTTGTAGAGAGAGTCCAGCCTCCTGCTCCAGAACCCATAACATACCAGGTTTTTTCCTCTTTCTCTTTTTAGGTACTTATGTTCGTTGTTTACTGGGGCCTCTTCATGCAGAAACAATGTGTCCTATAGTGAATATAAATATTTTCCTTTAAAGGTTTCAATATGTGTATTATGTTGCCTAAAACTAAAGTAGAAAAAAACCTTTAAAATTGAAGCATGCATGATTTGTTTTTGCAGTTAGAACAGGAAAGAATTTATACTTAGCATCCAAAATACTTTGAAACAGTGCATCTCCAGAAGTTTTCTGTAGGTTTGTGTCAACAGAAAATGCATTCTCCATAGAAGCTTTTGTGTTGCCAGTTCATATTTTTTAAAAAGAATCCTACTTTTTGATTTCGGAAAGCTCTTTACTAGTAGTGTCCTATGTTTCCTGTCTAGTTTGCTTGCTCAAGCAGATCTGTTGGCTGCTTATAGTGTTCCAGACCATCCACATTATATCCAGGTACTTGTTTTGAGAAACGTGGCTTTCTTTTTTCGTAAAAAAGAAATAAATTTCAACTGTCTCTTGGAATCTTTTTATTTTGTTTTCCAGTCTGTGTTCCCCCTGGGATGTTTGTAGTTCATTTCAGATGCTGGGTTTTACTCCTGTTTGGTTGCAAGAACTATACTATGTGATGAAGTTGTGTTTGCGTGTGATAAGGCTATCTAGATACTCTCTGCTTCAGATTCTAGATATGAAAATCTCCCAGCTAAGTTTGTGAAGACTTCTGGCCAAATTCTGTAAGCCAAAACCACAATGACTTCGGGGAAAAAAAAGCGTATAAATTACATGCAGACGTTACAATTCCTTTCACGGAGTCATAATAATGCCAGTCTCAGTGCTTATGAACGTGGCGTAGGGCTTAAAAATGGGTGCAGAGCTTCTAAAGGCATTATCTGTCTCCAAGCTTTCCTAGTTTTGAAAAGCTAGTTTATCAAGCTGGCAATAAGATGTGATGGCTTTGATCGTAGTCAGTCCATTTCAGATGCAGAGCCCGCAGAAGCCTTGTTTCTGTCATGGGCACTTGTCCAACTCAGTCCGTACTACCTTCTGTGCGTGTCATGTACTGCCATAGTTCCTTTCCGTATGACTTGTAATAACTATTTGTTCCTTTCTTACCATCTTTTTCCCCCGCTGCTGGAGCAGGAGAACTGTTTGTCTTTCTAAAGTTAGATATCCATGGATACATACAATATTTTTCTCTGTTTAAACTTGGCAGTTTAAATTGCGTATGGAAAAGTGCGTTCCACTACAGGAAGTCTGCATGCTGTATTCTTCATTTACAGGAGAAGAAAATGTTGCATGGAATATTTCACTCTTTGTTCTGCAGAAGGAAAACAATACTTATAAAAGCGGGTTTATACTGATGTCTGTAGCCAGACTCTTCCTCTGTTTTCATTGTGCAATATTCAGGGTACCACCCTATGACGGGGAGCTAACTGGATATGGGATACTGCTAAGGCACATAATTTTAACACCACTTGAGAGTTTTTGTGTTGTTCGTGTCTTGTTTCTCCAGCTGAAAGAGGGTGTTCAAACCCCCTCAGCTGTGTGGACCGTTCTTTAATGTAGGTCTTCTTGCTTGAACATCACCCGTCAATTCTCATGATCCCAGACAATCCTGCCTTGTGTTTGTAATTTCTTAAGACTCTGCGAGTAGCTGCTGTAGTAGTAGGAAACTATGTAGTACATTATTACTTTTATTGACTATAAAAATAGTTAATTTTGTTTTCTAGAGCCCCTTAAGACTGTTCCAAGGAAATGCAAAGTGAGAAATTGGGAGGTTATTTGACATGTAGGGTGGCAGGCAGTCTTGATTCTGGAATGGGCTACTTCGCTTGTTAACTTCTTGAAACTACTGTAATATTTTTCAATATCTCTGCACAAATCTATCATTCTCACTTCTGTGAGGTACTAGATGAACAAAAGTGAAATTTCAGGGGGTGAAAGCAATATACTAATGTGAACTTATTTTCATGGAGTGGTATAACTGCTCTCTGAATAATAACCCATATAAATGGATTAGCCGGACTCTTGAAAATGGGTAATGAAATGGGTAGTTATGTTGGACCTCTGTAGTGAAGGAGCCAAAAGGGTTAAGGTGGTTTCTAGATTTGTTTTTGATCAGTGGCATGAGTCTCGGAATTTTGTGCGGTTTTTTGTTTAGAACACAAGTTAGATGAGTTAGAGTTGCTTTTTACTAGCTCTACAAAAAGGTACATGAGCTTTGGCTGCAGTGGAAAAAAAGTGCAGCCCAAATAGGCAAAAGAGTTTAGGAGAAGGGTCTGGTCTTTGAAATTATGTATGTTACATGGGATTCAGCCACCCACTGTTTTACTTCCTCAGAACACTTTTGAAACTTGTACAAGCCAGCTGACAGCTGGAAAGTTTTTTGCCCTTTCCTATCTGCACTGAAGAAATATTTTCTCTGTGTTCTTTGCTTATCTTTGCCAACCTTTATTTTTTTCCCTCCTCACTCTCCTCTTTATGCCAGACGAAGTGATGGGTTTTTTTCCCCTCTGCAAACCAAATACTTGCTCTAGCTAAAAAAAAAAAAAGGTTGTTTTTTTTCTTCTGTAAGGCTTAATACTTTCATACCTCGTGGTAAGGAGAGGGTGCTATTCGAGTCTTACTAGCAGGCAAAACATTGTTTAGCCCAGTGGCCTGAAGAAGGACCCTGCAATATGAACTTTGTCGTGTGGCTCTACCAATTAATTTATTTTAATTTTGGTTGGGAAAACACGGTAGAAGATTTTGTGCTGCCCTTGTCACTGTCAGAAGATGTGTATCCGCCAGCGCGTACACCCCACTGCCAGTCAAAGTGATTGCTTTACTTGAGTGTTTAGAGGTAGTAATGAAGGATTTTGAAATGCGTCTGTCACGAGTAGCTGGTGTCAGGATGCCACGTCTCCCAAGCTGGCGCACACTTGCTCCAGTAAGAACTGAAGATACCTGCCACTTTCAAGAGTTAAATTCACTGCCAGTTTTTTGTTGCACAGCTGGGTTACTGCTTTCGATAGCCATGAACAGCTAATGCTGTGTCCTGCAGGAGCTGATTGTTCAGATGGGATAATGTGCTTAGAAAGAGGAACAAATCCTTTCATAGCACGGAGTTTAATGGTCCCCAGTGACACTTTATTGGGAAATTAATGATGATTGGTTTCCTCTACCAGAACACCTGATGGAGTAGGAGGATCACAACAAGACATGGGGTTCTTGGACTGTCTTTTAGCTTTTTCTTTCTGTGACCTTTTGCGATTCCCTGTTAGTCCTCTATCTGTGAGGGTTTGTTGTTTGGTTTGGTTTGGGTTTTTTGTTTGTTTTTTACCTACTTGCCTGTTTTTACCTAGGTTTTCTTCAAAACTCCACTTTTTTTTCCTTGTTCTTTCTTGATGTAATGTTTATGCTTGGATATTTTGCAGTATTCTTTTTCCAACTGAATTCTAGGCTTCGTGATTCTAATAACTTCTTATTATTTTTGGCATAAACTGTAGTATTAAGGGCCAGCTATATTTTAGTCTGACAAGTTTATGTATCAAAGTTTAGAAAAAAGACTGAAAAAATGTAGCAGCTTGATCTTGAGATGTATAATCAATGGTTGCCAATGAAAACTAATGTTAAGAAATCCCATAAGGATATGGCCATATTCCATCAAATCTTCTTGGCTTGTGATTGAAGAGAAGCACGAAGGTATACGAGTAGTCATTTTAAGCACATTTCATGTTTCTTGCTTCTAGAAACTTTATAAAAATAGCCGGGTACAATAACAATAAATTCATTATTCTTACGAGGATATCCTGAATTTGACATGCCAGTATATGACTTTGAACTTTAGTCTTACTTAGAAATGGAGGTTGTTTTGAAGATAGCTCTTCAGAAGGATTCTCCTATTTATGCTATGTGAATGCCTGTGTTATATTTAGGCACCGAAAATACTTTTGGACTGAGTGTTCTGTATTCTGCGGGGGGTGGGGGGGAGTGGCTGGGGAAGATACGAACTGCGCTTTCTTTCACGAGGATACTTAAAACTCTTTTCTGGTGATCCTGTTCCCGCTTAGAGAGTCAAGGCTGAACTCTGCTGCACCACAGCAGGTTATAAACCCTCCTTAGGCAGAGTTGCGGGACAGTGGTTTGTACTGGAAACGTAGCCTTTGTTTACCTGAAAGGGAGTACTTTAATTCTGTCATAATTGAGCTGAATGCCTTTCCAAACCAGAGCAAGGCAAATGTCACTTCTTTATGCTGTCTACTGTGTGGTGGGCTCAATTTCTTCTTTTCTTCTTCTGAAGTAGTTCCAGCGTGAACTTGGAGAACGGAAGGTCTCGAGTCAAATTTTGTATCATCATTATAGACTGTCAGTATCGAGAGGGAAGAGCAGAGCTGGTACTATCTCTGAGCTGAATTGCACTTCACGGGGATTGTCAACAAATTGTGGGAGTTTCTCATTCCTTACTCTGCATGGTCTTTGTAATGGCTTTATCTGTCGCTTCATCCCTGGCATCAGTTCTGTAAATAATTACCGTGTGACCCTTTGGTCCTTAGTAACTCTTTCAAAAGCACAGCTAATCATTTTATAAAAAAGGCAAACTGGTTAATTCTTGGCAAGTTTGTCTAGGAGCTTTGTCTCTGCAAATGCAGATGATGAACTCTAGCAGTAATAAACAGCTCAGAGGGAATTGCAGCGCACCGGCCGCTTGGTGGGGAGCGCTTCTCTTCTGCTGACACTGTTGCCTTGTACGCAGTAGAAGTTGCTGTAAGACAGCATCACGTGTGGTTTTGTCTGCTGCGTTTTTTTCATTGCATATGACAACTTACTGTTTCATGATAATAGGAATTTGCATTACCACAGACTATCTTTGTGGTAAACTGTCGAATAAAATGCACGCCAGGATCGCGTCTTGTTCTGCAGTTTGATTTCTCTTCAACGTGTTGCCGTTCAGCCCTGGTTCTAGAAAGGCTGCATTCGGAGACGTGTCTCAGTCCCACGCTGCGTAGTTAATTGATTTCACAGGAGTGGTGGCCATACTTACCAGCACACATCAGTAGGCACGCGTGTCTTCACAAGTGCGAAGGACAGATTTTACTTTCTTTTGTTTAATGCGACCAGTACATCCATATGGCATTGTCTACTTCTGCAGTAGAACCAGGGGTTAGGAAATTGAATTTTCTTTTTCTTCAAAGTGAAGTTAAACATAAGGTTTCTTGCTATCCATCTCATAGCTTGTGGACTTGCTGTGCTAAATCATTTAGCTCCTTTAAGACATGAGTGTGATCTGTTGTCCATGTCCACATTAAGCTGCAGAGGAATGTGAATATCAGGCTTCAAGTTAAAGAAATGAGATGCTTCCAACTTGTTAGCCAGAGACAGAATTACAGGAAGGGCTGTACCACATGGGCTTTCTCCACTCGTTTTATTTTTATTCCTTATTCCTTCTCTTGCTTCTCCCTGCGTTACAGTTAATGCTGAGTGTAAATGTCAGAGATACCTCGTCTCCCAAGTATGGGATACCAAACGAGACAACATGATCCATACAGAGAGATTGTTTAACTGTTTTTTATTTTACTCCACCTTCTGTTCTGGTGTTTAGGTTTTGTACTTATAAACAAGAATGTAAACTTACATAATCTGTATACAATATTTTTCTTGGCTTGCATTCACTAGCACTTCAATGGCCACTACAATGGATCAAAGGCCTACTTGTGCCACTTTGATATGCACATACAACAAATACACCTACCTGCGGTCAGGCAGCAGAGGTTTTGATTTTGTGCAAGTTACGTTTAGATCTGGGTTTCCTTCATGAATTTTGCAACTTAAATTTGGAGTAACCTTGCTGCTTTTCATATGAGAACTAAAATTTGGACTAGCGTCTCTGTTTTAAATCTGAATTGCTTGTAAAGAACAGCAAAATAAGAAAATGTTAAATGTTAGATGTTAGTGTTTGTCTCCATTTTAATATAGAAAGTCTTATTTTGTGAGCTAGGGAGGGTCACAAGCTTACAAGTCAGTTTTGGCCTTTGTTGCTCCAGTTGTATGCTACAGCATTAACATAGAAGTGGATTAATCTGAGCAAGGAGTAAAGCTGTTTCATTTTAAAGAAGAATTTCTTCTCAGCTCATGAGCAAGTAGAAGTTTCTGCAAAGTGTTTTTTCTCTCTGAAGTGTTACAAAGCAACTGCCTTCTCTAATAGGGTCAGTTAATAAGAATTAGGCTTTAATCTCATTAAAAGCTGATACTCTCAAGTATGATTCCAAGTAAAGCTATCATCATAAGCAAAGGGTGAGTGTTTTGTGCAGACTCATGGGGAAAGGTAGTAAAGCATTTATTGAAGCACTGTTACGAGAGCTAAGCAAAGAATTGCATGCCACGGTTTGTAGAATTTATTACAGTGGTTTTGTGTATAAAGCCACGACTTGTATTTTATGCTCCAAAACTAATAACAGTTTTACTAGCCTTCAGTGCAAAGCTGTTCTCTTGAGTAGAATTAATTACAAATAATATGTTAGGGGAAATAAGCAGCAAATCTAAACTTATCTATTACAGTACTGTTGTAACTAAAAAAGAAAAATTACACTTTTGTACAATAAAGCAATATGGAATTACAAGTTGTTCTGCCCTTCCTCTGTCAATGCAATTAGCAGCACTTATTGGAATGCTGTGGAAGTAAATTCATAATTTTTCTCCCAAGCTCCTCTGAAAGCTTTTGAAAGAATATACGAGTGCTGAAGGATTCATATTGATGGCTTGAGTGGTATTTGAGGCGTAAGAGTTTCCCTGTTAAAAATTATTAGAAAAAACATGACATCTGTTCTTAACAGTATCTCAGTTCCTATGTGCTATTCAGCTCTGTGATAACCAGGTGATTGTTTTCAAATCTTGTTTATCAATACGATCTGCAGCAGAGATGAAGGAAGAACGCGGAGGGCTACTCACAGAGAGGGGTCCTTTTGTAGCCTTGTAATTCTGAGACACCGGTCAAAGAAGTCAGTCGCTTCAAAGAAGATCCCCCCTGCTCCCCCTGCTTTAGCCATAAATCTTACTTCTAAGTATTTTGACTGTTCTAGGCTAGTGTTTAAGCCCACACAGTGGGCATTGGAAAATAATCCTTTAATACAGAAAAAAAAGTACGATTAGCTCATTTCCGGCAGCTATTCTGTATTTCAGATGAGGTTTTGCTGCCGAAACAAATGCAGTTATTCATAGACTGTGGCTGCATGATTTACATCAAGGCCTATATTCAGTAAAGATAACAGATTTACTTTCTTCATGCATGTGCCCACAATATAATCCTCCTTTGATAGAACTTGAAGGAATTTTTGCAGCATTTTGTAGCATCGATGTTTTCATGCATTGAGTAGCAGAGAGGCTTTTTTCCATCCAAGTTCAAAAGTTCATGTTGTGATCTTGTATGAAATATCTACTTATGTAATTAAATGTGTGCCGTTGTGGGTTAGGTTGTCTGATACGCATGCTTTTAAAATTTTATTTTTCCTTTCTCTCTCTCCCCCTCTCCTCCCTTTCTCTTCCATCCCATCACGCTTGGCTCTCGTTGCTTATCTGCAGCCACACGTCCTCCATTGCATTATCCCAGTTCATTATCTAATACCTGGATGGGATTAATTGAGCCTCTCTTGGGAAGCAGACCATTGCTCTGAACTTCAAGAAACTGGACAACGTTTTATTCTTACTGTAAACCTGCAGGTATGGATCTTGCTTCACTTGGTGCCAGTCTGGTTACTGGTATCAGTGGGGGCAGCACTGGATCTCATTCTGGTAAGGAAAAGGACAGATTTGCAGTTTGGAGGGGCCACCACACTGTTTATGTTTTACTTGTTGCAAGTTGAGTGCTTCTTGTTGATCTTTCCCTTCTCCCCCAGTTGCACATGTAGTTCTTCGGGTTTTACAGGATGGATATTTTTTTAAGAAAACATTGTATTTCCTGGTCGGCCAAAGTATGTTGGAAGCTTCTTACATTAAATAGGTCCTTTTTGACTTTTGCAGTCGTTAAGAGTTAGAGGTAGTGTGATGCATTTTGGAAATCTGTAGTTATAACCCAAGTTTTCCCAGTTTCTGCTCATTTGAAAGAGTTTATGATCTTCCATATATATATATATATATATATATATATATATATATAAGCAAGCAAAGGAGAATGGGAGGTACACAAGCATGTGTGAACACTAGGCTAGAGCTTCCAGTCTCTACCCGACACCGAAGCGGTGGTATCTGTGTGAACAAGCTACAGGCGGCTCTTTCAGTCTCACAAGCGTTGTGGCTATTTGCTTCTTAACTCCAAGTGCTCTCTTGTCACTGTTCTGTTACAAAATACTGAAGTGGAACTGCAGCCAGCTCTTGAAAACAGATATTTTTTCATTAAAGCAGGCTAGATGATGTTTGAATTTTTTTGTCTTTATTTTTAGCAAACTTTTTATTGCATCATTTGAAATTATAGAACTGGCACCAGTTTGTGCTAGTATATGTCCAACTAGTGTGAATGTACTGGGGTGTATGATTTTAGTCCGGATCTGATTCAATGACTCGCCTCTATTAAATAGAGCTATTGCTTCTGCTCTTCATGTTATCCTGTGTTTAGAACTTCTATTTGCAGTTTTACTCGTGTGTTTGTAACATGAGAGTATAATGAAAACATGCTGTAAGAAGTTTTTCTGTGGCTTTTACTAAGCATATCCTTCACTGTTTTTACAGTGGTTTTGCATGCCTATCAGTCACATTTAGGAGGAAACATAATCTCTTATAGCCACTGTAGCTCCAGCGAGCCTGAAGGGATTGGAAACCTTTCACAAAGGTGACTAACTGAAAGAAAAAGTAAATAGCGCCGATACTGTTTTGCTACAGAAAGTGAAGAATGCTGTCAAATCTTCTGAGAGGTCTGAAGGTGCTTGCATATAATTGATTTTAAGTAGTTGACCCTTACAGTAACGGTTAGGTTTTCCTCATCTTTGATTACGACGAAATGTTTAGTAAAAATTTAGGATGCAGGACCCTTGTGTCTTTGGTGCCTTTTCTGAAGGGTGGCACTTAAAGAACAGGTACAGTACCAGGTCTGAAAGAAAGATGTGCCAAAATATCGAAATGCTGGTCTCGCTTCTCTTCTTCAAAATGGTTTGTCCATGTGCAAAACATAACACATTTAGATTTTGCAATATTAACTCCTCTTATGGACATTCAATTACAGAATAAATTGCCTGATTTGGTGGAGGGGGGGAAGTGCATTTTGAATCAACTGACTATTTTGGAGAAAGTAACTTTTTTTCTAACATAGCTTTGCCATACAGGAAGAATGGGGATGTGTTCTGGGGTGTTCCCTTGCCTGCTGAGACCAGGAGCCTTCCTTGGGTTGTGATTTCAGGACTGCTAAGATGACCTGGCTGACTGCTGTCGATTAAGGCAGAATCGCTCTCATTCTTTCTTCTCTGACTTGTGTGGTTCTTCTCTTTTCCCTGAGCTGGGTGAACTACTTATGCTGGGCTTCACTGTAAGCTGTTTGAACTCGCTAACCAAGCTGAAAAGCATCCTATATACTGTTGCTGAGTTGGGGAGGTGAAGTAGCTCAACCAGGAGGAGGTGCCAACAGGTTTCCAGAGCTGGCATAAGACAAGTTGGGGTGATGCACTCTGGAATTGAGGAGGTGACGGAAAAAAGAGGAGGAGGAAAAAAAAAAAAAAGAGCAAGAACTCCCTCCGTTTCCTGGCAGTAGTGAGCTCTGACATGAAACTGCCTCATGTACGAAACTGCGTCCTTCGATGGGTGCCTTCCAGGCACTGATCGCTCTTGGCTGTGTCTAATTTGAGGTCTTGCAATAACATAGCCAAGGTATAAGAAGGTTGTAAACGGTTGAATGCTGTACCCTTCAGGGCTAAACCCTGCTGTGGCAGAGGCTGAGCTGCTGCAGACACCTGGCATGGACCCACAGGCAGCGTTTCCTACTCGGAAAGGAAAACTACTGGGGTCTGGCATTTTGGTTTTGTGGTTTGTTTTTTTTTTTTTTTTTTAAACTTTAGGGCATGAAGTTCTACAAGGTGTAAAGGTAAGTGGTAAAAAAATCCATCTTCGTTACGGATGTTCTTGTGGATTAAAACTGACCACAATGGCAACCCAAGTGTCATCTAGATATGTTACTTTATGCAGATGTCACTCCTAACTTGAATGCTTGCGCCAATTCAAAAAGAGTCCTTCATCAGTAGTTGCATTATAAATACCTGTTGGGTTGTGGAGGATATTCTGGATCAATGAGAAAGGAAGTAATGGGTAAGGCGCTGATTCGTTTCTGTGATAGACACTGCTGGGCACTGACTTAGTGAGATCCACAAAAATACTTGGTACTTGTACACCTTGCTGCAGAAGAGTAATTAGGTGTCTGCCTGATAAATTTGTATCCACAAAACTCCATAGAACCATTCTGTGGATGCACAAGAAAGGTGTTTTTACTCAAAAAGAGTGGCGCTTTAGCAGGGTTGGAGGGGATAACAAAGGGTGCACCTACTAACAGTTACGCACTTCAGAGGCAGGGAGTTCCTAGTCTTGCAGGTATTGCAACAAAAGAGAAGAAAGAAAGGGTAGAATTTTAACTGGTTTGAATTGGAGTGATTCTTTTGACTTTATTTAAACATCTCTAGACGTTTTATTTGGTCTACTGAAAGCAGAATCTGACCCAGATAGGGTATAGTGAAAACATGCCAACTTAGGTACAAAAAAATCTGTTACAGCAAAGATGAATCCGATTGAAAATGGACATTTTCCTGGGATAGGAAAGCTGTGATGGAATTTGGAAAGTAGAAATGCTAACAGAGACAATTTCTGATCTTTGGCCGCTGTGTATTGGTGTCCGGTGATGCACAGTAGTAGTAACAGTAGTCGTACTTGCAACGTCCTAGAGAGTCCTTGGCAACTGTGTATGCATACAGGTATGGGATCTCTAGATGCTTAGAGACTGCATAGGATATTGCAGTAGTTATAAAAATGAAATGGAAGTGTGATTTGACTCTCTTTCCAGAATGTAGAGGTGAAAATGTGATTGGTTTTATTACTATTTAGATGGGAGTAATACTTAAATCTCTGTAAGAATTTTTTAAAGATTTAAATGGCTGGGGATGAGGTCCACGTCCTGCCAGGGACTGTATAAACAAGTGGTAGAAAACAGTGGTGTTGCAGCAGAAGGCTTGTATTATGTAAGAGTTATAAACCCCTTTCATCTCTTCAGAGATGAATTTCACTCCTGAGAGTTTATCAAGCTTTATGGGAATTCCACCCATAACTAGGTGGGATACAGACACCTCGTCAGGTACAGAAATACTCCTTGCTGTGCTCTACCTGCATGAAACAACTCTCACATGAGAGCAATCGAGGGAGAGAAAGCTGTTTCACAGGGAGAGATTTCCTCCTCTAGACAGAACTCAGCTAGATGGAGATGGATTGTGCCAGACGTCCTGTCTGGAGTACACTGTTATTTTTATTCTTCCCTAAAACTGTAGGCTCACACACCACTTGCAGCTTGCGTCGAATGCTGTGGTCTTGTGCCCAGCCCAGGGTCACATACTTCTGTTAGGTGTGCTGCTGCTCCTGCAGCGCGAGGAATGCTGGAGGGATGCCGCGTGCTGTTGGTAAATACAGGCTGCAGTTTGACAGTAATTGCTTTCTTCCTGGAGTTTCAGAAACGAAGTACAAAAGCAAATGAAGTGAGAGAAGGCATTCTGCTTTAAGTGCATTTCACATCAGATACTATTTTTTTTTAATGCTCTTTTGAATGTGGTACAGTTAAATATACCAAGTCTGTAACAGAGGAGCAGGTCACATACTTGGAAATGTCCTGAAAGTTATCTTGGCCTTAATTATTTATAAGCCTTTCTCCTCTCCTAGCCTTTAAATAAATTTAAGGAAGCAGGAGAGTGCTGTGTGACTGGAGCAGGGTCCTTCGCTACCTGAAGCAGCTTCTGCTGTATTGCCTGTTCCTCATGAAACACCTAGCGGCTTCCCTTGCTCCCTTCCGTCCGCCTTTTAAAAGTACTAACAAAAAAATCTGGCCAGCCCC
Organism: Steatornis caripensis; assembly: GCA_013398225.1. Taxonomy (NCBI): domain Eukaryota; kingdom Metazoa; phylum Chordata; class Aves; order Caprimulgiformes; family Steatornithidae; genus Steatornis; species Steatornis caripensis. The sequence goes on from VZSC01000532.1 coordinate 50,367, forward strand.
AGCTGACTTTGGGAGAGCAAAGGAAGAATTTTTTGTATTTCTGGCTTCTTTTTGGTTTTAGGTTTGGAAAAGATGTAAAATATTAATTTATTTGCTTTTTGGGTACTAGTGGTTTGACCTAGTTTCACCGTAATGCCTTGTAAAGAAAAAAACCCTCTGTTTTGGAAAGGCACAAATTTTTATCTGCATCAGATAATCTAAACTGCTCAGGAGATTTTTATATTTTACACAAAAACTAACCAAGCTTTCTTAAAAATCAGAAGCAATTCTGAGGTACGTATCAGAGTGTGAATCTGACCTAGTTCTTCATGCAAGACTGGCTGGTGAAGAAGGCTGGTTGCTAATAGGTAACATTACTGCACCAGGTCACGATGAGCCTTTTTCTCCCTAAACCACTCTAGCTGTGCCACCTGCGGCTTGAAGGTGTTTCAGTTCAGTGCCCAGCGTTGATTATACAAGGTACTTGTATTTTGCTACCTCTGTGTATGTGAATAACAGTATTCTGTTGCTGAACGATGGGGGAGCAGTTCCTCTTGAAACCTCTTTTGTAGGTTTTTTTGTAGGGAAGGATTTCCTTCAGGAATGCTCAATGATTGCTCCTCTTTTCCCTTGCGAGATGCAGTGGTGGTGTGGGAGAATCGTCGGAGAGATCACACATCCTTATCTGCTGCCTTTGCACAGGCAATATGCTGATAAGGCTTCCACATGTAGTATCGAGTGAGATAAGTGAGCATGTTCTGAGCTGAGACATAGATGGTTTATATCAGCTCCATCTTTAAGCTGCTTTCTAGTGAAAGCTGTTAAGAGAACTTACGTTGTGCTTGGAATGAGACCGTGGGTTAAATGTTTAGTTGTCAAGTCTGTTTTCATTCTTTATCCTCTTTTGCCATTTGCAGTTTTCCCTATGTTCCCTGTAGCCACTGACTTCATCCATATGGCTTTTTCAAGTAAAAACCATAAGAATTAGGGTTCTAATGTCTATGGTAGCAAAGGAGCTGGGTTGTTCAGTTCTTTTCTCGGTTTACTAGAAGGAGGATGTTAAACTTTACCAAGAAACCACTAAGACATGGTATCTTCATACTGATGAAACTGTATTTGGGATAGATGCTTGTCACGGTTTAAAGCTGGGCTGGCTATTAAACGAACGACAGACGCTCTTTGTTAACCCCCTCCCTCCCCAAAATGGGCCTGGACAATGCTTTTTCCAAAAGTTGGTTTGATTTTACATTTTGTACGCAGTGTTTGTCATCAAACTGTTCCAGAATAAATATTTTGCAGAACGAAGTTTAGCTTTCAAATGAGCATGTGCTGAAAGGAGTTACAGGTTTAAAATGCAGTCAGAGTTCTCTGCCTGGGTCCTGCACCTGGAAATTGTGTTGGGTGTGCGGTCCTGAGTGCACCTGTGTGCATTAATGGACCTGACCAGCCCCACCTGGGGCTTCCACCCCACCCCTGTGCCCACGGGTCTGGGACCTCCATTTCAGATCAACCAGGGGCTGCCAGTCCCTGTCTGAGTTCTGTGGCTGGTGGTCTCCAGCCCTGTCTCCTGCTGCCCCAGGTGGGGCTTCCTGGGTGGCCCCTGGACCTGGTTCAGCCCTGGCCATGCCTGGGTGTTACAGTTTAAAGCTGGGCTGGCTATTAAACGGATGACAGACGCTCTTTGTTAACCCCCTCCCTCCCCAAAGAGGGGGAAAGAGAAAAGCGAAAGAGGCTTATGGGTTGGAAAAGTTAAAACAGCTTTAATCTAATTACAGTAATAACAAGGTATTATAATAATAGGAAATAATAATAAGAAAATATGTATACACACAAATATATACAAAACCAGTATTGAACTTCCCCCCACTGATGATGAGTACGTCACCCAGATGCTGCGGGGCGCGCCCTGGAAAAATCCCGGACTGTACTCAGCAGCAGGCAGGATCTGGATTCAGGAATACACGGATCAGGATCGAAGGCAGAAGAATTGGACAGAGTCATCCTCGGACACCAGCCATAGGAGAAGAGAGAGTGACCCTTGTGATCCCTCAGCTTTATACCGAGTATGACGCGTATGGGGTGGAATACTCCCTCTGGTCAGGTTTGGGTCACCTGTCCGACCCGCTCCTCCCCACCGCAGGGTCGCAAGTGTGACCACTTCTCTGCTCTTCCAGTTCCGGCGCATGAGAAAGTCACCAGAAGCAAGCATTGATCTTGGTCTCCATAGGGATAACTATAAGCAAGAGCCTTTCTGCACACCATCCCTACTGGTGTTCTAGCACTGACTATAAACACCGAGCCTTATGACTGCTAGAAGCAGCTCCTGTCTGGAAAAACATGCAGTTGATTTCAGAGAGTGCAGCTTCTCAGAAGAGACTTAACTAAAAAGTGAAGTTACCAAAAGAAAATCGGTTCTGTCCTGGCCCAAACCAGGACACTGGGGCGGTCAATGGACCCGTTCCTAGCACCCGTCTCCGCTTGTCCGGCTCATCTCCTGAAGGACTGTGTCGCAGTGGGTGAGGACAGAGCCCTGCTGGGATCACCCTCGGCTCCCGGCTCATCCCCTCCCATGGGGCAGCCCCGCACAGGGCGTTTGTACCGCGCTGTCATCAGCCCACGCCTGTCTAAGCGTTACAAAAGTCCTCATTTCTCAGACTGTTGCTTTCTGAGATACATGAGAGTTTTAGTGCCGGACTTCTGGTTTCTGGAGGGACCTTATTTCGGCTTCTGATTTTGAGGTTTTACTTTTGCATTGGTATTCGTATCGGGTGTTAGTGACGGCTCACTTATAGAGGAGCGGTTAGATGGGCAGGGAAATAGTTTGTGCTTCTGCAAAGCCTTTTTTTTTTTTGTAGTTGTGGTTTCTGGGACATGGTTGGGGGACATGATTTTTTTTCCTTGTTTTATATGCCTACAAAGTATGTACTTTAAACAAAGGGAATTGCTATTTAGCAGAATGTTTTAATTACCAAACTTACACTCCTACTAAAAACCTTGTTTAGTTCGGCATGCTTGTTAGAGTAGGCTTAATTCTCAGAGCGCAACTGATAATAAATTTGAAGTATGATGGTGGGAAGGAGAAGAAAGAATCCAAAATAATCAAAACATGGAACAAAAAGAAAAAAGGAAAAATACCCAAGGTTCGTAAAGAACTCAGTCTAGGTTCTTTCCCGGAAAATAAATCCTTAAATAGAAGATGTCAGTTTAAAAGCTATCACGTCTGTGTCTCTCACACCTGAAATATTCTTAAAAAAATCCTTTTTAAAAAGCAAAATGAGTTCCTGGTTATCGGATGAGCTTTTTATAGGCTTGCTTTACCTTTTTTTTACTTTGCTTTAATTGTAGTGAAAGTGTGAGTTTGAGGAGGGGGTATTGTGAATTCCTGCATAGTTTGGGTAACTTGGTTAGGGATGTTGCTGCTTCTCGGCAAGCCTTTAACCAGGGAAGGAGACCCTCTAATGAAACAATCTGTCATTTGGAAGACCAAAACCCTTCTATTGCCAGTCTTCTGCTTTTTTTAGTTGTCTACAAAATAACTGTGAATAAAAATGAATGCTCCTGATGCTTTAAGATTATACAAACATAAAGAAGCTAAATACCCTGTTCGCTTCAGAAACCTGTAAGTGACCAGAGCCTTTGAGATCTTATTTAGAAAACTTACCAGAAGCTTTCTGAGTGTCAACTTAACAGAAAACCCAAGTGGAAAGTTGGTCAAGCATCCAGATGTGTAAACAGAAAAGTTAGACATGTGCATTGAATTGGGAATTAATAGTTGTTACAGGCTGGAGCAATCTGAGCCGATTTAAACTGTCCCAGCCTCGCCATCCCAATTCATTCTTTAACTGGAAACTAATTTAAGTGTTACATTTCATGTGAAGGAGTTGTCGTCAGGCATTCCTGTATATTTAAGTGAAATGAAAAAGTAACCTAAGCCCTGTTACACAAAGTGCATCTGTTAATCCGTTTGTATGTCTGTGTCTTTAGAAAATGGTGCTGGCTGATGGCCCTCGGCAGCACTGACGAAAAAGCTCCTTTTATTTTACTGCTTCTTGAAAAACGGAGGTAATATTGGCCTTGTTTACCTGAGCATGTGATAGCGCAATTAATTTGCAATCCATGTTGACATTTCCGTTATACAGGAACTGGTGGGTTTATTCCAGAGTAGCGTGTTTGCACACAAGTCTTACGGGATGGCTTGTCCTGTGGTAGCCGTAGTGCTTAATGTGCCTGCTGAGGAAGGCCAATCACTTTTTCTTTTACTAACACGGATTTCATTTTTAGGCTACTTTTAACTATACAGTTACTGTACAGATGATGGCTCATGTTCTGTGAGGAAATGTGTGCAACTAATAGTAACGCAAGATAAGATTTTTTTTTTGAAGACTTGAATTGGCTAGCTAAAACTCTCCATGTGTCCGACTTAGAACAATCTGCAAAGCCAGAGACTGAACAAAAATGCTGTTCTTGATAAGACCTAGTCCTCCACACCCTTCCTTCTTTGTAATTTCCTTTCATTCTTCCCACTTTTTAACTTTGTGCTGTAGTTTTGGATAGGTTGGTAGGCAAGGTGATTGCCAAATAGTTGGCTAGAGGTTAAAGCAGTAGCCTGGCCTGTGTGTTTTAGTACTTAGCTCTGCTGCCATTCTCCTGAGTGGTGTTGGACAAGCTGGCTAATGTTTGTTTCAATTCCTCTTCTGTGAGTCATGGGTCCCTGCCTCATCAGATTGTTGTGAGGATGTATTTGTGTGTCTTTGACGGCTTCTGGTGTTACAGTGATGCAAGGTGTAACAGCTCTCTCGTGCAGTCATGTGAAAATAATACATTGTCTGTACCCAAGAAAGTTAGCAATGGGAGATTAAACTACAGCAGCTAATTTGATAGGTTTGTTTGCACTTCAGTCAAATAGCACAGTGCCCCTTCTCAAAGCCTCTAGGCTTTTCTCTGTTAAAGCTAGTAGGCTATCAAGGTAGTTGCACACCTAACCAGTGAGGGGCTGCTTGCGGTTTGTGTGGGGTTTTTTGTTTTGTTTTTGTGTTTCTTTAACCCCCTAATAAGTGGTGAGATATACTGGCTTTGGAAAATACACTTCATCATATACGTGATAGTTATGTTTCTAGCGTCACTGCAGTCAGTTGGTCTGCTTCGAATAATCTCCATAGCAACTACGTTCAGTAAAAAGTGAAAATAACTGATTCATGCCGTTCTATGCCAAATGATACATGTGAGCAATGTGCTATCTGTTTGAGATGTCCCATCCAGCTAAATGATGCATACTCTGCTGGCAATGCTTTGCGTTGCTTCTCTTAAGAAGCAAGGAAATGGGAGCTCGTTTTTGTTTGCAGTACTATTTGTTAAAAGAAATAGGCTTTTAAATGCCAGTGTTAGTGTCCCTCTGTCTCTTTCTCCAGAATATTCAAACAAAACCAGGAAGGCTTGACAGCAAGTAATTTGTTTTGTATTTCGTTCCTCTCTACATGTGGGAAGTGACGTTTTAAAGCTGGTTATGCCAGTGCAAATGCTTTGTTTTGGTTTAGCTTGAACCTGATCCCAACTAATTATTTTTTTTTAAAGTGGATCTCACACATGGGCATCATAGCTGCTTAAATGTCATCATTTCTGTATCTCTGGTTCTTCTGTCTGCTTTGTGTTTTGGCTTAACAGTTGCATGTGTTGCTGATAAATTTTAGGAGTAGTAATTAGAAACAACATCTAGAATGCGTGTTCTTTTCCTCCCACTCAGTTTCATCCTGGTCTGTGACAGCTGCTCCTGCAGTTACTCATCCCACCTGGAAGGGTGAAATGCAGAATTGCTTTGGAGCTGAAAGTGAGCAAACCAGGGATTGCCTCAGAGGAGCCCTCTCTGAAATGTCTCGGATGCTTCTTGCCTTTCACATGCATACTTTGGGTTTGATTTTTCAGAGGTGCTGAGCGCCTGCATTTCCTGCTGACTGCAGCCAGCCTTTCTTCTTTCAAAATCGCACCTCTTTTAAATGCCTCTATTCCTTAGCTTTTTAAGCTAGCTTTCAAAGCCTGCCTGAGGGCATCAAAACTTAACGTGAAGATTACGTTATAGACCCCTGTGGTGGAGGTAATGGTGGGAGAGTTAGCACCTCTGGATGTGTGCCCTGTAGAGTTGCTGTTTGTACTGAGCTTCTCAAAGAACGGCTTTGCAATTAAATCCATGCTTTAAATTCAGCGCCAAAATAGAATTTTGAAAGATTTGTTGTGTAAGGTGTTCTTTTGGGAGATGTAGTGAGTGCCTGGCAATGCTGTGTGTGGAGGTGTTTATGTTATGGTTTTACATGTGGCTCTCGTCCTTTAAGCTTTTTTCTTTTCCAGTGACGTTTAGGAACATCTTACTTCACACTTAACTCTTCTCATTTGTATGTATTTTGCAGGAATCCCTTGAAGCTCGCGCTGGGAATGGACAGCTACCTCTATTTCTGGAGGAGAGTAGTGCCAATTGAAGAAGGCTTCAAGGCAAGTCTGCAAGTGTGCTGATAGCTCTTGGAAGAGGACAGGGAAGGGGCAACCTTCCAGGCCAACAGCCATGCCTTTCGGCCTGAAACTGCGACGGACCAGGCGCTACAACGTCTTAAGCAAGAACTGCTTCGTGACAAGGATCCGTCTGCTGGACAGCAATGTGATCGAGTGCACCCTCTCCGTGGAGAGCACAGGGCAGGAGTGCTTGGAAGCTGTCGCTCAGAGGCTGGAATTACGTGAGGTAAGAGTAACCCGAGAAGGACCATCTGTCTCTGTATAATTTGACACATTTTTAGCTCAGGCAGTCTGTTCGTTTAAATCGTGTTATTCTCGGAGCTGGCCAGATATGATCAGCAGCTGGAGCTTGCACAAACATATTCTGGTTGCATGAAAACTGAAGGCAGAATGGCTCTCAGAATTTTGTGCTGTTGCTCATTCATCATAGCTATGAGAGCTCTTTGTAATACGAAGATGAGGTTTCTTCTTTTCATAGAAAGTGATGGGTGTTGCTTGCTGAACTGGGATGCCAAGGGCCAAGTTACAATAACTTTTCTCTGAATGTAACCCTGGTTTCAGCAACACTGCTGGTTAAATTATGCCAGTGGGAAGGAGACCATTGGCTTTTGAATATCCACCTTCATATAAATATATTTTTGTTTCTAGCATACTGAAGAGGCAACAGTTGTGTTACTAGCAGGAGCAACTCGTAACAGTTTGAAGATGGTGGCTTTTTCTTCCTTTTGTTTAGCTGAAATATTTCACATCTGAAACTCTGAAAGGCTTCTTTTACATTCCTCATGCTTCCGGAAAAAACTGAGGAAACCCAGTCTTACTTTTACTAAGGACTGAAATCCTTTATTGTCTACTTCTTGCTGTATATTTTCTACTTCTTGTTGTAGAGTTCACTGTTTTAAGTATTGAGGCCTTTTTAGAAGTATCTCTCCAACATGCACGGCACAGATGAACTGTCTTTTCTTACTTACCTTCTGTGGACTCCTTACATATATTCTGTGTGCTTCTAGGCTTTTGCAAATCACAAGTTGAAAATCATTGCCTGGAAATTACTGGATTATCATCTGACTGTCCTGGCTGATGCTTTCTGTCAGCACAGCTGGGAAATCTAATGATTTTGCAGTGTGTTACATTTGTTGGTCCACGGCACTTTGTAATGGTGGCAGCTGGAAGGTAGCATACAAATAACTAGTGCAGATGAAAACTAAACAAAACTTCCTTTTTGTACATCAGTTCTGATAAAGGAGGAGAGAAGAATCTCACTGTGTGTGTGCAGAATATGCAGGAGCAGAATACTGCATAGTGATTTTTCATACTTCGGAGTGTTTTTCCACATGGATTTTAGTAGAATCATCTTCCTCCTCCCCTTCTAGAGATGAAGATTCCCAGTAAATACTGTTTTCTTTCTTTTTTTTTCCCCTTTTCTTTCTGTTGGTGGTGCTTTAGGGTGTCCTTACAGACAGGTTAGATCCTACCCTTTTCTTCCAGTGCAGAAAGGAGTGAAATCAATGAAGCGATTCTCCTGGTATTCCTTGTGGGCTTATCTAGTTGGTGCAGCAGAAGTCTGGGGCCTAATGGTTCTCTCTGGAGGTCCACCTGCATTTGCGAACAATAGCTTTGTCAGTGGGTTAGCATTCTTTTCCACAAAGGGCTTTTGTGATTTCAGAAAGTGTTTTTTTCCACTTTGGAACAAAGCCTGAAGTTTCAAAATTTTCCAGAGAAAAGAGATTGGACAGTAGCGTAGCAAAGGAAGTTGTTTTGGTCAGTGTTCAATTTCATGGGGGTTTTCTATTGCTTTAGTTTTTTTCGTTTTCAAAATTATTTGTCAGGCAAAAAGAAATGTGTCAGCACAAAAAGTTTGTGTTTCAAGATAAAAAATTTTAACAACACAGAAGAGAATGCTTTGATGTTGTTGGAACACTTTCCCCTTCTTTCATCACCCTCCCAACTTTTTTTCTAAACAAAGTTTTGGCAACATTGAACCAATTTTGTACAGTTCAGATTTCAACAGTACACCATTTTTTGACGTAAGGCATAAGGTTGGTTTTGTGGGTTTTTTTTATATCTCTTTTTCTGATTTATTTTGGTAGCATCCATTGCTGCTTTTAATGTTTAGGAGAGAAGAGAATTACAGATCTCTGAGGAGGTCTCCCTGTATCCTCTTCTGCTCCTTTCATGAGGACTAATTGGAGCTAGCAAGCCTGGAGGTGCCTGGTGCTCGGTGCTGTCCTTTCCCTCAGACCCAAAATTCATTTCTTCTTCTGCCCCTCTAGTCTTTCTGCCATGGTTTTTAGGGAAACAAGGCCGATGCAGTCATTTGGTGGCTGTCCTGTTGCCTCTCTCTAGGCTTACCATAATTGTTTTAACTTGCTGACCAATCAAATTCTACAGAAGGATCAAAAATACTTTGACAAAGCTCAAATTTCTATAAGATTTGTGCAGCTGGATAGCTGAGTAGAGGAGAGAAGCCCATGAAGTGTACCGAGGAGAAAATCCTTGCAAGTGTCCATGTAGGAGAGAGACTTTTTAAATTCCCCAAATGCAGCAAAAACTTCAGCTGGAATATGCCTTTTCTTAGAAATCCTGATCAGCAAACTATGATGTACAAGTAAGGAAGAAACTGAGCTTCTTAAATCCCATGCTCACAAAACACTACTAAAATCCAGTTTGTCTCCTCCATGCAGTCTCAGGTAAGAATATGTGTTCTCTTAAAAGTAAAGATCAATTTTTGTTTGATACTTTAGTTTGATCTTATGTTTAAATAAGTCCCAGGTGTACCCCAACTTTTACCTTTGTGGTAGGAATAGATCCATGTTTCACTCAAGCCGATTTCTTAGAAATAAACAAAAAACTGCCCAACCACCGCCCTGCTAAAAAGCAAAACTGTTTGAGACTGCTGTATGTATTGTTGTGAAGGACTGTCAATCACTACACCACACATGACTGAAAAACAGTGTCTAATGGATTATGCATATTTCTATTTGATCTCTGGGGAATGCAATTCCCTCCCTGACTGAGTCAGGGTTCAGGAATAGGTCAGCAGAAAGTGTAGCCATGTAACTACTGTAAAATCTGGTTTTATCCTTTTCAGCAAAGCTCTTGACAAAGCATTAGGTCTTCTAGCTGAGCAGTTACCAGTTCCAATAAAATGAGCTCTTATGCCAGCATTTTTTAAAAAGTAAAGATGAGAAGAGGGGAGGAAGGGAAAGAGAGGAAAGACAAGGTCAGAAACGTAATTTTATAATCCTGTATGTGTGTGCATAGATTCTAAAAAGGATTTTTTCCCCCCACAATATAATGGCTTTTTTCCCTTCAGGTGACACTAAGTGAACCTGCTTGAAATAACAAAGTAATCTGTACAAGTCTGTTGTGAGACTTCATGTCTCTTTCTCCTTTTTGTTCTCCTTATTTCACTTTATAAAATGATAAAAAGCTCAAAGATGCAGTGTTCTGACGTATTGTAAGGGGAGGAGGGTAGTGCAAGAAAGTCCTTTCCAAACACGCTTATTCTTTCGAACCGAATTCCACAATGGTGCTTCCAGCACTACAGCAACGCTGCAAAACCCAAACCAAAGTGGGAGGATGGTGGGCTGAGCACCGCAGGTTGATGCTGACCACTGTGCAGGGGTGGCTGCTTGCTGCTGTTCTGCCTTTTTTTTTTTTTTGTGCTGTAGAAGGTGTCCCCTCGTCATAGGGCACAACTGAAAACCTGTGTTCGGCAGCCAGGTTGCCTCAAAGTTTGGCTTGGTTTGACGTGTCTTGTCAGCTAAGCTGGGACTGGGTTCAGGCAGCGCTTGGACAAGAGACCTTCTAGGAACAATTGGCTGCTGTAAGTGGTGCCTTCCCCTCTATGCGGGCACCCCGGGATAGCAGGGTTTAATGCTTTTTGCCTGGAGGAGCTGGAACTCTGCCTCTTTCTAAAGGATAAATATTTAGTTGGCCGCTTTAACCAGATGCTTTAATAAACACTGAGCCTGTCTCATTGGTTCCTTTTGAGTGAGATTCGCTGGTTTAGTAAGTGTCTGTTGTCTCCTGTTGTTGACAATTGTATTCTTTTTGCCTGACATAAAGACGAGGGCAGCTCTGAACTTGGGAGTATAGCTAAGTCCAAGTCAAAAATGAGTATGTTGCCTCCTGAACTGGCAGCTATGGTGTCATCTTTTTTAAGACTTCTCAGCACAGGTTTGGTGTATCCAGTTTTCTTTTGTGACTTGCTGTATTTCGAGGCTCACCTTTTCATCTAGTGTCTGTCATTGGGGCATGGAGGTGCTCTGGTGCTTGTCCACTGCTTTAGCAGAGGACTGCAGGTCCTGGAGGAGTGTAAGCCAATTTCCTTGTACCACGTATGAAGTCATGTGTGCTAGGTAAGACAAATTTTAAAACCTTGAGAGAAAATTAATGTAAACTCTTTTCTGGCAGGGCTCTTTGTGTATTTGCAGATTAGGCAGACCAAAAGCACTAGGAATTGAAGCTCTTTGTCTGCAGAATGGATGTGTATGCATACATCTGGCGTTATGAAAAGCTTTCCTTCAGTGTATATCACCAGTCTGTCAGCTGTGGCTGGAAGAAGAATTTTTTTTTTTTCAGAAGTGAAAGCATCATTTGCTTTCTTTGCCACTTTGACTACTGATGTACCTGCTAGAGCAGCCCATGTTACTTCAGAGCCTGCTAGGTGTAGGTGTAGATATTTATTCCGTGAAAATGGGAGTGAAGTCAGTGATTCACTTCGTACAGATGGACAAACAAACCAGCTGTTGGAATCAACTTAGTTTTCAATCAACTGCTTACAGAGAAAGAGATCCCATTTTTATATCCCCTCATCTAATTTGTGAGGTGTCTGTACTATAAAAATGTTTTGTAGGCTGGAGTGTATGACAGCAAATGTCCTGGATTCTTTGAGGCCTTCTGGACCGTCATATGTCTGGTCATAGCATACTGAACTTGATGGTCCAGCCATTTCCAGTCCCACGTTCCTCCATTCCCATTTGGGAATTACTGACGTTCTTAGGGGAGATAGTCTCTTCAGGCATTTGCAGTAGTGGCTACAGAAGTCCTTCCGCACTGTGGGTTGTTTAAAAAATGCTAACGTTTTTAAGAAGTAAAGGTCCTGGTGACAGGGAGCTGATATTCACGTAACTCTGTTGGTTATCTCTCCAAAGCGCATGCATTTGTGAGTTAATCTCTGCTGTGCAGTCCCTGTGCTTCATCTGCAATTGCTCCATCCTCTCCAGGCTGCTTTCCAGGAAAACATTTGTCTTTCAGTTGTGTGAAATGCATGCAGCTGTGGTCGGTCCACTGTATCTGCTGTAGTCTAGAAGCTTAAACACTGCATTCCCTTCACTTCTTATTCCATGGAAGTGATTCAGTATTCTGGATTTGGTACTTGAAGAGCCTTTCTACTGTAGCAAATCTAAATTTTTGTTGTCCCCCTGCCCCCAATGAAAGGGGAGGGGCTGTGCTCGTTTGAGCTATTTAATTGCAATACCCTTAATCCCTTGAATAACTCTTTCAGACTTCAGACCCCAAATCATCTTAATTGCTAGATGTTTTACAAGTACTTGACACTGCAAATTTGGGTCCTAGATGATGTGAATGTTTACTTTTTAAAGTAACATGGAAGATCTGATTTCACAGTTCCGCCCTGTTTCTTGCTGAGGATGAGCTGCCCTGCAGTGGTTTTTAAGAGTTTGTGCGTTAAATATTTCCCTTATGACATGGTAAAATCACTGTGGGTTTTTCTGCCTTCACATGAATTCCTTTCCTTTGCTGTCTCCACTGTCCCTCCCACCTTCGTTTTAATCTTACTACTATCATGGTAATAGCTCATCAGAAAGAACTTTTATCCAGTGATGACTATGGAGGGAGAACAGACATTTATCAGTGAATTGGTTAGTTTTGTTTTAAGTTTGTCCTGTGGGAGATGCTGACTTCTTTATTTGTGCCTTGGATTGATTAATTTATTGGCGATACCTTTAAATTTTAGAAGGAAATGCTACATTGATTCTCTTCCGAAAAAGAACTAGCTTGCTTCACTGTACCAAACTGAGCTTAAAGAGAAAGGATCGAGTGTTGTTGAGGCTATACTGCAGGTCTGTCAGGCTTAATTGAGGAATCAAGTTGAATTAGTTATCACCTTAGTTAAATGCTAGTCTGGATGTTCTCCAAGGCTGAAAATACGTACGTAATGAGACCCTAAAGTAAATACACCTGCATTCCCAATTCAGAGCTTTTGCATACAGTTCTCTCTTGCATGCCCTCAGCCGTAAAATAGCTGGAGCAGTGTTGCCCCTGCTGGCTTGTTGTCATTTCTAAGCATTTTAATTTTTCAGTATTGCATTAATTGCCCTTGTGTTGTATGCCAAGTCATGGTACATGCAATGGTCTTTAGAGAAGCATCCTTACCAAAGTGAAACAGGCTGTTGATGGTGCAAAGTGCAATGGTTGCAATTGGTCTGCTACTTTTGAAGACTTTGAAGACTTTTTATTTAGAAGTGTGAACATCTGGGAAATGCAGTTGGTAAAATCTTACTGGTTGATTTATAGGCCAAACTTTTTGAGTCTATTAAAAGTAATTTCAAATAAAAGCTTTATAAAACAGCAAATAGATGTTTTTCTGTTCTTTGTCTCAAGCATCTTGATTTAAAGTGTGTTGCTATGTATAAAGGATTGTGACTGCCTGTGGAAGGATTGTTGTCCCCGTAAGTGAAGCAATAACAATAAAATAAGTATTTTATTTGCTTTAGGGTTAATCTAATCTAATGGAAACTATTGGAATGTTTTCATTGAATAAAAAGTCAGTGGGATTAAACACCAAGAAAGTTTATTGAAATAAAATGAGAAATATGCAGAAATAGTAATGATCCCACTTTCATATCCTAAATCTGCTTGATGTCCACAAAAGTTCCTCTCACAATTTCTGTTTCATTCATTCCAGTGTTAGTACAGAGGAGTATTTTATATTGAAAGCATTCCTGGAAATCTCCATGTGCTGTCAGCTGAAATACTGAAGAAAAAGATGTTGATATGAACTTCACAGTTAGGACTAAAGTCAAATTTCCAAGCAACTGATGAATTAGTTCCTTTGCTAAACATGAACGCTTCTTTTTGCCTTTTCTTCAGATCTGTAGTCATAGTACTTGCTGTTAATTATAGTATGCGTTTGCCTGCAGTAGCAGTGTGTGGTTTAAGGGCTTTTCGATAGAATCCTTCATGATGGACTGGCTATTCCTTCAGCTGCTTATTACCGATTTGTAGTATCTGAAGCTCTAGTTCTGAACACTGTTCCTTGTTAACCACCCTCCACCAGCAACAGTCCCATGTGGCTTATACAGGAGGTACTACAGCCATTGAGATTTACACAGCATAGGAAATAGCTGAGGTTTTCAACCTGGTATTCCTGTAAGAGCCTAGAACAAACAACTCGTGTGTGTGTGATGCACATTTTAAGTGTAATACTTGTGCATCATAAAACTTTGTGAGTGTGTTAAAAAAAGCAAACGTGTTCTTCTGTATTGGGTGAATGGTAGTGGTATTGGTATATATATTTTGACATATGCGTGTGGGTTTGCATTCTTTTTCATAGTTGCAGGAGTCCTTGTCCTTTGCCTGCAGTGGGCTTATGAAGCCTTTGTGTTTTGATTCAGACTTAGTGTTTGCTGTCTGTTCACAAGGCGCAGGTGTAAGAGAAAACGAAGACTCGGACACGTTCTGTAAATCATTTATGTCACCTGTGCCATAGTGTCAACTACAGCTCCTCAATATGCATTTGGGAGAGATGGCAAGGGGCAGATAGTACTCCATTAAGTATATTATATAGCAATATTAACTTGTCATTGTCTTCACGATTGTCCTAAAAATAAAGAACAGTAAAAAAGAAATTACTCTGATTTTGCATATGGGACAATTTACACAATGCCATCTGTTCTTATTTGCATTTGTGTCATTGATTGTATGTGTGGTCTAGCTGAAAAAGGTAAACTGAGACTACTTTGTTTCTTTATCTAGACACACTACTTTGGCCTTTGGTTTCTCAGCAAGAGCCAGCAAGCCCGCTGGGTTGAACTGGAAAAGCCTCTGAAGAAGCAGCTGGACAAATTTGCCAATGAGCCTTTGCTTTTTTTTGGGGTAATGTTCTATGTGCCCAGTGTTTCCCGACTGCAGCAGGAGGTAACAAGGTATGTGGTTTCCCTCTGTTCACACTGTTGTGATATAGCTGGGAGGGAATGGACTGTTTCTGGCATTCAATATTTGCTCAGGTATCATCTGGTTCTTTCCTTTCCTGATGATTGCCCAAATGGGAAAAAGTGAGAGAAACCACCACTTGATTATATCTGTTGGAGGGGTGGAGGGAAGGGGAACAAACGTTGTTGGTGAATGATTATACATGACCAACTGCAGAAACAAAAAGGGAGTGATAGATATGTGTTTTAAAAACCTGACATAAATTTTAAAAGGAGCAATGGTGGCCGTACTCTTTTTCTGTAACCTTCTACTGATTAAAAGGAAGCCATAGGCAGAGGAGCTCTGTATACTGTTTTAGTTTATTACTCTTATGTCTATCCGTGCTTTGCTGAAAGCGAACTTTGGCATGTTTTCTGGGTTTTGCCCATCACACTCCTGATTTTCCCCCTCATGCTTCACAAAAGGATTAAAATTGTTAGAGGGTATTAGTCCTTTAATTATGATCAAGGTGCACTTTTGCAAACAACTTCAGTAGGAATTACTCTTTTATTCAGAGCCCTGTGCTGCAGTTGTAACAATGCAACTGTTTTGAGGGGCTATTCTTGTAAACCACATCACTGTGTGGTTTTTGCACATCTGTGCTGTATTTAAATTTGAAAAAAGAGAGAGAGGAAAAAAAAAGCCCACCTCACCCAAAAAGAGGTGGGCTTGTTTTCTTTTTAACCAAAATTATTTCATTTATCTGTCTAGAGCAATGTTGCATCAGCACAACTAGAGGTAGAGCCTGGAATGTGGGTGAGGGCTACAGGGTGGCAGAAGCCTCCCCACTGAAAACAATGTTCTGTTGCGGCAAACCTGAAATTCACTGCATGGTCATCATGTCTAAAAAAGATGTATAAATAGTGGAGAAAGAGTGGCTTTAATTCTAGAAGGTGTGCAAGATGTGAAGTGTTTTTTATACTACAGATTGTGTATTTAAAAGGATTTTTTCTTAACGCTGAACTGGAGAATTGACTTCGGTAGGATGCAAAAGATTTGAATCTTAAAATGACAGCTGTCAAGCAGTCCCTTGACTACTGTATATGCAGAATTCTTGCCAAACAGTGGGCTGAAAGCATCGCAGAAGTTTCCCTGGGAATAGACTGAACATCGATGCTTGTCTGTATCTCTGTGTTCCTGCTTTGTATGCACTGGGAGAGGGAAGCCTAATACTGTTTCCTTCAGAATTATTTAACATGCAGTCAGAATGTCTGAAATGTTCCGTTGCTCACTTTTGTCAGCCCAGTCCTGGCCTAGTTGTGTGCAAGGAAGCGTTGTAGCTACTTGGATGCGATTATCTCTTCAAGCTGCAGCCTGCAGTGCTGATTGCTCATTCATAGCTCACCTGCAGAGGTGTATTTGCTCATTCTGCCCAGGTTGGTAATAACAAAACATTTCAGTGACAATTAAACTTCACAGCACTCTCAACTGGAGTGGCTGCTGAATTGTTTTTCTTTCTGAAGTGATTGATATCATAAGCTGCAGAGTCTCAGAAGTGCCTCTTAGGTTTCTTCAAAGGTCTGTAGCAAAACCAGCAGCTTACTAATGGATCTCAGATACAGAATAGCTTGTTAAGATTTTTTTTTTTTTTGGTCTTCTGAAGTGGAATTGCTTCACTGTAGATGATGTGATGGCAGGAAACCTTCAACTGTGCAGTTCTAGGTAGATGCTTGCGTTTGAAGCAATGAGTGGTGGGGACATGGAAGACTCCTCTTGTGAAACAAATGGCAGAGAAAGGCTTAGTCTGAAGCGTGATTAAATGGACAGATGGGCGATTTGTTGTACGTTTTTTTGGCTTTGTTTGCTCTTGGTAAACTGATTGAAACATTTGTTTTGCAATTGAGACTGGCTGCTTTTAGAATTAGGCTGGATCATGACACGATTACCTGCCATGATGAGGTAGGCACTAGACTTGCCCGCTCAGTGCCTGTGTGTTTGATTTATATTTATGTACAAATGAGACATCTGCATTAAATACAAAACTCGTGATCAGACATTTCATCTCCTTCTGAGAAGCTGCAGAACCGCCACAAACCAACCAACCCAACCCCAAAACAAAACCATCACCAAAGGCTGAAGCTGCAGAGCTAGTGACAGCACTGCTAGCAGTGAACCAGTTATCTTTGTAACCTTCTCTTGGTGGAAACCTCTCCAGCCCTGAGCTTGCCTGACCGTGTTTGAAGCTTGAGGTGAAACCCATCTCTCAGTCCAGGCTCTTAGTTAATTGTAGACTCTAGAATTTCCAGGGTTGATTAATATTCCTTGAAGATGATGAAAAGTCTTCTGAGAATACTTCAGCAAACACGTAATCCGCAAGTATTCAAACATCAAGGAATTGGTTTACTGAGATGGTTTACTCTGCCTCTGATCTGTAGGATTATTGGCTTTGGCTTGATAGGCGGTTTTGAGAGATTTATCCCAAATTGAATATTCCTCCCTGCTTCCAGTGACTGCGGCCCCATGCACCTCATGTGCTGTCATTGCAAAAGGGAAAATGATCCAAGGCTTTTAGGTTTTGTTGGTTGAGAAGAGCATTACTTGTGAGCTTGGCCAGTGGCTCTGAGGCAGCGTTCCTTAATCACTTTTATTTGAAAGATCATCTGACTCTTCAAAACAATCTGTGAACCATTTTGTGTTCCGCTGTTTGGCCATTGGGAACAACAGGAGGAATCCTTTTACAAAGAAGACAATTTATATTTAGGTGAAGCCATGACTGTTTATAAAGTCATAACTTCTTTAAATTTTATCATTACTGTTGGAAGTCTAAAATACTAATTGTGCCTGCCGGCTCCTGGATTTTAGCTGCCTGCAGGTGTTGGTAGTGGTCAGGAGCTCTTCATGGTTTTGCTGGTAACTTCCTGTATTGCACAAACCAAATGTGGATGCAGAAGTAAGGGTGAGTAACACTGCTCCAAGCGCTGTGTCCACCAGAGGTGAACAGACTCTACAGAAACCTGTCTGTATGTGACATGCTGGGAGAGCAGTGGAATAGTAATCCAGTAAGAAGACAGTGCTGTCCTTCAGAGGTACAGCATGAGAGTGTCAGTTGGCTTGCTGAAGCTAAATGCACGTAGTAGTGCTAACTACAGAGCTGCAGAATGTTTGCGGTTGGAAGGTACCTCTGGAGATCGTCTGCTCTGAGCAGGGTCAACTAGGGGAGATTGCTCTAGGACTGTGTCCCACTGGGTTTTGAATATTATCTCCATGGATGGAGAGACTCCACACCTTCTCTGGGAAACCTCTTCCAGTGTTCGGTCACCCTTGCAGTAAAGAGGGGGGGTTTATGTTTAGAAGGAATTTCTTGTGTTTCAGTTTATGCCCAAATGACCTCATCCTTTCAAAGGTGTGAATGGGTACTGAGTGACCTGAGTGGGTGAATGAGTTACCTGGGTTGGCCATGTAACTGGTTGTTGAGGATCTGTAGAGCTGCAGGCATCTGTCCCATAAATGCAGCACGGCCATGACTTAACGTGGGATTCCTGTAGTTAATTTGTAAGAGATATTTCTGATAATATGAGAGAGAAGGTCCTGTGGGATCCTTGGGAAAGAAAATGAACAGACAAGACTGCCACGGCAGTTTGTTCAGCTAACAGCTCTTTGAAGTCAACCTCTGAGGCCTGCAAGAACAGATGAGGCAGACAGTACTCTGGGGGACACATTAATCATTTTAGTACGTCAGATCTGACTCTGTGGCTTGCAGTTCTTAACTTATTTTTTTACAAAATTGACACTTGCTTAAAGATGCAGACATTAGCAGTGTGGGGTTTTTTTCTTTCTCAAAGTTAAGCAGAGCATTGGGACAAGGTAAGAAGCGCTAGCAGGACAGTCTTTCTGGGGTAGTGGTTTTGAGTGCAGACGGTGAGGCTTCTCAGGACAGCCATGTTTCTTCTCCCATGACGGAAGCTTCCTGCTGATGTCCTGGGGAAACGTAAGGAAAGCAGCTGCCAGTTGTGGAGTACCTGTCTCTTCTTTCTGGTAACGACAGTGAAATAAATGTTACTGCTATGCCTTCCTTTCAACATAATAGCATTGTACGCTTGGCATTGAGTCCTTTCCTATGAGAGCTATTTCCTACACTCTAGTCCTCTTATTTCCCTACTGTTTCTACTCAGTTTCTTTTGTCTTGGGTTGAGGCTCCTATCTGTACATATTTGCCAATTTTAATCCTGTCTTCTCCAAGATCTTAGTGACTCCAGCATAGTGACTTCCCAGCCTCTAGTCCTGACATTCTACCTGCACCTAGTCGCACAGATATCTTTCAGGGGGAATTATGAATTAAAGCTCCATGATCATTTCTAAAGGTGTCACTAGGACTTTCACCATGTGGTAACTGCTATAATTTTAAAATTTCTACAAGAATTTGTGGTAAACGAAACTAAAAAAACCCAACCTACCAACCAACAAACCCTCTCTGGGCTTGATGGCAGCTACAGCAGGAACCATTTGGGTTGGAGTATGGGGGTTGCCACGTTAGCAAAAGGCGTTTTTCATGGAAGCCTACTTATACAACCTCTTTTAGTCATCCAGCTGGTCTCAGAGTGAGCAGCCATCGCAGGTGGAGATGCTGCACATGCTTTTGGCATATTTAAAGCACCTGGGATCTGTATACTGTCTGATATAAAGCAGTCTTTGTAATGCCCTGTAGATATTTGCATAGATTAGAAATATAAATCTGCCTTTTATTTTCTGCTAACTCCTCAGAGGGTAGGCATCCTTTCAACCATTTATTTAACAAAAAAAAAAAGTCTTTGTACAGTGTCTAAAGTAAACAAGCTTGCTTTCACTGTGCTCTTGTTCCAGATATAGAGAACCCACACACTCTTGTGGCTTCCTGAAAATGTGGGTGCGATGCTGCTTTCTGCACAAGTATCGGACAATCCATGGACTTTTTTTTTGTCTTCACAATTCTAAGGAAAAACTAAAATTATGTTTTGCTCCCTGAAGTATCTGTGTCTTCACATGCGATACTGCTGTGCCTCCTGTGAAGAAATGAAGGTGTGCTTTGGTCTGGTTTTCTTTTTTTTTTTTTTAACTTTCTTGGAAGAAGCTTTTGGTATCTTACTATGTGCTCTGTACCAAGCAGTATCTGATGGTGTTCGTGCTGTTGCAGATTGGGTCTTAATCCCGCGAAACGAGAGCAGTTGCTAGTGTGGGTGCCACCAGTGGGGCAGAGTCCCCATGGTGCTGTGCACGGTAGGTCTGGTATGCACAACTGTGTAGGGAGGGATGTATTCCAGCATCTGTGCTGTGCTGCGTTGGGCTTTTGCCCCAAGTTCAGCTGCCAGCTCTGCGTTTTCCCTGAAGAATGTGCTGTACAGCTTTCCTGTGAAAGAAAACACAGAGTGATTGGAATGGGATGGCTGCGCCTGCAAAGTGTGGGAATGAATGTGTTTGCAGGTGGAAAATTAGAGCCTGTGGCTGCCAGGCCTCTTTTCTGGAGGGCCTGTGAAAAATCAGCCTCCTTTAACTAAGTGAACATTTATTTCCTCTGATGTTTTGCCGCCTTATGTTTTTCTCCACCATTTCTTGTAGCTGGTTTTTTCTGTTTGTCTTTTAAGGAAATATTTCTTCTTCACAATTCCCCACCTTTCCCTTTAGTTTTCTTCAAGTGTTAGGTGAAGAATTTGCAAGCAGGTGTTCCTCTAAAACATACAGAGCTACAGACTCTTAGGTCTGTATTAATTTTTAAATCATGGGAGGATAAAGTAGAGGAGGAAAATGAGTGTTAGACTGCTTCATATTTACAAGGAAAAATGTTCTGACAAATCAAGTTGCTTTTTTTTTTTTCATAAGCTCTGGACCATTTTTCCTTACTCTCAAAAAGGTCCTTCTTCAGCGTCTCGCCTACTTGAGCTTATCTTTGCTTTTAGTCTGCTTTTCTTTGCTTTTTCTGAACAAGCTAAAGTTTCACATCCCTCCTGTGTTGCTAGCTTTTAATACAAGTACAATCAGCTGGAGTTTTGTACCAGTCACTGCTGTCTTTACATGGTGCTTTTAATTGCTGTGTTAAGGCCGGATATCACATATCCTCCTGTGCCAGCCTGGTTTTGTGGCAAGCTTGGTGATACGGAACTCTTTTGGCTGTTAAAGTTGTAAGGTATGTGAGGCTGCTTTGCATTTCATGCTTGGTCATACCTGCAGCTTGTGGCTGGCTGAGAAATCTCGGTGTGTACCTTCGAGTTCACGAGCACTGTGGTGACTTCGCTGTCCAAACTTATTATTTTGTATATCACAGAAAAAAACAGCTCGATGTGTGCTGTCTGATTTGTTCAGGACAGCCTTGACTGTGCTTGCCTGAAGTAAAGGGCTGTGACAGTTTGTGCGGCTGTGCTTGTTAATACATCTCTGGTAGACCCATAGGATTTTTTTAATGCCAATGGTTCTTAAAAATTCAGCAACACTTAAACATTTTTTTTTTCTATGAAACAGCAGAGAAATATCATGCAGGATGGGGGGAGAGGAGACGCATGTGGTTAAGTTGGATGGGTTGGCAAATGAGCGAGAGCTGAGTGATATACCATGGGTGGGAAGGTGGAGTACTTAAAAAACAAAANGCAGGATGGGGGGAGAGGAGATGCATGTGGTTAAGTTGGATGGGTTGGCAAATGAGCGAGAGCTGAGTGATATACCATGGGTGGGAAGGTGGAGTACTTAAAAAACAAAAGGCCAGAGTCTCACACCTGGAGATTTAAGTTAGGATTTAACCATTCAGTATTACTGGTGTAACGGACCGGAAAAAAGCAGCGGAAGCCTTACTGCCTTGTCCAAATTTGTCTCCTCCCAAGAATTTCTGTCATTGCGTGTTTACGGTGTACTTCCCAGCACATATTTTAAGAGCATACCTGCTCTGTTGGAAAGATGGTATCCAGGAGCAGGCTGTGTAGCTTCCAGAGAAATAAACACAATCAGTTTCTCGTTGCCCTCTTTTCTGGCAAATGTCATGACTACTGCGTGTGTGCTGATCAGCTGTGCCACACTTACGGAGCAGCTCTGCTTGCACCATGCAGGAAAGGCTGTGACACATAGCCCTCTCTTGGCGCTGGAAAGAGCTGTGTGGCTTGCCCAGCTGGAAAGATGATGCACGTCTTCACTAAGAAGCAAGAATGTTCTCTTCCACGCAAATACTGTATTAATGGTCAGAACAGTCCCACGTTTCTAACTATTTCCAGTTAAAAAGCCACTGTCAGTTCCCTTTGTCTGTTTGGGGCTGGATCCTTGCGTAGCGTAAACCAGTGTAGCTCCTTTCTTCTAACAGAGTATTTCCAACTTCATAGTTATATATTTTATATATATATAATATTTCTGTTTTATAGAGAGCTATAGGTCAATGCACTGTAATTTTAAATTATTCACATGAATTAAGACAATCATTGCTATACATGGAAGTCATATCAAGTGAACGAAAAAGGATAGGATGTTCTGGCGGAACGACAGAGCTTAGAAATGGAAGATAATTTCATCCCATGAGTCAAATGATTTGGAGAGTCAAATTACTGGGTGATTTTTACAGGGGAATGGTGGGTAAGTGGCATGGGGTGCCAAATGACCTATAATATGGTGGTACTAACTCCTTTTTTTAACTGAAGAACTAATGTACGGTGCTGTAGGTAGGTACTGTATCATGAAACACAGTAAAAGAGCAGTTAGGACAAGTACCAACGTAAGTGTCTTATTCATGAGACATCGCGGTGGGGTCTCCCAGGGAAAGCAGAAACTCTGGAGCTGAAAATTTCTGAATTGATGGGAGGCAAAGAAATTTCTGCTGAAACAGAATCCTATTTTTGTTTAGATTGTGGTTGTGAGCTTGCCTGACCATACAGGTCCTGATCCTGATCATGGTCCAGGTGCTGATTGCCTCATGGCTGGAACTGCACTATATCTCCCAAAGCTGGGAGAAAGGCAAGCTCTGGGGGTTCATTGGTGCGTGGAGGTAGTCGTGAACCCCCAGGGAGTCCTGAGTCCCCAAGGATCCCAGCTTTCTTCTGTTGGACAAGACTGTGGATGGGTCCTGAAGTAAGTTGGTAATGTCAACTTCCAAATTCCTGCAGCTGGGGAAAAAAAAAGGGACTAAACAGCAATGCTCTCAGGCAGGCCAGCTACTGTCTAGGACCTCGCGTGGCCCAGGCAGGGGAGCAGCTCTTGAACTGCTTGCAAGCTGGATGAGTCTTAAGAGCCCTGGGTGGCCACCCAGACTTAGACAGTCTGGGGTATTTGCATTTTGGTGTTCCTTTGATGGTTTTATTGTTTTGTTTTAATTATTAGACTTTTTAATATTAGTGGCTACTGCAGGATAAAAACCACACATTAGGCTTGTAGCCTGCCTTGTTGTAAACAAGCTGATACTTAAATAGCTTTAATGTTGTTTGTAGAGGACAGCAACAACAAATAGTGTGCAGTATTTGCTTGGGTTTTCTTGTGTTTGTATTATTGCAGCATATGCATTGTTTTACTTTTCAGTAATATTCTTGACTTGGTTCTTTTTGGATGTGTATTTTAGTGCATGTTTAAACTTTGACTTAAAAATAAGAACTCCTTCAAGGCAGACCTAAGATTCAACATTAATTCCTGTTTATAAAATAATTTGCTGAGGAGGGCAAACCCTTCTCCCAGCTGACTTTCTTCAGTGAATGGAGACCTTGTTCTCTGTGTGTTGGTTATTGAAAGCTGAGCTCTTTGTGCCAGATATTTTAAGAAACTGTTGATGCTTAGATCTAATCTATGACATTATACTGTGCTTTTAGACCAGAAAGTGAATGTGTTTTCGTGTGTGTGGTTGGGCAGTACATATGTAGCAATTCTAAAAAATAGTGTTGCATAACTATAAATACAGTGTTGGATACTTCAACCTGCATTCTTGCTTCAGTGTGTTTTGAAGGCAGTGGCTGTGATGGTTAGAAATACTGTAACAGGAATGTCTTGGCATTAGGCAGTATCACAGTTACATCTGATCATGAGCAAATAATACTTATTTTATGTTCTGGGGCTTAGTCACATGTTCTTGGATATCGCTGTCCTGATGGGAACTATTTGTACATTCAATTTCAGTAGAACGGATATATTTTGGAGTACCCTAGGCTTTTTGTTGGGCACTTTTAAATGGCAGCACAGGTTACATGTTGAGTTTCTACTCTTCTCATATGATAAAGAAATGCCATTTACACACTGTGCTGGAGCTTCCTCTCTGGTCTTAGGTAGACCAGTTTGGAACTTTCCATGCCAGTCACGCCTCGTGGAGGCATTTGCACTTGGGAGAAGGAACTTTGTGTCTTCCTTTCCTGTCCACCTGTGCGCATATGCTGTTGGAGACACTTGCTGAACCTGTATGTTGGTTAGGTGGCCTGAGCTTGCATTAAATGCTGAGCAACTCTTGCAGACTCCTACTGGGGGGATGAGGAATGTGGGTGGCTTTTACCATAGCTGGGAGACAGAAATGATTCAAATTTTTTTGAAAAATTCTGCACCTGTGTAGAATGATGTAACAATTTCATTGTTCCTGCTTGAGATTTTTATTGATTATATTAGGATCTTCCTTATACTTTGCAGCTCTTGAAATGAGGTAATGATATGATTTCAGTCTGGGATTTTCTTAGATGTTCAGAACAAACCTCGAACTAGATTAGTAACACAGCAAGGAAATAAAGGCATGAGAAAGTATGACTCCTGGTTGTTGAAAGCTACAGAGTACTCGAAGGAAAAAGAGCACCTTGCTTTACCAAATAAAGAAGTATTATTCAATAATAGCACGGCTTTGAGGAAGTTTGATTCATGGCCTGTGAAACTTCAAAGATGACAGTACATTAATTGTGCATCCATTTCAGAAGTGCAGAGGGAGCCAGATGGATAGAAAATGTAGGTACATGCAGCAGGACAGAGGAGCAGTCATCGAATATCTCAAGTTGGAAGGACCCGTAAGGATCGAGTCCAAATCCCTGCTCTGTGCAGGACTACCTAAAACTAAACCGTATGACTAAGACTGTCATCCAGACACTCCTTCAATTCTGACAGGTTTGGTGCCACAACTACTTGACTGGGGAGCGTGTTGCACTGACCAACCACCCTCACCTTTTCTTAATGTCCAGTTGAACTTTCCCTGACGCAGCTTCATTCTATTTCCTTGTGTCGTATTCCTGGTCACCAGAGGAAGCAACTGTTTATGATTAGGACAGCTGCAAGCCACCATGTTAAAAATGTGTCTCGAATTGCATAGAACAGTCAGGATTGAACCTTCGTTCCAGAAGGAAGAGATGAAGGTCCATGAGACTGTTTGAACCTGGTACTTAGGACATTTTGCGATTCTTAAGAAAATAAATGATGCATTTTGAAACTTGCTTTGGGGGTCTAACTGATTTGTGATGCAGGAGGGTCTTCTGCATTCCTGCAAGGAAACGAAAACCTTTTGAGTGGCTTGTATGTTTATGCTGTGATATCCAACAGTTGAAATGGTGCTGAGGCTAGAAATATGGCCTTCTGTTTTTATCAGTGAAGAGCTTGCTTTGTGTATGAAGCTGCATGTTTGGATGAGTCACGCCTACCACTTTTTGTTTCTCAGCCTGTGAGGAGGCTGTCCTCACCACCACTGGCGACAAACACTTGGGTTACGTGGATCACTGGGATAACCTGGAGCATCAGTTCTCTTCTATTTAAATCCTGTCCTTCTTGGCCCTTCGCTTTCCCCTCTTAGATTTCCCAGTGCCACGCTCACGTATGATTGTGTATTCTTAGCTGTATTGTTAACAGTACCCATTTCATGTGTGTGTGCGTTTATGGAAAACCGGTTGAAGATCATACTTGTATGATCCAAATGTGTCCATCTGTTCTTGTCTTGTGTTTGTAGCAGGTTATCTTTAATAGTGCTGAAAAGCGATTTAAAATCTTGCCATAATTGGCAGTAGAACAACCTCATGAAAACTGCAACTTGCCTGCTTTTTGAAATGAAGTGGAAAGTTGTGTCCTGTGTTCTTTGAACTGCAGACTGTCTTAAGGCGAGAGGATAAGCATTGGACAGTAAGCTCCTGCTTACATTACTGAAGGATTTGTCAGAAGAAGTTGTAGTTGACGTGGCCCAGCTAGATCTACTCACAGTTGAAGACTACAGGAAACCTTCAGCTAGGTATTTGCTCTCAAGGACTCTCAGACTTAAGATAGGATGTAGAGATAGAAAATCACAAACGAAAAACAGACTTTGTTTTATTACAGTTTAATTTCTGAACAGAAATGACGTACTCTATACTTGAAATTCAAGTCTAATGTTTCCTAATGGACGGGAGCATGCTGCTGTCACCATGATCGACAGGGAGTTCCCTGCTGCCTTCGTTGCCTTTTCTCTGAAGCAAAGACTGAGTTTCAGTCAGAAGGTTTCTGTAAACTTTGTGAAGAAGCTTCTTCTATGGTGGCTGTTGGAATGACTCTCGATAGGATAAGTTTTGATTAATTTTGTTCCCTGAAAGTTGTTAGTGTATTGTCGTCTTCTTAAGCCAGGCAGACCCAACTGAAAGCAAGTGGAGGGATTTTTTCCTTTCCTGTAAGGTGGAATTTAGGTGCTGCTTTCGTTTAGACTTCATAACATCTTGCATTGCATGAAGAGAAAAGATAATTTGAACTAAATTAACTGTCACTAAATTTGGGGGTTGAGTAGCTCTTTATTTCTTGGTGCATGTATGGCAAGAGTAAACTTCTATAAAGCTAAGATACCATTTTAAAAACCTCTTTTCTCTTTGTTTCCTTTACTACTGACATCAGAAAGAACACTGAGAACAGATTACAGTTTTCCTGTACTTTAAAAAAATGAAACAGCAGCAGAGGCAGGAGGAATGTAGTTCCTTGTCTTTGTTACACAGCAGTTACAACACTTAAAAAATTTATAAGGACAATATTGTTTTCAAATGGGAATACTACTCTGGGCTGGAAAACTCAGAGCTTTTCAGGGCATCTGTTACATTGTCTTTTTCGTGTTTCCAGTGGTCTCAAACTGCATCAAAGGGCTTGATTCTGAGCTGCTAGGTGGTGTTAGTCATGTCTCCCCTTGGGATTGGCCACGGGTAAGAATGTTTAAGGTCTGGAAGCACTTGGTGAGTGTGATAGTGGATGCAGTTAAGGTTTGTGGGTGTGTTGTTAAATTACATCAGTAAAAATGTTGTATATACAGGCATCCCTCTGAACTGGTAGGTTGCACAGAGCACAGGACTTGGTTTGTAACAACATGGAAGAGATGCAAGAAGTAATTTGCTAGCCTAAAAATAGCCCATATTTTAATATGCTTTTATGAAAATAAACAAGCCTATGGAGTTCTAGTATCAAACAAGTGACGTGCTGGTACTAGAACTGCTTCCTTCTGCTTCGTTAATTGAGGAGAAGAAAGAGAAAAAGAAAATAAACTCTTGTTGCCCATAAACTAGAAAGAACATTTGCATAAAATGAGACAGTTTCAAAGTAAAAGCCAAATGATGTTTGGTTGCTTATGAAAGAGGAACAGCTTATCATACACTTCACTTGCGATTACCCTACCAAGGCCCTGCCCAACTTTTCAGAGCTTGGTTCTGACTGTTACATTAGGGTTTTATTAAGCAAAGCTTTTTTGGGAGAAGGCATTGTGCATGTTTATGAATCTATTTGTCAAATTTTCAGGCAGAAGAAAGGAGTTATTTCAGCAAATATCTATTTCTGTTTTCTCACTTGTGGCTAACAGTGAGGAGTTGGAAAGGTGTTCTGAAGATTACTGAATACATAAAGCCTGTTCTTTTCCTCTCCTGGGAAATTTTAGTATAGTAGCTATAGAGATAGTTACTATCATGGAGTGATTTTGCTTTTCCTAGCAAAAAAGATGTCTTCAATTTTTTGGTTTACAGGAGAAAGGGTAAGAAAAGTGGAAAAATGGAAAACACTTGTCATCCTTAGCTGCTTGAGTCACAGAAGTGCCCGTTAGCCTTCATGCATCTCCTCAAACGAAGATGAAAAGCATAATTCCTCTCCTAGTCTATGAACTGTGCCACTCACTGCCTTTGTCATTTAAACTATTGCAATGTGCTTGACTGCCTTTTTTGCCCCTGAAGGTGCAGTATATAATTCCAGAATGAGGTTGCCCATTCATTAAGGAGCACTGTGTAAACAGTGAATATTACAGTGTACCTCACAGATTGGTATGCTGCTTCTGACTTGTCTTCCAGTGTATAGAATCATAGAATCATAGAATGGTAGGGGTTGGAAGGGACCTCTAGAGATCATCTAGTCCAACCCCCCTGCTAAAGCAGGTTAGCCTAGAGCAGGTTGCACAGGAATGCGTCCAGGCGGGTTTTGAATATCTCCAGAGAAGGAGACTCCACAACCTCTCTGGGCAGCCTGTGCCAGTGCTCTGTCACCCTCACAGTAAAGAAGTTCTTCCTCATGTTCAGGTGGAACTGCCTGTGTTCCAGTTTGTGCCCATTGCCCCTTGTCCTGTCGCT
>VZSC01000532.1:79416-105471 GCA_013398225.1 Steatornis caripensis
GAGGTGAGACTGACTGGCCTGTAGTTTCCCGGGTCCTCCTTCTTGCCCTTTTTGAAGATTGGAGTGACATTGGCTTTCCTCCAATCCTCAGGCACCTCTCCTGTTCTCCATGACTTTTCAAAGATGATAGAGAGGGGCCTAGCAATTGCCTCCGCCAGCTCCCTCAGCACTCGTGGGTGTATCACATCGGGACCCATCGATTTGTGCGTGTTCAGTTTGCCTAGCTGCTCTCTAACCCAATCCTCATTGACCAAGGGCAAGTCTTCATGTGTAGTTGAAGGCATTGTTTTTGACAGATTAATATGTTACCTAGAGTGGGTCTAGTATTCTCCTCTTTATCTTCCCATGTGACGCAGCAGCAGTGACTAGCAGTTTCTCCTTAGGGAAGCGCAGGCTGCTACAGGGTGTGCTACTTGAAGTCTTCATGACACAGACTGATCCTACCTCTATCATGTAGTTTCTCCTGATGAATCCTCAAGAATGAAGGTTGCTCTAGACTTCATGTGTAATCAGTGAGAAGAAATGGGCATTTACACAGCATGATTCAGGATTCCTGTGTTGTGCATCACTTTCTGCAGGTGGTTCATTCTCTCTTTTCTACTGCATGTTTCGAAAAGGGAACTGCGGCTCACTAGTCTTTTATTTAGAAGTCCCAGATAGATGCCTGAAATTTGGCTACAGCATCAGAAAGAGGGTCAAGCCAGCAGCAGCAGCCTCTGAGCAGACCTGTGCTTTTTGATTGAGGTTTCTAACTGCTTTTTAAATTTTGAGAATTCAATAGAGAGTTGAAATCTTGGTTACAGTAGCACTGCCAATCTTCGACTAAATTTATTGGATTTTGATGGTTGTGCTGCAGGCTGGAGCAAATTTTTTCTCTTTTCTTATAGCTGAGAGACAAACCACGAAAGCTAGTTCTAAACATATCTTTTTCAGTGAGCTGAATACCTTTAATATTTTTTGCCTTGCTGGCAGGTTATAAAGCTAAATGAGGTGCAACTGGATGTCAGTACAATCTTAAAGTCTCTGAATGTGTTTAAAAGAAGCATTTGTGTGGAGGCTCTTATGCAGCTGAAAATCTCAACAAGAATTTGGCAGAAGTCTCCGCGTCGGAAGATGGCAGATTCCTGTGCAGTGAGATGTTTACTGGTTCTCTGTTTTATCTTTGGCAGATGCCTTTGCACTTGATATCTTCAGCTGTTTTTGAAGCTTTTACAAAGAATAATTATTTCATGTAATGGATCTACTTTACCCACCCAACAGGGCACTGATTCACGTATTTCTTTGGCAACATCGCATCGTTATCAGAACTGTGTTCACTTTTGCGGGATTGTGTTCACTGGGACGTTAGAACTTCCTGGGCCATGGTTTTATTGCATGATTTACTGATGCATGGGGTGACTGTTTTCAGCAATTCCTGTGAAAACACTAGGGTCACCAAGCTCTTTGGGAGGTGGAAACAACCTGAGTTTTCCTGTTTTCTGCTCCAGTGAGCGCTGATGTAGGTGCTTCAACAGTCTTTTCACAGGAATATGAGCTGGTGTACCAACGGCGTAAAGATAGGTGGCAACTTCATTGTGTCACTTTTCAAGCAGTGTTTTCTTATTGCGAGGGCAGATTACTGTAAAAGGCAGTAGTGAGTAGACTGGTTTTTAGCTTCCTACAAGGTAAAATTTCACTAAAGCAATAGAGCTTTCTCAGATGTTGATTATGTGAAGCTGGGATACTACCTAAAGGTTTTACTGATAGGGTTTTTTTTAATGAGTTCCATAAATTCACGAGCAAGGTTTCGCTGCAGGCTACTGGAGCATTTATTTTTTTTAAAGTTCAGGTTAAGCACACATTCTGTAGGTTTGAATGTGTTCACTTGCTCTTTGAATAAAGTAACACCTGAATACACTTGCATGCTGCTCTGCACCCACAAATCAATCATCTTGTCGTGTGCTTCTGGATATTTACATATGCGTACTGGTTGTTTGCTGGTATAGGTGTTCACTCCATCCAACTTTTGCATCAGTACACAGCGGTACATTTACCCAGAAAAGGCTGGTAGGCTTATGTCATTCCAGAATTTAGGGTCCTATTGGAGGAGAATATTTAAAATGTATCTTGAAAAATGAGGCAGGCTTTATGGGGTGTATACAATATGTTTTATTATTCTAACTGGCACAATGGAAGGGGAGAGCACGGGGCATTCAGAAATCTTCATGTTTGTTTTGTGCTCAAAGAATGGTTTAGAGTTATGCGTGTATTTAGCCCAATTTTTGAAAAGAGTTTTCTATTTATTTTCAGTGGTGCAGAGTATGAGCTAGAGTATACATACGTTCTAGTTAACTCACTACATTTTTTTAACATGATATTCTAACTTGCGTGGCCATTAACCTGGCTGACTACCAGGAGAATTTTCAAACTGTTGACTCATATTGCTTCCATATGTAACTTAAACCACCTTTTCCCACAGTGGAGACAGCTTGAAGGTTAGCTGCGTTTTCTTTTCAGGGCAGGGAACAGCATATTTTGAACTGAGTCAACATGTATGAGTAAAGGAAGTAAATCTAAGCTATTATTAACTTTTTTGGGCCTGATCTCATTTTTGCTGAAATCTTTCCTGGTTCCAAATCAGGAAAAAACAACAGGGTTTTGTGTGCTCCTCTTCCAGGTGAGGTTTAGTAGTCTTGAGCATACATAGCCAGGGCTCATCTTTTCATTTTTGGATCTTTGTCAGGATGGATCTTCACAGCTGCCATTACTTTTATGCCATCTAAGGACTTGGGGGCATGAGTCGCTCTCTGTGCATGAGACCTGGCATTTTGAGGATGTGACTAATTAAGTGGGAAACGACACGTAGGCTTGCATGACATGTCATATTATTGAGCACCTGTACATAGGTGGAGCTTGTATGTGGTTGGAGCTCCTATTCATAGTTGGAGCCCATGTTTTGTGTCATGCAGCAAAGGAGTGGTCGTGGCTAGTAGAACGGCTCTACAAAGTGATGCGGAGTGGTACTCTGCAGTGTTGTACCTCTGATTTTGCTGTCGAGCTAGATGGTAGCTTTGCATGCAAAAGTCCTGCCAACTCAGAGTCCTGCACCAGGGCAATAGCTGCCTGTGGCACACACAGCCCAAGGCGAGGAGGAAGAGCCCTGGGACCCCATATGGGAATGGGTGAGACGGTGTAGGAAGGAGAAGGTGGAGGCAGCAATTGTGTGAGAACGTGTGGGTTTGCACTGAAAAAAAAAAAAAACCCAAACAACGTATTAATTGCTGGTAATTTTTTCTTGCAGACTGCACAAAAAAAGCTGAAGGAAGTTTAGCAAGATGGGTTTTTCTCATAGGCTTTGATACCCATTTATCTGTGGGCCCTACTGATGAAGAGGTGGTTTGGGTTTAGTCTTATCACCATTATGGGAAGTTGAGCCCTTCCTCAGGCCCCTGTTTTTCTCACTGTGTTGTTTTTGGGGTGTGGGGGTTTTTTTTGTGATAGGGTGGGAGAATGAGAATACTGATCTTCCTCTGCAGCATTTAAGATCTATGTAAGAAAAGCAGTATGTGGCATTGCTGCATTTCACCTACCTGACTCAGTTCTACTTTTTTTTAATGATCGAAAAAGAAAGTGAAGCTAATAAGAAAAAAAAAAGTTTCCTGTATTGTAACCTTTGGATCTCTGTAGCCAAGTGCAAGTGTTTTGCTCAGTTCAGGAGACACGAGCGTGTAGTTGATCGTGTATTTAAGCTTAACTCTGTGAGTAGTCTGAAGTCAATAGGACTGCCAAGTTGAACAATAACACTTTTATCATGTGCTTAAAACCCAAACCAGATGCATACATGGCTTTTTTCAAAGACATGTGGCTAACAAAGCCTTCGCTCCCAAATGTTTTATTCTAGTGTTTTCCATGTAATATTTATGCTTGCATTGAATGTTTTTTTCAGCTGAAAACACTAAAATGCAGATTTCTTTGCATTATATGATCGTGATCGTTTTGCTTTACTTTTGCAGTCCCACTCCAGCCTTTGTAAGGATGAACGTTATGGTGGTGTCGCCAGGGTGAGGCTTTGCTGGACTCCAGCTTGCAGAGACTAGATATTGCCCTTCTGAGAGAGAGGGCTTGGAAGACAGGAGAATATGGCTCCCCCCATTTTTTTTTGGTCTAAAAGGCACGTTGGAGTTTTGTGCTATATAATTCTTTAGGTATTTGGATTAACTCTGATAAAATTATAGGTGGTTGTAAGGGAGTTTATTGTGCTTATGANATTCTAGTGTTTTCCGTGTAATATTTATGCTTGCATTGAATGTTTTTTTCAGCTGAAAACACTAAAATGCAGATTTCTTTGCATTATATGATCGTGATCGTTTTGCTTTACTTTTGCAGTCCCACTCCAGCCTTTGTAAGGATGAACGCTATGGTGGTGTCGCCAGGGTGAGGCTTTGCTGGTCTCCAGCTTGCAGAGACTAGATATTGCCCTTCTGAGAGAGAGGGCTTGGAAGACAGGAGAATATGGCTCCCCCCATTTTTTTTTGGTCTAAAAGGCACGTTGGAGTTTTGTGCTATATAATTCTTTAGGTATTTGGATTAACTCTGATAAAATTATAGGTGGTTGTAAGGGAGTTTATTGTGCTTATGAATTGTAGTGGGGCTCCCTGTAATTTGTTATAATTAATTCAAGAGTTCAAGGGCAGAAAATCAGGATCAGGTTGTGGCATGCCTTCCTTTCTTGCTAAAGCATGCCATTACTGGCCTTTTTATTTAAGGTTTAACTTTGTGTTCGTGGGTTTATTTGAACTTGGAGTATCCAAAAAGTATAATACACTCTTAACAAAATGTACAAGTACAGAGGATGGACCTGTTGCTGTTGGGGGGTTTGTTTTTAAATATAGAGAAGTTGGTGGATACTGTAAAGCTGCATCTGCTGGCTAAGCCTCTCGCAGAAGGAGCGCGTGTTTTGGAAGGCTTGTGTCATGTCTGTGGGCCGCAACAAGGCCTGGGTGCATGTCTGTGCTTGTGGCCCTTCAGAAAGGGCAGGAAAAGAAAAACACTCACAGAGCACTTCTTTACAAGCCGAGCTCAGTCTTTTGCTGCCAGGGAGAATGCTGAGCGTGGTGCTGTTACCTCGTGTCTAACTTCTAAGGGTTTCACTAGCCATCCATTTGGCTGTAACACTGGACACCGAAGAGCCACAACACTCTGATACTAGGCTGCTGGGAGCAGCTGCTTATACGAGTGAGGTCACAAAGCATGTGTTACCTTCCTAAACAGTCCCATGTCCATTTGCAATACGTACATTCTTTTCTTTTCTGAATGCTCAAATTTACTGCAGGAATCTGACTCAACTGATGCACACCAGGAAAAAAGCTTACTGCTCCTGAAATGCTCGTACTTTGCATTTACATTTGAAATCTTCTGCCAGCTGTGTAAAGAATTGGTGGAGGTGGAGATCTGAAATGTTGATAGGCTTTCTTTTGGGGAATGCATGCAAACGAACATCCTTTCAGCAGTAAACTGATGAAATAGAGGGTGTAAGCAACAACTAAGCAGTGCAAAATTCTGATCAGACTGTTTTCAGGTGTGCAGAGGTTTTCCTGTTGTAGTACCCCTAGCCAGGAGTTGGCTGTGTAGCTGGACCTTAACTTTGGGAACACATTGGCCTTTGGTAGGAACTTCACCGGTCAGATGTGATAGCTTACCTTTCATTGTGTGCCACACTGCAGCTCACAGAGCAAGCCAGCCATCCAGGTTGTGTATTATTTGTCCTTATGCTCACAGGTTGCATATCAAAACAAATGGAAAGAAACCCTTGTTGTAAAATTAGTGTGTTTTAGCCAGATCTCCTTTTCTCCCCTTCAGCTATAAACTGTTGCTTTTAAAGAGAGACATTGGCTGTTGTGGAAATAGGTGATATGAGCTGTGTTTTGGTCTGGCCTCCATCAGTCCTACATGTGAAAATGATGCTAACCCAGCATTGTTCTGTCTCATTAGGAAGGGGAAAATGAATGGCATAAATCTTTCTATCTATTTAATTTATTTTATTTTTAGTTTCAGTCATGTTTTCCATCCAGCTGCTGGAGAAAACCAAGATGTAGACAGTTGGATGCTGCTTCTGAACAACCTCATTTCTGAGTTACCTGAAGGTGACCTTGACCTTATAAGGTTGTTATGCTCAAGCTCCTACCCTAGAAACTGTTATGACTGTGGTTTTACTATTGGCATTAATAGTTTGAGCTTCTGAAGGAATTTCCTCCTGCATGTGTAACAAAGGGTCTTTTTGTCTCCTTCCCTTTTTTTCTGCCAAGTCTGCTGATCTTTCTGAAGGTCTGTAACAGGGTGTGGTAGACTTGTTCTCAGTAACACCTTTCCAAAGTCATTACCCTTTAGGGTAGTGGAAGCGCAGCCATTGCTTTTTATATTCTACCACAAATCGCAGATAAATGGCTATTGTCTAGTACTGCGAAACATCAACTGGGAGAGAAGTTGATCAAATTCCAGAGGAGCGAGCTGGAGATGTTCCTTTTATCAACACCATCTAAGCTTTTTACAACAGCAAAGACAAGGCCATAGCACTGAGTTACTGACAATGACATCATCAATGTATGTACCTCTTTTTTTTTTTTTTGAAGTGCCTTTAGATTAAGATGTGTTGACTGAATCCTTGCATCTAAAATGTGTTTCAGCATGCTCAAGCCCAGAAATCATAACACTGTCTTTGCCAGTACACTGAACGTCGTATTTGAAAAGACCCGTCTTGTCTGTCTGCCTGCCTGCCTTCCTTTCTTGCCATATGAAGTCCAGTTCAAGTTTGCAGTCCGTTTTCTTGCAGTATATTGAGTGGCCCACATGAAATAAGCGGCATATCCAGTAAGTAGTACTCTGGATTGAGACTTGGGATCAAAACCTAGATCTCCCGAATCAGCCTTGGTTTCTTGCACAAGCTTACGTGAGTAACTTCACCAGCCATCTGCCTCACATACTCTATTTATAAAATTAGGCTAATGATCATTAATACTAGTTAAAGCGTGTTTTTCTCAGAAAAGCAACGAGTAAGAGTTAAGTATTATTATGATTGTCTCAAATATGTAATAAATACATAAAAATAACCTTCTGGTCATTATCAATTAGTTCCTTTGCCCACTGAGTAGCTGAGTCATTGGCTCATCTAAATCAAAGTCTGAGAAGAATATGAAAGACCCTGTGTTTAAAATAAAAAATCAGTTTCCTTCAAAACGTAGCTTATAGTTATTTGTGGAATCCTGTTACTTAATAGTATCAAAGACAAGATCATGGCAGATTTTAAGGTGTGAGATGAACAATAGACACATCAATATCAAAGCTAATGCTTAAAATAATTTTAGTAAATGATAAAAGGCCTCTGTTCTGGAGAAACTGCTTCCCCTGTGGGCAGATTATTGCATAAGTGTACATTGCAGCGTCTCTGCTCAGAAGTGTATTACCATACTAAGATAAACCCAAATGAGCTGAGTCGGACTGTTCTTGTGATTCAGTGAGACTTTTATTGTGTTCCTAATTTTAGAAGATCATATTGTACTCTAGTTGCAAATTTTTTTTGAAGTTGTTGAACTCTGAAAAGAGTTGAACATCTTTAGCTAAACCGCTTGTGGGCCAATCTGTTTCTCCTTTGAGTCTTGAAGACTTCTTATTTTGGAGGTATAAAATGGTAAAGCAGTTCTCTCTTCCTCCAAAGAAGTAGTTAAACTACATAGCTATGCAGTTATCCAATAGATAGGCTTGATGCCAAAAAGGTACCTAATGAGTTATAAAAAAGTTAGTCATGCCAGTAATTGCATCATTAGAAATTATTTTAAAGGAATTGTACCCTCTTGGGTAACTAATACCTGTTTTGTAGTGCTTTATGTATATTCAGAAACACTCAAGGTAAACATGTATTGGTATTGAAACTGTAATGTATTTATACATACCGGCGTGAAATTTCCAGAAAAACCAGGCTGACTGATTTAAAAAAAAAAAAGTGAAAAGGTGTTTTCTGTTGCACTAGAGATAACGTGTATAATCCAAACCCTGTCCCTGATGTACAGAGAAGGAAGGTAAAACCAGAGAAAAATAACAAAAATCCAGACTAATCACAGTACAGCATTCAAACAGTCTTAATCCTTATTATCTTGATCTTGTCACCATTTCATATAAATGTACAGATGTATGTGTGTGTATGAACTATATATTTAGACTGTAAATCCCTAGGGCAGTAAGTATTTTTTTTTGTTCTGTTCTTGTACATTTCCTACCGCATTTGAATGTTGCTTGGTTACTAAGGTTACTGGGTCTGATAATATTGAGTAATTATTAATGAAGTATTTGCCTTGTGATTCTTTGTGGAAGTTACTAGTAGGCAAATTGTGAAGATGCAATTACTCTGCAAAACTAACCGATATTCCTACTTCTGTAAATCATCCTTTAATTTGTCTACAAAGATCTCGCTTCTAATACTCATCAGGCCAGGTTCTGCATGGCTTGTGGTACCTGAAACATTGGCTGTTGAAGAGAACGGAAATCTTGAGTTATTTTCTGCGTATATAAAACAGCAACAGAGGTTATACATCAGATAAACAGTGGTGAAGGAAGGGTGCAATGAATTCAGTGACACTGTACAAACACCACCCATGTTCTATTTTGAAGTGATGGGAGAACAAACACGAATCCTGATCTTGGGAGGTCTGTGCAGAATTGTATGGGCAAATGGAGTTTCTCTACATCTACACAGCCGTAGCCCACTCTGAATCTGGGTGTTACAGTTAAATTTTAAACCAGTACCCTTACCTCCTGCTTGCTTCTGCTGTTTGGGTTTGTTTTCCTCTGATGTAGTATGGATTGCTAAAATGCAGATGTTGATTCTGGAGTTCAGATGTTCTCTCATAGTTCTCCTGCTGCAGCTGATTTACTTTACAAAAAGTGTGCTTTTTGATGCAATAGATGCAAATACACTTTTAATGTTTTCTGTGTTGGCTAAATAGAGTTGTGGGAAAAGATATCCTTATAATTATGGCTTTGTTCAGACTTGTTGTCCACTCCCATTCCCCTTGGAATTAGCTACAGGCTGGCAAACTGTAGTAGCCTTTATTATATTGAATACACAACGGCTCTGCTAAAAATGTTTAACCCAAAATGAGCAACAAAGGTGAGAGATTTCAGCTCTCAGCCCTCTTGGCTGTGGTGGTGTCTCTCCTGCCCTGCACTCCCCTGCTATGCCAGACTGGCTCTGTGATTAAAGCTTTGTAAGTCTTGATTTTGAATTCCTTGCCTTTTATTATTTGGAGGTGCAGATTGCAAACTTCTCTTTTGTTCAGTTTCCATATGCCTTCCCAACTAAACCACCTAATAGGAGGCTTATGAAAGGCATGTTTTTATCTGCTGTTCTCGGACAGTTTTCCTCAATGGATCTATAGCTGAATCATTTTTTAAATGTTTGATTTCCCTCAAATTATAGATCTACTTTTTCAATCCAAGCGAACAAAGAGCAGTCTCAGCTAGCATAGCAACTTAATAACAGCATTTAACGTAATTTCAGATGGAGGAGCCTCAAATCCTTGACAGAATATGGGCCAATTTCTCTTCTCCATTGGCCGGGCAGAGAGCCTGACCACAGTTTTGCAGCACAGCTGAGCCATGAATCTGTGGCTGGTGGAGCTATTAGAGCCTTCTAGCAGAGCTTCCTCCAGGGTATGCTCCTCCTCTTCCTTGGCAGTGGAATTAGCCACTCCAGTTCGTGCGCTGTGTAAGAAGATGTCCCAGTTCATGCCTCACACAGACGCACTGAAAGGAGATGTCGAGGGACACTTTAGGTGGGTGAAGTCCAGGGGTAAAGATGAAGCTGGTACAGACTGTAGGTTTCTGCCTCAATCTTCTTCAGTTTATCCTGGCACTTCTATTGAAAAAGGTGTCGGAGCTGTAGCGAGTGATTGCTTTTTAGTGTGTTTGCGTGTGAGAGGTGACAACTTTTGCCATGAGGTTTTTCATGATGGATATGCTAGTTAATGTCAGAGAGCTGATTACAGACGTCTTTTAAACTCTTACTAAACTAAACTAAACTCTTACTAAACTGCATGTCAATCTACAATGTCTAATAAATCCTAAACTTTTGTTCTGCTACAGTGTTAGTAAATGCAATGCCGTACCATAATATTGTAGCCTATTCCTGTTAAGATTTTTAAATGTGACCTGTTTCTGACAATCAGGATGAAACACCTGTAAGTGGGCATCTTTCTCATAAAGCGGATGCTGACTGCTGTCTTAAAACAATTTTGCTGAAGTATTGGCAACTAAAATTGCAACTAAAACCCCACAATCACTGTTTCTTTTGAAAATTTTGATCGTAGTATTTGATACCACAGTAACTGCATTGACGACATATTTTTGATGATGCTTACCTAAATAATCCTTGCTATCATTTATCTATAGCTTTGTGGGCACTGTGGTTGAAATCTAAAGCTGGTGACACTCTTGACTATAGAGCTAGGATGTCACTATAAGATTTTTACATTGTTTTGACTTTCACATAGTCTCTAAACTTTGTGGGTTGTTTTAACAATAGCTCTAACTTTATGGCAGATGTGGATTTTACTTCTGTTAGACTAGAATATGTAACTCATGCATGTATATGTAGCATTGACATAAATAGCTTGCTTTAGGATTACGAGTCTTGAAGACTAGACTCGCCAAACGCTTGCTCACCTGCATGCTTGATTAAGCAGTTTTTATGTCAAGCTTGTACGAAAGCATGTGTGTTTTCAGAATTGGGATTTAGTCGTTGCAAAGAAGGGGAAACAAGCTGATTTGTCTCCTGGACCAAGCTGAAACTTGGGGCTGAAGCACAGGGCTCGAGCTGAGAAGCCGTGTGCTTTTTACACTGCCTCTCTCAATCAAATTTCAGAATCTCCTCAAGTTTTAATCTTCGTTAGGCTGTGTGAAAGCCAAATCTCAGCATTTTAAATGAGATTATAGTTTTCCTGTTTGAAAATCTTCTTCTGCCTTTTACGAGGGAAGAGAGGGGAAGAGGAAGCCTAAAACCAGTAACCCAGAGCAATTACCTTCTAAGTGCATGTAAAAATTGTAAACTCCGGAGGGAACTTCTCAGACCCAAAGAATATGTGCGCAGGCCTTCCCTGGGAGGATTTCTCTGCCCAGCAGTGCCCTTTAGCCTCTAAGCACCCTGCTAGCTTCAGAGTATCGGTCTGTTCAGAGCATTGGTGCTGTCTAGTGGCAAGTCACTGCATCTCACGTCGCTGATGGAAGAGTTAACTGAAGAAAAATGTAAAATGCTGCATTTGATTAATAGCCCTCAAAGCATGGCCTGGGTTGTGCTGGTTTTGAAGCACGTAGGTGTTTTCTAACGCCTCCACACAGAGTTAAACAGTAACATTTGCAAGTTTAGTTAGGGCAGTGCAGTCCTTGTAACGCAGGCGATGTTACAGTGGTTCTCCTTTCCAGGTGGGACTGGGAAGGTGACTTACACTCTAAACCAAGACCAGAACAGTTTCTTTGCTATTCCCAAAGGTTCAAAGATAAGGTCAGATATGGTGTGCTGATTGCAACCGAGTCCAGTTAGGAGTTTACTGCCCCCAGCCTTTCTGACCGCTCTCTGCTGTCCACCTTGCAGCAGCTGCAGGCTGCTCTCCGAGACGGGCTGGCATGCTTGTGTACCATTTCTTTCTAACCTAGTTTATCTCAAGCAATTATTTTTTAACTCCATGTCATTTTAAGTGGATGCCCTTTGTGTTAGGGGGGTGAATAGTCATGCAGCTGAAGGGAGCAGTAACCTCATAACCTAATTCAGCTGCAGCCAGACTGGCATGTTTGGTGATGGCCTGGGAAACCACTTTGTTGATTTTGGGGGTTTTTTAAGTTGAGTCACCTGGGCGCATCAGTTGCTATCAGCAGATCTGCGGTTTGGGTGCCGGAGGCTGAGTGCACGCACAGACTGTGGCTATGCTGGTGCAGTACTTCTCCCTTTGGGCTCGGACCTGATGAGGAGTTGCATGTCGGCTGAGGAGGAATTGTGTTTCATCTCAGCTGGGACACGCTACGTATGTCTGCACCAAAAGTTTAAGCTGATGGATGCGAGATCATTGTCTCGCTGCAACTCAGCTGTGTTTGATAATTGGCACATTGACACATCGGCAGTCGATATGGCATCCTTACAGTTGTGGCTGTAATTTCTTCAGCTGCCTGTCTTGCCCTTGCGTGGTTTTACTGCCCATGCCATACAGGTAGCTCGAGGAAATATGCATTGGTGCCTGCAGAATAAAAAGTTGTGGCCTGTTAATGAAGCTGTCTCCACGGGACTTTAACCTGATATGCTGGAGGGCCTGGTACATATCCACGTTGCTTTGGCCAGCTCTGCTGTGGGTCTGGTCCAGTTCAGCGGATGGGAGGGGTGCACACATGGGAACAGTGACTTGTTAAGCTTTTTGTGGAAAGCTTCTTGTTTGTCTTAATCTACTCTATTGCGAATTTAAGGTGAAACACGAGTACTGTTTCTGTGGTTAAAACTAACATAGTTTGCCGTGTGATAAGTTACTACAGGTCAGCAAGTGCATGATATTAGAAGTTGGTTTTGCTTTATTTGTGTGTTGAGCTCATCCTTACGTAAGAGAGATGCTAATTAAAAAAACTTTTACATGGGCCATAGTTAGCGTTATGTCAGTAGGCCAAAGTAGATTGCTAAAATTCTGTTTTTCTATCAAAATGATGACACTGGAGCAAAAACAATAGAAGAAATATGGAGCACCCTCTTATTGTATTGGTGATTGCGTGGTGTTCGGTAACCTTTACAAAATTTATGGAGGAGGTAATCCCAGCAGGTGTCCCTCTTCTATATGGTCTAGGGAACACAAATTAGAACTTTTTATTTTCCTTTTCATCCACCTGGAAACATTGCACAGGGATCCTATTGATTTGTTTTGGTAATATGGAACTTCTGAAGCCAGGTACAGACTGCTGTTTAACAGCTTGACTTGTTTGTGGTGAGCTTTTCTTGCTTTCAGCAGTCTTTTGTCCTGTAGAAAATGTACAAACATACAGAAGTTCTAATTTGTGCTCTCTTTTTTTTTTTGTTTGTTTGTAGATATCAGTATTACCTACAAGTGAAAAAGGATGTTCTTGATGGCCGATTACTTTCTTCATTGGAGCAGAGAATTCGACTAGCTGGTTTGGCAGTGCAGGGTAAGATGATGTGACCCGATAGCCATTTTCCAACACTGGCTTTTTTGGTTTGTTCTGTATGTTGACGGGGCACTAACTAAGGCCTTGTATGACTCCTACTCACAACAGCTGGGTTTTCTATTGATTTAAAAGTGCATAGGTGGACTGCTGTTGGTGAAACACACGCGCCCTCAGGGAGGGAACGATGGAGCACATCAGTGTTCAACTTTCCTATTTGTAAAATCCATGTAAGTGAACCTGAACAAAACTCCAGTTCTTCCAACCCCAACCACGGAGTACTTTGCAGTAATGAATTTGCTTCACGTTCTCTGGTTCGAAATGCAATTACATCAAAGAGCATAGCAGCAGCTTTAATTTTGCCGTTAATTAAAAACTCGTTTTGCTGTATAGTGCTATGTGAAGTATGAAAGAACACATGACCATAATTGTTAAGTGAATTATAAATTAATAATTAACTACTTCTTACAATACGAATTTTATTCTTTATTCTGAGCCTCCTAAGGACATCAGTAGAAGTGGGATCCCATAATGTGTATGGGCAGAGGAGGGAGCCCTGTATTGTGGGAGAGTATGTTTCAGTCCATCCAGAACTGACTGTAAAGAACCTAAGGTAGAGTTTCAGCAGTCATGCTCTGGGCATGTCCTCTGATGAGAGGGAAGAGTGAAGTACATATACAAACAACAAACATGAATATCTGACTCTTGAAAATTAAAGGTTCGATGGAGAATAATGCTAATACGATTTTCCTTAGGGCAGTAGAAGTTCTGGTTTAGTGTCTTATTTCTTGGTTAAAAATTGAAGAAAAAATGTTTCTTGTCGAATCTTGAAGTGTTTTATTAATAGAGGAGAATGGATTCTCCTTTTATTGTAAGATTCCATACTGAATCTTGCAACTTAAGTAAATTAAGTTTTTCCAGTGTGTGAGTCAGGACTCAGTAGGTACTGAACATGTCCTGTGTCTCTGGAGCTTTTTGCTAACTTTAAGAGTGAGTCAGTCTTTGTAATCAGTTTAAAGAAATCACTTTTATTCTGAATTTTCTACGTAATCTGTTATATTTCAAGGACAATTGCATCAGAATGCTGCATCTAATCTTGTTGGCTTTATTCCTGACCTTGTATTACTGCCTTTGTCCTTTGCGTGTGATGCAACTGAAGGTATTTGAAATACTTAATTCTTTTAAACTTACAGGCTCAGGTACAGTTTCATGTCCGTTTTGATTTCTTTCTATTTATGTTAAAACATAACTCTGAGGTGAAAACAAAGTGAAACTGCATTTTTGGCATCCTGCAATATGTGAAATTGTCTAGAAGCTTTGAAAGAATGTTTAGCTAATATGATTTATGACGGGAATTTCCAGCTTCTATAATATGAGGATCTTGTAGATGGCGTTTGATCCAGTTCAATTAATATAAAATAAAAACCTCCTGGCAAGGTATTCTTTTGATATAAGCTTTTGTGTATTTAACAGATAGATAAATACAGGCTTTGTTGTTTTTTTTTTTTTTTTATGTAGTTTAGCATTTAGGAAGCATTTTCAAAACTCCACAGTTTCAAGGATGTTTAGACAAGAATGCTCCGCCTGACATATGACTGAATGTGAGCAGGGAGATGAGTACCTCTTAAAGAGATGTAGAAAGGTGAGGGCCAGCCAGGTAAACTGACACAGTGCCTGTATTGTTATATTGGCTGCAGAAGGACAAGACCTCTTTCCAGCACTGCCCCCACGCTTCCCTGTCCCTAACCCACGTTGGTTGTTGACAATTTTTAATAGAACTGGCTAGTGGATTTTAACCTCCTAAGCTATAAAATTAAACATCTTTTGTACAATCATGTAGAATTGTAGTTAAGTTTTGGGGATTTTTTTTGCCTGGTCAGGGTTGGAAATACTGGAGAAACGAAAGTGTGCAAGATTTTTAAACAGGCTGAGCAATCCCGGTGTTGTTAGATGGTAGTATTAGTTCATGAAGACTATAGAAAAACAAACTCTAGAAAAAGAAGTTCTTGCACTGCTGCTGCTTAAGCATTGCAAATGGTCATAATATTAGGGATGAAAAGAGAGAAATTGTTGACTGTTACTTGATCTCTAGTAATAACACTATTCTTTTCAGACCTCCAAAGCTAAAGTACAAGCAGAAGTCTTTGTGTTGGGTTGTGGCTTCAGAGAGAGCTCGCCCACTTGAAATTAAGCATCTGTGCAAAGGTTGAGTGTGGTCTTAACATGTGTGGAAAGTGCTAAAATGAGTAATTGTGTTGTTTTTTCCAGCGGATTTTGGAGACTATAATCAGTTTGAATCTCATGACTTCCTGCGAGAATATGTCTTGTTCCCTGTGGTGAGTTCCTTATCCTCCACTTCTGTGGTCTTCTTTGAATAATTTCTCCGTGCCTCAGAGATGGCTTTGTTGATAACAGAGCGAAAGCACCAGTGCTCAACTATTAATAGTGGAAATAAACCTTGCTCCTCAAAACCTGCAGTGTACTTAATTGTATCTGAATGAATATATGCTATGGAAATGTAGCCCCATTTCAGTTCCTGTTAAGCCCCTACTAGGAGTAGGTGTTAACTAAAGAGATGTACTTCTTTGAATCAAAAAAGGATTTGCAGCTATTTAAAAAGGTGTATATTAGCAGTACGGCAGTATTAGTAACATGGCATAAGGGGATACGAGGGTTGCTGATGTAATAAATGCTGTGTCACAGGACAAATCATGCAACCTTTCCTCAAAATAATGTGAAATTACATCAAC
Organism: Steatornis caripensis; assembly: GCA_013398225.1. Classification (NCBI taxonomy): domain Eukaryota; kingdom Metazoa; phylum Chordata; class Aves; order Caprimulgiformes; family Steatornithidae; genus Steatornis; species Steatornis caripensis. The sequence goes on from VZSC01000532.1 coordinate 95,346, forward strand.
TGACTGTTAGACTGAAGCGAAGCGTGAATCAGGTCTTCTGAAAATGTTCTCCGATGACTGTGCTGTACATTTGTTTTACATTTACATTGGAAACTAGCAAATAATTTGAATGCTGAGGGAAGTGTTTCAGGTCACTAATGATGTTAGGAAACTCTGGTGACAAATGCCAAGCACTTGCAATACATGGCATTGAGCCTCTCTGGGAGAATGGATTAGAGAAAAAAAAAAAGCCTACTGAGGTTAAGGCTGGCCTTATCTTAGATGAACAAGTCCATCAGCACAAGTTTTGACTCTAAGCTTCATAAAATGTAGAAGATCTTGGAATTCTTTCTAATAGGAAAAAAAAATTGGAAATGGAGTGGGGTTCCCATGCCCTGACTGTAGCTGCCTAGAAATTAAGGCATCTGGTTTCCCTCTGCAATTAGTGGAGCGGTAGAGGGGGAATGATTCATCTCTTTGTAATTTGAAGACTTGAGAGAGGCAATTCCAGAAGCATTTCATCCCATTTACGGGCACTCTTTGTACAGGAACCGCAGTGGATCTGCAGTCCCTTCTCAAGTCCAAAAAGGTGACAGCTGCACAGTGTCTTGAAGTGGAGGTGCAGTTTTGAGCTGGTGCACCTGAACCAGTACCAGTACCACCTGAAAAAGAGAGTCAGCGGGAGGAAGCGGAATTAATGAATGTATAGAGATCTGAATATTCTTTGTGTAGCTAGAATGTGGCTTCGGTACTGACCATTCACTAAGAAACTTCTGTTAGCCTGACTAGCGGAGCAGGATTTCTTTGGTAGGCTGCCTTTATCTGTTGATAAGTAATTGATGATCTTGTGTATGGTTCATGGACTATGAAGTCATATACGATAGCCTGAGTGGGAAAGAAGATGGTTGCAAATATAGACAGAGAAATGTGTTGTCACTTTGTAAATTTCTGAACTTCTGCAAAGTTCTTTCAGTGTACTGATTTTTATTTTTTTATTCAGAAAAAGATGAGGGGAGGGTTTAGGCCTCTAGGTGAGCTTTCAGGTGGTTAATTTCTGTTAACAGCAGTTTACTCGTTGGGCTCATCTCCTAGAACGTCCACTTTTGAGTCAGCTGCCTACATGGTGTGGTGGTCAGCTCTTCTGTTTTGCGTGGGCTCACTTTGTGGTATCTTGCCTTTCATCCATGCTACTATTGCTAAATTTAACGAAATCAGCAAAGTGTCTGCTTCCTACAGTCTACAGAAGCCTACTCTTAAATCAACTGTTTCTCTAGACGTTGCTTTAACTACTTGCCTTTGCTCTTCTGTGCAGGAGTGTGTAACATAATAGTAAGTATTTCACAAGTTCAGTGACGGTTGCTAAGTGCTGCAGATATAAACAAGTCCTGAAGCAAGTGGGAGGATTTGGGTGAATCTCAGGCATGGAAAGAGCCTCCAACAAGAATGTTGCTATAAATTCATTAGTGAAATGAGCTGGTGGATGAGGGAGGGGCAGCTGCATTCGTCCTGTTTGATCTTGTGAGGCTACAATGTGTGTCAAATGGCGTTTCTTCAGCAGGGAAAAGAACAAAGTTATGTACACAGTACACCCCACAGGTGTGTAGCTGTGCATTGGCATGTACCATGCCATTTTTCATTAGCACGCTACTGCTTTCACATTTTTTTGTGGCAGAAGCAAGTATCAGAGGGAGGGCCCCATTGAGCAAGAAACAGGCAGTGTATTTAAGTACATTATGTGCAGCCTTGAGGCTTTTTTAAATAAAAACAAGAACTTTGAGGTTTTGCAAGAAAGTTTTTCAGCTTCCTTTTTTTTTTGCCTTGAATCTATGAGCAGACTTCCTTTATTAACTTGCTCCCAATTACTTCAGAATTGTTTCTACCACACATTATTAAATTTGCAGAAGGTAAAAATTTCTGCTCAGAAATGTGTTGCAAGCGTAAAGTACATTTTATTACATATTTGAAGAGGTAGCAAAACTTTCAGTCAGTCCCTCTTAACATGGCAAAGGGATTACCTGTAGGTTGCAGGATAGAAAACAACCCATGACTTTGTTTTCCGTGGTCTGTGCATTATTTTGGGCTGTTTTTAAAGGTATATATGAATTTGTAGACTTCCAAGTGTTTTTGAAGACTTGTTTGGTCCTTATGCAGGAAGAGATCCCGTATCTGTGCTCTATACTCTGTTCTCTGTTTTGGAATAATAAGCATCTTACCCCTATTTTTAACAGCATCTTTTTATTCCTCTCCCCCCCGCCCCCCCCAAAAAAAAATGTAAAAACCACGGACCCTCATGTTCTCCTTGCACATTGTCAGCATCCCGTGCTCTGAATTTTCAATGCAGTTGGTGACAGGTTCTCTCTCTGTAACTGCCTGGAAGAGCACGAACGGGAAACAGCCTTGAAACATCTGCCATCATAATTCCTGTCTTGCATTTGTTTTGTTGTCTCTCTCTTTGGATGACTATGTTTTGCTGCTACTTCATATTTTTACAGGATTGGACCCAGGATGAAGCTGTCTTGGAGGAGCTGACTCAAAAGGTTGCTCAGGAGCACCGAACTCACAGGTGAGCTTGGCGTGTTAAGATTCAAATTGGGGTTTTTTTATTGTCATCCTCCTCCTAGGACTTCCTTTCCTCCCCATGCTTTTCTGGCGGGGTAAACTAGCCTATCGTCATGCTACGTCTCGCTGGATTTTTAATTGCTCTGTTACAAAAGATTATCTGCCTCTTGTGAACAGAAAATGGCTGAGGAACTCAATCTGAAATAAATGAGCATTTGCACTGTAAGATTTAGTAAGCATGTAGGACACTACGTGTGCTATGTAGTAGACTCCTATTGCTTCTTGATTTCATTTAAATCCTGCTGGTGAAAGACCCTGTGACTTGATTGGGGGTGATACGAGGGTCTGTCCGAGGGTTTTCTCTCATTCAGGGAGGGGGGATACACGTGGTCTCAATGTAACAGAAATGAAAATAACAGGAGTTGGGTTTTAAGTCTAGTTGTGCTGTTACTAGTTAATGAGCTAGGAGTATATGTATTAGTGCTTCAGTGCAAGCAGTACTTTGTAAGCAGGCTTCTTTCCTGTCACCTGGGTGTTTTGGTGGTGGAAGGTTTCAAACCTCTGGAGTGCTGCTCTTAGAAAAATGGCAGTGCCTATACGTCATGGGAAATAATCTTTTGTGTTATATTACGAATTTGCATTTAAAGCTTTATTACACGAAATGCAATAGGAATATTATGCAAAGGATGCAGCACTCCCCATTAGATGACATAAAATAGTTGTAAAGGGGCAAATACCAATGTCTGAGTCTAAGGCCGTTCTCAGTCTAAGTTTCAATGCAAGCTCAGGCCTTTGATGCAACAACCAAAGGGTTAGCTTCCAAGCTGGCCACGAACAGGCCTGGTTCTGTTCCTCCCTCTCTGCCATGGGCTGCTTGTGTGATCTTGGTTAACTCACAGACTTGAAAGGAAAGATTTCCCTCTGCTGCTCTGCACTTCAGTGCTGTTTCTGCAACATAAAGAACAAGCACTTCAGCGGGTAGATCACATTACACCTCCTTTCTCTCCTTCTTTCTCCCAAGTATTTGTCTGGTTCCTATATTTCTGTTTGTAAGCTGTGGTAAGGAGGAGCAAAGAGGAGAAACATTAATAGTGGCCTTCTTTGGGAGCAACCTGCAATCTATTCTGACCTGCTTTTGAGAACTGAAATCTGTCTGAATTCCTGAGCTGTGACAGCAGCATGTGTAGACAGGTGTGTAAAAGTTCTCAGGTGGTTTGTTCTCTATTATGAAAGAGAATCTGCTCAACATTTGATTTAGCGCCTGTGTTTCTGAACGGCCAACATGAAAATGTAGGTCTTCCCTTTTAAGTCATTTTGAGCGACTTGAGTGGATTTGTATACTATTTATGCAAATTAGGACCGCTATGGCTCAAATTTGCTATCCAGAGCTAGCCACAACCTGGTGCAATGGCCTGATGTTTTAATAAAGCCTGAAAAATATTTGATGTGTGCAGAAAAAAATTGGTGATATGGTCGGTTCAGTCTGTTCCTCCTGTAATTTGAACTGTGCTTTGTATCTTACCGTAGCAATATTTAGTAAAATTCCTCCCCTTGCTGATTATGATCCTAATGTTGAAAGTTAGTTTTGTGTTGTGCATTTCAAGGCAGCATCTCCAAAGTGTCTTCTGACGTGCTCTGTGAATATCCTGGTTTTTTCACTAGTATTTTTTGTGCGTGTATAATATTGAACCATTTCCTGCCTCTTGTTACTCTAATTGCAGTGGCATTACAGCAGCAGAAGCTGAGCTAATGTACATCACTGAAGTGGAACGACTTGATGGGTTTGGGCAGGAAATTTTCCCTGTGAAGGTACGTTAGCGTATGTTATAAAAGAACCTCTGAATCAAACGATGCAGGAGTCTGCAGTGACCTTTTGAACGCACACAAGTTGTGTTTGTGCAAAAGAGACAGGAATGGTTTTGCTGTTCTGGAGGGTGAAATGACTGCTGGTGGTTTAAATGGACGTTGCAGCATGAGGGTATCTTAGGCCTGTGCTGTTACGTCTCTTCCACCAAAATCCTTTTCGCAGAAGGTGTTGCTGGGTGCTAGGGCCTGCACAAGTACAGCAAGGCCAGGAGAGCAGCTCTAATCTGATCTATTAAAATGCAGATGCCTGATAGTTTCTAGAATTTGCTTATGTGTAGTGCATTAACTTCTCTCATATCCTTTCTTCTAGCAGTTCTTTTTAACCATACTATTTGTGTTAGCATGATTTTTATTTACCACTTTAAAGTGTGACTCGATTACTATATATGCAGCTGAGGGGGAGTTGTTTTTGGTGATAAATGTAGAAAAACCTCTTTGTCAACAGCATTAAGCTTTTGTAGTGAAAAAGAAAAAGCGTTTTTAAGAAAACAACTGACTGCAAAATTGAACCGGAGTTCAGTGGTGTTCAGACAGGAGCCTGCAAGGAGACATGGGTAGGCATTAAAACTGTAGAACTTCTGAAAACCAGTGCAAGAGCAGTGGACTTAATGTGGTGCGTGCAGGTACATATTTAACCCAAAAATTGGAAAATCAATGGAGAACGTATCTGTATAGAGATACAAGTACTTTCTAGAGTGGCATGCTGTGAACTTCTACGTGGAGCACTTAAAGGAGGAACCGTGAAGGGTATAGCTTTTGAGAGGGATTCCATCTCCAGGTGTGGTTTTCTGAAATCTCGACGTGTTTTAACAAGTGACTGGAGAAATGCTGTGAGTGTCAAAGAGCACTATTGCTTTTGGTAGTCATATGAGCTCTAGATAGCTATAATCATAATGATAGGGAATGTGGGGTATTATACAACGCATGCCGGTTTGTGATGTGCCGTGTTGTTTGATAGGTGAGAACCTTGGGCTCGTGTAGCATTCCTCTGTTCTCACTAATCAACAGAATGAATGCGTTTAAGTGCTAACTGCTTTGAAATAATGAAAATCAGATTCCGATCAAGCAGCAAAATATAGATTAGTCAAGGGCTAGTCCTGCATTCATCCTGAAGAAAGGCTTCTATTTGGTAGTTCGGCATGCATTCATATGCATGTATTGGCCGGTTTCTTTATTAAACTAGATATATATCCTTTCTCTGCAGGATAATCATGGAAATGACATACACCTCGGTATTTTCTTCATGGGAATCTTCATAAAAAACAGAATTGGAAGGACAACTGTGATTTATAGGTAAAAAATAGTCTTCTGTATTTAAAGTGAGTTTCTTTTCAGAGCTCCATGTGTGGGGTTTTTTTCTTACATATGTGACTTCAATAGTGCCAATCCTCTAACTAAGGAGTAGTCACCTTGCTGTTTTCAGGATTGGCCTCTTGGCCGTAAGAGATGTGATAAAGAATAATTTCTGATGTCTGTGAATGGGTTTGGCAGCAAGAAAGATGTAGTTGTCTGTCATGTATCTTGTTCTACTTACAATGCTTTGATCCCTTTTCTTTTCTTGCCTTTGTGTCTGTTTCTTTGATGCTTCTGAATGCAAATCTGTTAAACCTCACGGTTGGCAGCCTAGGCACTCAACATTTCTGAAAATCTGGTTGCCATATTTAGGTGCCCCACTAAAAAAAAAACCTGAACTTTCTCGTTCTGGAGTTTTGAAAATCCTGACTGTGTCACTTGTTTGTTTGTTCTGCTGTTTATTTTGGTTATTAAGAATCACGTAAGCCTTTCCATTAACTTTCTTTTGTGGGTTTTGTTACTTCTTATAAAAGTTTGTTCTGCATGAGATGTTGTTAGACATCTCCATGATCCCAGGGAGATTAGGGTTTCACTCATTCCTCTCTGCTGCTGTTCTGGTGGGTATTTCTGTTACTGTCTGTGTTAACTTCTAGTAGGTTTTTACTAGTCCCTGATACTAGAATATGAACATTTGTGCAGCCAAAAAAATGTGGTTTATGAGGACCACTAATTTTTAGTCAGTAAGTAAGGCTTGTAGCAGATTTGAGCTGGAATGGTGGGGTGTTTCACCTTAAAAGGGCTTTCAGTGTTCATCTTCAAAAATGTTAGGGCTCCCTTTTCCACATAGCTGATGTTCTGCATATTTAGTTTTGAGAGTAAATTAGATAATCCTTTAACTGTGCCAGGTGACAAAAGCAAGAAGTTTCTTTACATGTAGAAGTGGTAGTTGGTGCTGGGATCCTTACTCTTTGGAAATACGCACTTCAAGCATCCTGCCATGACATGAAGAGGAATGCATGCTGCAAACGGAACAAACAAGTCCTTTCTATCCCCATGGATTGCATGCAATGTACGCAAATGTCTGTCAGCTATTTGTAAGAAGATTATAACTCTGATCTTGGGTAACCTGACAATTACTTGAAAAAAAAAAAAAAAGATTGCAAATGTAAAACCAGAGTATTAGCATGGTATGATAGCCTACATAACCACGTTGTTGACTTAACCTTCTTTAGAAAGAATGGACATTGGAGGAAAGTTGGAAACAGCGTTTGGAGAGGAATGGCACTATTAAAAAAAAAAATTTTAAAAATTCTGTCACGTGTGGCTAAAATCAATCAGTTCAAACATGCCACAGTTCAGTATAATGTTTATCATTAACGTATTTTCAATGTATCTTCTATTTTAAATCTCCTGCTTTGCGTTAAGGGCTCAATATCTGTTTCTCCTTTAATCAGAGCACGACTTCCCTATTTTTCTGACCATGATTCTTCAGCAAACAGCTACTGAAAAGCTTTCCCATAAAACAACAATAATGTTGACTAAGAGATTCTTAATGTGTTTGTGTAACGTTTGAATGTATGTGTTGGCAAACTCTACCACTTTTTTTAATTCTACAGGTGGAATGACATTGGGAATATAGCACATAACAAGTCTTCGATTGTTCTCGAGTTGATCAACAAAGAAGAGAATGTGCTCTTTCACACAGTAAGAAAAAGATCTAATCGGTGTCATCGAGAAAGCTACTTATATAAAAAAGAAACCTTTAAAATTCCACTTTCCCAAAAAGACTTACCATAAGCCGTCACCCCCAAAAATTCACATTTTACTTTATGTATAGAGTGAAATTAAGTTCATTTAGCTACTAATATTTGTATTCTCTTCCAAGCATCCCAAACTATACTATGCTGTAAAGTCTGCAAAAAACTGAAGGGCTTGTTGGATGAAACATCTACAGTGCCATACAATCTTTCATGCTGGCATAAATATGGCAGCATAAGCAGTTGTAGACACTGAGCATAAGCTACCATGTGTGCACATACGGGAACTCAGAGGGCTGCAGTGCTGTTCTGTGCTATTTAAAATCACTCCACATCTCCCTGAACCAAGGCCGGTATAGAAACTGGACCAGCAAGCTTGAGCCATTTTTTTCATTTTTGTTGTCCCTCCTCCCCTCCCACTGTGACTTAGCAGTGAAGTGGCAGCGTGTAAAGGCATGCCACCCACTGTATTTCAATAATTCAGTGCCTTGAATGCTCTTGAGGGCACTAGACATATTCTTGGCAGCCAGGTTCTGTACATGATGGACCTTACCAAGCGTTACTGCAATTGGATTTTTAAAACTCTTCTTTGTTACTTCTTGGTAAGAATAACAAAATGAGTGATTATTTTTTTTTCTCCTATTTTTTCGTGTGTTTAAAGGATGATCTTGAAAATGCCAAATATATTTCACGGCTGTTTGCAGCAAGACATAAGTTTTACAAACAGAACAAAATCTGCACAGAGTGAGTAGTCTTTCTTCAGAGTTGTTTTCTGACACCCTGCTTTGGAGTTGCTCTGAGTTTTGGTGTGTCTGGTTTTGTTTGTTTTTTCTAGTCACTTGTGTCAGTTACTCTTTTCCCCTTTCCCTTTTTTTCTTGTTTTGTTTTAACTGCCAGCAAGAACAGGCAATTGAAAATAAAATTTCGTTCAGAGCCTTCTGAGGCTTGATGGTCCCCAAGCAGCCAAATCTGACGAGTCTTAAATTGAAGCTGTTGGTCTCTGCCATTCATAACCCAGAGTATAAACTGGAGTGAGAGGTGACATATGTTAACATGCCAAAATGTGAATTGCAGTAGCATTTTGAAGATGCACTACCAATCCAGCAGCTAAGGTCGGTGGAAAACACAGGTTGTCCTCTTCAGATTCGGGCAGTGTAATTTATCTGCTGCTTTTCTGCACCAAACAAGGGAGGATACCTGGGAATGTTACTCTGTGCAGACATGCTAGCATGACACAGCAGAGACTGTAAATCTGAACCCAAAGTCTCGTTCAGACTCTACTTTGAGAACTTATTAAGGAACTGGCCTTGAGCTAGGCCTGGAGCTAGTCATCTCACACAGATGGATTCATCCTAACTGGAGGAGGAATTCATGAGGCTTTAGTTACAAGTTGAAAGTCAGTTTATTAGCTGAATATGTTTCATTTATACCAGAACACAGCAATTTTAGTTTGAGGTTAAATGTTGTTTCGAGAAGTTTAGAGTTTTGAGAAATGTTCGTGACATGCAGGGTTTGTGTGGCAGTGAGAACATGAATCCCTTGCAAAACTTACCAGCTTAGTTAGCTGGAAAGATATGAAGAAGTTCATTTCTATCAACAGCTCTAGTTAGAGGTGGACATCCCATCTGTTTAGCTGGGTAATGCCATCTGTTTGAAAATAAAGCCAAAATGATGAAGGGAAGATTGGAAGGTCTAGCTTTCTAATATTACATATGCAGACAATGCATTAACACACGGTGAGTTAGAGTATGGGAGAGACCAGTGAGGTGAACTGCATAAAGTGATCGTTTCACTTACAGAGAAGTGATGCTGGTTAGATTTCACACAGTGTTTACAGTTCTTAGGAGGTGAGTGGAAGACCAGAAAGGACATTTCTTAGTAGCACATAATGCATTTCAGTAGTCCAATACTAAATTTGGTTTTAATGGTTTCAGAGGAATTGAGTTCAAAGGAAGCTCCTGATTGTCTCCCCTGTGACAGTGCAGAAAGAAAACAAAATACCATGGTCTGTCGTCTTGGAATATTTCCCATTTCAAGCTGTACATTAGGGTGAACAGAGAGAACTGTTCTGCTGCAATTCATAATCCAGCCTGCAGAAGCAATAGCTTTTGATCGTGTTTATTTCTAAACACGGAGCCATAAGTATGTGGGTACCATTAACTAGGTGTATGTAGCGGCTTCATATACAACTTAAAAATACTTGGACTAATAAAGATAGGAAACTGTCATGAGGTCACTGAGTGGCATAACTGGAATTTAGATATATTTTTACCATTAGAACAGCTCTCCTTCTTACCATAGTCTGACGTGATACCAGCTTCTGTGTTAGAGCCACAGATATTGGTGGCAGCATATGCCAATGCGTATTTTCTAGCCAAATAATTTTCCTGCCCTCTGTTAAGGTGATAGTTGTTTGTTTTCCTGTGTGCATTTCCTCTAATCGCACATAACATCGTCCACCAGATCAGAAACTGTAAGAGGACAAAGTCCACCTTTCCTCTCTTCACGTAAGCACTATATTTCTGACCCCTTCAACTTGTTTCTTTCCCTTCCTCATTTTTTTTTCCTCCTACACTCCTTATTACTTCCACTGCACTTTGCTACTCTAACATTGTATGTGGCTGTGCTAGTATTAGCTAACCAGTTGCTGCATTCCACCTCCCCCCCCCCCC
>VZSC01000532.1:105609-122946 GCA_013398225.1 Steatornis caripensis
ACCGCCCCGATCTGTGTGCATTGCTTTGGAGTGATTGCTATGAATTTCATAAAACTGTCATTGTTTTAATGTTCACCTTAAGTCACCTGAGACTCTGCCTGTGTGCCATGTTCAGTTTCTGTTGCTTAAGAGACTTGTTTGGTTCATTTTTAAACCGGAGTTTTTCTGTCCTGTGTTTCCAAGTAAGCCAAATAGGATAATGAACAGAAGGCATGTATATTTTGGAACTGGAATACTTTCTGTATTTAGAGAAGGATCTGAGTTATTTTCATTTGTTTGTATTTTTTTAAGTCTCATTAATAAGCAATACTTCCAGATTCTCCATCTCTTGTTTTTCCCATTCATTCTTGAATCAGAATTTAAATATTATAGTTTCTAGTATTTGTCTTTATTTTTTCTTCCACAGGCAACCAAGTTCTCCTCCTCCTATCCGACGACGCCCCACTTGGAGTAGGTCATCCTTGGTATGTGCCATGATGGCGTCTTTAAGAATGTCTATACCATTTCTAATGGGATGGGGCATTGTGTAAGATGGAATACTTTCTAAATTTTAGATAAGCACATTAACTCATTTGTTGTAGGCATTGTGATTGGAATGAGTTTCAAGGGTGTGGCTGCCCAGGTTGATTAATTTAACCGGATAATATCACCCCGAGTATTAGAAATTACAGTTTTCAAGGCATTATATTTTTATTTACCCTGGAGAAACTGAGCATCTTTTCTACTGAACTGAGGCTATATTCAATATGTAAAGAAGATAATCCTCTAGAAAGATTTTGAAGTGTCGTGTGCTGTTTACATCAAAACCTAGTCATTACATACTTTTACAGCTTCTCCTTTGGCATTTCTTCCATTCCTAACATTCTTGTATAAAGTCTACTTACAATTTATCAACTTCTTGGGTAAAGAGCCCATTTTCTTTTCAAAGTACTGTGATTTTAAGAAAAACTATTATAATCAGTACAGGATTGTGATTCGGAGTTTTTTCTTGAACTGTATTTGTTTCCATTTAACTAGTGTCCATAAATACTGTAAATCTGGCAAAACTGGGTAACTTCTTCCTGAAATCTTTACCAAAAATATCTGTGGGAATCTTTTTTTCCTTGGTCACCTCTAAGGACACTTTTTTGGATACAATTTTAACATCTAGTACGTCAGTATTTCTTACAGTAATTCAGAACCCCTTAAATAAGAGTAGCAACAGCACTGCAGATCCCTTAGGCAAAGGACAATATTATCTGTATGCAGGTTGCCAGTTTTTGTTTGTGATATAGGTTATAGCTGCTTTGTAGGCCTTCCCCAGAGTGGTAACTCCATTAGCCTGTTGCTGCTGCAAGGCGGAAAGCTAATGTGGACAGTAGTGTTTTCCTGACATATGCCCACAGTGTGGTTACAGCTTGTGAAAATGTTCCAAAATTAAGCTTAAGCAGGTACTGATACTAGGATAGCTTTGTCCTTGCAGATTTCAGCACAGGCTGTTTTCCTGCGTGTGTGTATATGGTCCGTTAGATCTAAAAGTTGCATTCTGTGTTTCCCAGCCTTTGGCAGGAAAGCTGTTGTAGCTGGCTCCAGATTTCTTTGGCCTTCCATTCTTAGCATGTTTCTAAGGTGTCAGGATGTAATACTCGGGCCATGTATTGTGTTCTCTGAGGCATATTTACGGTCTTTTTTGTATCTGCTAGTTTGGTCCCTGGAGATGACTGTGGAAAACTGAAGGTGAAGAAATGAAATGTGCTTTGCATTCTTACGCTATGGCCTGAGATATATCACAAGGGGAAAAAGAGAACTGCCTCCTATGTTAGATATGAAAAACGGAAATCTACTTTTTCAAAGGAAAAACAAATCCTGCTACCTCTTTATGTTTTGAACATAAGCATGCAACAAGTTTTGTAAAAAACAAAAACAAAAAAACAAAAACCAAAAAAAACCCCAAAAAAACCAACCCCCCCAAAAAAACCAATCCCCCCCCCAAAAAACCAAACCCAAAATCTCAGGAAGATCAAGAGGAGGAATGTATGCAGATCAATTAAGAAGTGAACTGGGCTGCTAACCATTCACGTTGAACTTTCAACTGCTTCTTTCATAATTGTTTTGTTAACTTGTTGGAACAATTCTCTTTGGGGAGGGGAAAAAACAAAGCACCCTCCTGACTGTTGTCTGCACAGTACATACCTTTATACACCTACCTATTCATTTGTCTTGTACGGTAATAAATCAGTAGGCATAAATGGGAAGTGAAGTGGGATCTTTGGGGTGAGGCTCTGCCACTTCACTGAGGATCATGGTCATTACTTCCAGATTAAGACCCTTTATACGGTTTTGGCATCATGGTGAATCTTTATTAACTATTACTTTAAAGCCATTTTCTGCTGTTTCTTTTTCCTGTCAGGCCAGCCAATGATGCCGGCTTTCCAGCAAAACCTCCTCAGTGTAGGAGATCTTAATATGATTATATGTTTAATTAGCTGTTTTGTCAGAAGAGGCAGATGGGCCTTAACAAAAAAAACCAACCACCACCACCCCACCAAAAAACCCCAAACAACACAAACCAAAACACTACAATGGTATAATCCCTAATTTCTTGCAGATGCCTTGCACAACTTTTATCACAAAGAAAACTCTCTGCTCTAGATCTATACGTTCCCAGTAGAAGTCACTTCTTCCTTGTGCTTTTCCTCTGCCCCCCCCCCATTTGTTAAGCTTTCCAGGCTAAGCTCTGCTACTCCAGTTGTCAGCAGCGGCTCCTCTGCCCAGGTTGTTCAGTGAGACTAGGGTCTTATACCCTTGGAAGTAATGGGTTTATACCCTTGAAAATAATTGTTGCAGCAGAAATATTTCCTGTCATCTTCCAGCTCTGGCTTAACACAGCTATTTTGTATGCAAGAATTCGTGTGTGCTCAGTTTCTTTGATTCTCGTTCCTTCTCCTCATTTACACAGAAAATGTAAATTTAACCCCTTCCCCACCCCCTCTTCAGTAGCTTACTTGCGTGGTGCTAATTTTGTGCATGTGCATGCAAAGGTAAAATGTTTGGTGTTTCTTTTTTGCCTTGGGCATCCCCAGTGTTCCTTAATAGTTGAACTACTTGAATCAGCCTAGGTGAAAAGCCCTTATTCCACTATTAAGGAAGACACGTTCACGGGACAAGAGTGTCTTCCTTCTCTTTCTTCTTGCTTCCTATATCAGTGTTTTCATAAACTTTGCTCAGCGACACCAGACAGGACATTACAGTGCGAGTGGTAAAGTGTGATTTCAAAATGCATCAGTTTACCAATGGACAAAGCTGGTGAATACAGCATCAGCTGTGATTTATTTCGCTGTAAATGATCCTGCCGATTTAATGCTGAATTGCCCTCTGTGATACTTGTGTTAAAAAGCTTGTTGCAGTGCAGATTGTTGGAGGAAGGCTCCAATTCGTTATCTCGGGAATCCAATATTCACGTAATTTGCAGAGTTATTTTAAGTCCATATGTGCTCTGTTGCTTGTCTAACAGTGTTCAGGTCCTTGAGTTTGTTCTGTCTCCTGCTTTTGTCCTGATTAGATGTTTATTTTGTTTTGTTTTAATTCTTCAAGGGCAAAGGCTTTTAACAAACTTTTGAAAAGTTCCAAGTGAGCTGGGAGTCTGGATGTTGTTTTCTGAAGTGGTTGAGCTTAAAGGAGTCTTAACTGGTCAGCTTTGGGCTCCGTAACAAAATTTAGCAAACAATTTACAAAATGTTATTCTCTGTTCTATAAAGAAATGCCAAGCCATGTGTCTTTGGCTGGCTAAGAAAGAGCAGTATTCAGTGGAAAGGTCATAGAACCGTTTTTCCTGTTTCAGCTGCAAAAATTGTAGCAAATGAAGCTCCTAATGCTTTTTTTTTCCCTGTGCTTTCATTTCAGCCAAGACAACATCCATTTATACTGCCTCCTATGCATGTCCAGTGTGGAGAACACTACACTGAAACACATAATTCACAAGGTACTGAGAGCATATATTTTTCCTTAAACGGACTGAAATTTTATGTGTATGTAAAGAGGCTCCTGCCCCTTATGCCTAGATTTCTGTTGCCGTCATTGTCATGTGGGAGTTGCTGCTGGAGGAGAGCTAGCAGTTTTATAGTTAATGTTGCAGTAAGTCTTCTGTTTAAAGTCCAATTTCAGTTTTCAGATTTCTCTAAAATGTCTGTGCATGACTATATGGACCTTAAACTTGGTATTCCAGTTCAGTGAGCTGAAAAAATAATTTCTAAAGGAAGTATGATGGCTGTGTTCACAGGCAGTGCCATCTGGGGCCAGGGAGAGAAATGGAGTGAGGGAAAAGGAGACAGCAAATATCTTTTACTGAAGGAGAAATCATAGTGTCCTGGTTATGAAACTGTGTATTTAGATAATCTTTTCTGCTGATTTTTCACCAACACCTGCCTGCCTTGTTAGCCTTACGGGCTTAAGGAGGGTTAGCTATTTTTACCTCTGTGTTTGACAAATAAATTCTCTAAGAGGTTGTACCAGGTTACTTTGATCAAGGCTGGGAATGGAGCTCAGCCCCTAAACACCTTGAGCCTCACGTACTTAACCACACCACCTTTTGGAATACACATAGCTAGATCTGTTAGGCTATGTTATTTGCAGTTCATGAGAGGTACAGTTGAAGTGCTCTCACCAGCAGAGGAGCTCTTAGTCATACCTGATAGTGTTTTAAAGTTGTGGTGGTCTGATTAATTTTAAGGTAGAATTTGGTACGTTTTGAAAGAAGCCATTCGATACAGTTCCTTGCATACAGTAGAAGATCTGACTTGGTGACTGCTACTGTTTCACCTTGAAGCTGAGGCTCTGGAGGGGAATAGTCTTAATTTTAGAAGAATTGTAAAGTTCCCTTAGTTTTACCACAGACTTATCTATATTGTTGAAGAACTAGCTGATTTCAGAGTTTTGGGAGCTGCTACTCTTCTCTTTCAAGATTTTCAACACAGGACAGTCTTGCAGTAAAGTTGTGATGCAAGACATCACCTTTACTATCTTGATTTCCTCTCACATGTCCTTTGCTGAAATAGTTAATATTCTCCAGCATATCTGTAGAGTAGTTTTTGCTTCCCCACCCCGAGTCTTGATCACCCTGCTGTGTTATACTTCAGATCCTCAAAACGGTTGGTTGGTCTGAAGTAGGATTTCCAATTCCCTAGTCCTCTACTACTTTGAATCACAGATGGCAGTGCATCAGCAGAAAAGAAAAGAGAATTTTTAGGATTGCCATAGGCTGGTAGCACTGGATTTTTAAGGTGGCAGCAGTAGTGAATCCTTCCAGGATGCTAAGCGAGGAGATGCCCCTTCGTTCTTCCTTGCCACTCCAGGCAAAAACACTTCCTGACTTTCCCCTTTCATGTCTCCCACAAGAATCTGAACTACAATATTTTGCTAACTGTTGGGAGTGTTTACGGGAGTAGCTTTGTTTTAGTTCTATTTCGGTCACCCAAGGCTGCTCCCAAGACCAAATGTTCTCTGCAGTTATTGTACACTGAGCTGTCTCTGTAATCATTGGTGCAGACTGCATTTGGAGTTTTGTTAACATGGAATGAGTCCTTGTGTGCTAAAATTGTCAACGTCTTTGTCTCTGCTCTACACAGATAGCATTTTTCATGGAAATGAAGAAACTTTCTACTGTAGGTCTCAGACCAGTTTGGACAGGTGTCCAATGGACTTCAGCTACTTGAATGGTAATGGACCCAATGGGAGTGTATGCAGTGCCCACAGCATGAATTCCCTCAATCGCTCACAGAACTTCATCCAAGCATCTCCAATGTCCTCAAATCTGAGCATCCCTGGAAGCGACATCATGAGGGCAGACTACATCCCCAGCCACAGACATAGTGCAATCATAGTACCATCTTACCGGCCAACTCCAGATTATGAAACTGTTATGAGGCAAATGAAGAGGGGGGTGATCCAGATGGATAGCCAAAGTCAGTCTTTAAGGAATCTCAATATTGGAAACACACATGCTTATAACCAGCCGGAAGACCTAGTTTACAGTCAGCCTGAGATTCGAGAGAGACATCCTTACACGGTTACGTACGGGCCCCAGGGTGGGGGCTATAATAAGCCTGTCGCCCCGTCTGACCAAATGAACCCTAATAATGCTGTGCAAAATAAGACAGCAGCCAGTGCCATATCCCACACTGTCAGCACACCAGAACTGGCTAACATGCAGCTGCAGAGCAGCCAGAATTACAACGCCGCTCACATGTTAAAGAACTATCTCTTCAGACCCCCACCTCCATACCCACGCCCTCGTCCTGCCACTAGCACACCAGACCTGGCGAGCCACCGGCACAAATACGTCAGTGGGAGCAGTCCTGACTTGGTCACTCGCAAAGTCCAGCTCTCAGTAAAGACCTTCCAAGAGGACAGCTCGCCGGTTGTCCGTCAGTCGCTGCAGGAGGTTAGTGAGCCGCTCATGGCAGTGAAGCATCATGCAGCTGTGAACAAGCGCCATAGTTTGGAGGTCATCAGCAATATGGTACGTGGCATAGAAGCCATGGCATTAAAAACTTTAAATGCCCCTCTGCCACGCAGGAACACTTTGCGGGAGCAGGTGCAGCCAGAAGAATCGGTTCAGATGGGGCACGAAGTTCAGCAAGTTCCTCATTATCATCACAAAAAGACATTCTCTGACGCCACGATGCTGATACACAGCAGTGAAAGCGAAGAGGAAGAAGAAAACCCTGAATCTGTGTCCCGGATAGCAGCCTTCCATGAGAACATGGAGTACAGTGCTCAGCTGCAAGCTGCCTTGGCTAGAATACCAAATAAACCTCCTCCAGAGTACCCCGGGCCTCGTAAAAGTGTCAGCAATGGAGCCCTGAGGCAGGACCATGTTAGCATTTCTGTGGCTGTAGCCAGGGCCAAGGCCATGAGGCCAGGGCCTTCCAAAGCCATTAGTGTCTCTCGAACTGATCAAATGGCAATAAACGGGTCTTCGCTGGGACCCTCTATCTCGGAGCCTGACCTCACGAGCGTGAAGGAGCGGGTCAAGAAAGAACCTGTCAAGGAGAGGCCTGTGTCTGAAATGTTTTCTATTGAGGACAGCATTATAGAAAGAGAAATCATGATGAGGGTAAGTGCTTTCCTCTGTTGCAGTAGCTTCTTGGAAATTTCCGTAGCGGAAAACTGCTGAGTCAGTAAATGGTGGGGAATACATGGGTGGCAAGATGTTGATTTGCTTAAAGTTAGGAAATGTGATACCAGGTGTCACATACGATTTGGTTTCATGGGTCTGTCTGGCCACCGAAGGGGCCTAATCCCATGCACTGCTACTGGGATTGTCTGCTTCCTCCGCTGTGGTTTTTCGCCGTCTGGCCAAGTCCACATCTTGTCCAGCCGATGATGCCACCACCATGGCAGCAGTGACAGTCCAGGGCGGGTGGCAGAGCACGCAGCCGGGTGGCGAGGAGGCTAACCACAAAGCCTCCCTCCATGCCAGCCTCCCTTCTGCCCGCGCGGCTCTCTAGCCCCTGCGGGTTTGATGGCAAGGTGAGTCTGACCTGGGTTTGCTGAGGTGGGCGGAAGGTGGTGGTTTGGCGGGAGCATTTTATTCCTTCTTTGCAGGGCAGTCGAGTTGAGCATCACAGTAACATAATGGAAACTCTCGAGTTTTTTAAATGGTATCTTTGGTTGCCTTTCCTGCTACTTTATATAACGTGGCTATCTGAATAAAACACTGGTAGCTGTAGATTATGGATTGCCCATTTTGCCAGTAACTAAATGAGTGACTGGATATCTAATTACAGAAGCAGCAGGTGTAGAGGCTGGATGGTTGAGGATCTGGATTGTTTATCTTTTTAAAAAAAGATACTCAAGTATGAGAAATAGGATCCTTTTAAACTCACAATGGATTTAAAATAAAGAGTATTTAAGGGCTTCAGTGCAGCTGCGAGCAATGGCAGAAATGTGAGGGGTGCTTACCATTCAGTGACTTAGCTTTGTGCTTGATGTAACTCCAGGGAGTGCAACTGCAGCTACAGAACACAAAGTGTGTGCCATGGTCCTTTTTTTCAAAATTGAGGTCTGAAACAAAAACAGTCCCTGAAACAACTTAATGAAGCATCTAAATGGTCCCAGCAGAAAAGAGTTTGTAATGTAGATCAGTAACTAGTTAAGTACTACTTTATATTCAAAAAAATTCTCTAAACACGTATAGTGCTTCTTGTTCATTGGTTATCCTCACACTGATGTAACGGTTAGGAATCAAACTTGGGCCGCTAAGTGGTGTTGTGGAGACTGAATTTACTCCTTGCGGAATCTTAAACTTTAAACGTAGACTAGATACTGGAGTATAAAATACAATCTTTCGTGAATGAATACTGTAGACATTGGTGTAACAACAAGAATAGGTATGTTCTTTCAGTCTTCTGAGGAAAGAAAACATATTGAGTAGCAGGAATTCAAAGGATTTTACGATGGAAATGAAGGTAAGAAGGGAGCTTAGAGATGTTGTTTGAGTACTCTTCCTGTGAATAATCGTTCAGATCAGCCTTTGCTCAAAAGGTGCTGCTGTTGTTTTTTTGAAAGTAAACGGGTGGTCTTAGCTTTAAGTTTTTAAGGTGGTTTCAGCCTGGATCAGCAGTCTTAACACATGCAGACCTTCCTTTTGCCGTAGGAATCACATTATATTAATGGTAATTTGATGACCTTGATCTTTTGAGTGCAGACTTTTTCTATGTTACCTTGCAAGTAGTAATAATAATAAAAATCCCCAAACAAATTAGAAATACTTGCATTTTCCTGCTTTCTGGAAGTAAGAAAAGAAAGCAGAGAGGTTTGGGGGTTTTGTTTTGATTTTTGTTTGTTTTATACTTAGTGCTGTGGAGGAAGACAGAGGTGAGGAAAAAGCTTACAGGCTTTTGGAAAATCAAGCTGTTTACATTTGTCTGAGGGCGTTCGGGTTCAGTAGTGTGTTTCCGGGAGATGAGCTTGGCCTGTGGGGTGACCACAGGTTCTACATGCATGCTGAGAACCAGGCTCCCCTTGTGCTCATCTCTCCTTCTAAATCCAGCAGAAAGAACTGTTAAGGAAATTGAATAAAATACCCGTAACTCGGCTCCTTCTAGAGAGGGTCTTTCTTCTTGCTTGGTATTTCAGCTCCCAGGGGCATAAGGAGGGCAGCAGGATGAATTTAAAATTCATACTTGGATTCTCCGTGTCACAGCATAATGTGATGCATGAATACAATAAACGATCTCTCTCCCTGGCTACTGTTGTGTTTGGTTTCTGGGATTTGTGAGCTCAGTTTTTGGTGTGAAATACTATCATGGGTGCTCTTTGAATCACCATAATAGCTGAGTGCCTCAGAAGACTTCTCATTTTAAGTATTACCATCACAGGAGAGAATCAACTGTCCTGTGTTTTAGTGTTTGTTGTAATAGATGGAAATTATTGAAAAAGATGCCCCAGGTATCTTGGCTGCAGTAGCGCCGCTTCAATGTAGCAGGGCGATGCTTTGTGTGTCCTACATTCAGCATAATGCTTGCAGAAAAATGCTCGAGATTGTATTTGTATGTCTTTTGATGGCATGTAAACAGTATTATACGCTGGGATTGCTTCTTTGAAATTAAAATTCTGTGCTCATGTAGGAGCAGGCCTTTGAGGAATAACAGGAAGAATAGAGGTTGTGTTTGAATTTACGATGCTAATGGTGATCATCTGCATTCCTTGGCCAGAGAGTTGCAGATTTTGGAGATTAAAAAAACATTCCAGCATTTTACTGGCATTATAAATAATCACACAGAGATGAAAACGTGCCTTTTCTTGCCAAAAGAATCTAGAAAAGCAGAAGATGGCAGGCCTGGAGGCCCAGAAGAGGCCCTTGATGTTGGCAGCGCTGAACGGACTCTCAGTTGCTAGGGTTCCAGTGCCAGAGGACAGCCAGGATGAAGTCACCAAGGTGCCAATGGATGAGAGGGTAAGATGGAGGCTCATGAAATGTTACTCATTCCCTTTGTTCCCAGCAGAATGAAGTTTCTAAAATACTAAAATTTGATTTAAAATGTGAAAATGTCTCTTAAAAGTTTTCAGAGCCGCTATTGGAAAAGGTCTGTGGTTAACGCTGGTGTGTCTTTGGATGCTGACAAAGTGTTAAATGTCTTGAATGTTTACTGAAGTTGGTGAAATTGAGGCCGTTCACCATTTCACGTGACCATACAATGTCATAGGAGATCAAGCTGTAAATCTAACATTTTGCATGTTTTTCACTTGATCTGGCAGTCTTTCTACAGTGATCATCCATAGATACCATCTTTCATGTTCTGATATAACTAAGGACTTCAGTTAATGTCTCTAATGGGATTAAATTTTTAAAAAAAATTGTTTGCCTCCCGATGTTTGTTCATGCAGGTGTGTGCATGTATATGGAATTTTGGAAATTAAAAACAGTTGCTGCTATTAAGATTTGAGAGACGTATTTGCTAAGAATCTTTCTGGCTTTCTGGATAGAAATTTGCAGCCTTGTGTTGCGTGGTATGCAGACGACAGAACTTAACCTCTGCCTGTATTTATGTGGGGTTTTGTTCAACTACAGAAATTGCATGCGTGCAAGTTAGGGACTATTTTGAAATGTGGGCCCCATCACACTTCTCACAGTGTGATTTTCTTCCTAGAAAGATAAATTTAAAATACGTTTACAAGTATCTGTTGTGGTGAAATCACATACAAATTCATACTGAACCAGGATTGTATTTAGCACGGTTTTGCTTTTTATGGTATCAGCCTTAAAAAATGTGGAGGTGGAACATAAAAATGTCAGATTTTCTTGTGGTTTCATTCAGTAGAAATAAGAGTGTGTCATGTATGTGCAGATAACAGTAACTGAAAAAAGAAGTGAGCGAGAGAATGCTATGGCCCTACGCTGAAATTCAAAGAACTGATGGATGGGTCTGGAGGTAAACATTCTTCCAGGAGGAGTTAATGGATTTGTGTTCCTTTTTGTTAAATCTTAGTGCAAAATCTTGAAGAGGAAGTTGGAAGAGGGCATGGTGTTTACAGAATACGAGCAGATTCCAAAGAAAAAGGCAGATGGGATCTTCACCACTGCTGCCTTGCCTGAAAACACTGAGCGCAACCGCATCAGGGAGGTCGTTCCTTATGAGGAGAACCGAGTAGAGCTGGTGCCGACCAAAGAAAATAATACAGGCTACATCAATGCTTCACACATAAAGGTAGAAGCTTTCTTGAACTTTGCTCTGCAAATGAAAGTATGTTAAAGCTTTATTTGCATTTCTGGATGCACCTTCTGAAAAGGTAGCTTAGTCGTAGTGCATCGCTGTACCTTTGTGTCAGCATGAGCATCTCTGAAGTTCCCTATCGACTAACATGCATGAGTTGATTTGCTAGTGACTGGAAAGTCATTTTAGAGGGACAGCCTTACTTTTTTTATGTCCACCTCTGCCAGCTAGTTGTGCAATGTCTCCTCTGTTGGTTAATGTAGAAAGAGATGCCATGTTTCTAAAACTCATGAAAGTGCATTAGATCAGCCCCAATACCTCCAATGACCTTCTGCCTGAAAGCAAGAGCAGCTAAGTGCAGGGCAGGGAGATGTTACTCCTACAGAGGAATATGTTCAGAGTTTCCATCAGTGGAAGTTTTCAAGACAGCCAGCTGCAGGCAAGCTTCGTCTACTTGGTCGTACGTGTTCTGATTTATCAGTCCGAATGGCCTTGCGAGCCACTGGGGGACTATACTAACCCATGCAGAATGAGGCCCTGTAACTGAAACTGGTGCAGCCTGAAAGAAATATTGCACAAGGTTTGACTGAAATATTTTTTCCATTTACTAGCATATTGGATACGACTTTAAATTTAAGGATGTAGCTCCATGTATGGAGTTCCATGTCCAAAGAAAAAGTATGTAGTTATGAATAATGTATGTTCGCATAGATACTGCAGTTATATGTATAACTAACGTGTTTCTTCCTTTTATCGTGAGAGTTGAGGGATTTAAAGAAAAAATCTTTTTAAGTATGCATTCATAAAGAGAACACCTTACTAATGAGATCCCTGTGTCTCTGATTGGATACTGTATTGGACTTAGGTGTTTCAAAATAAGTTTTTATCAAGATACTTCAGATTTCTTCTTGTTAATTCAATGTAGAAATAATTTAAGATATGATCTGACTCTCTTACTTACAAACGTGGCCAGTTTTAACAGTGAGCTATCCTGCAGTGGCCGCA
Source organism: Steatornis caripensis (assembly GCA_013398225.1). NCBI lineage: Eukaryota > Metazoa > Chordata > Aves > Caprimulgiformes > Steatornithidae > Steatornis > Steatornis caripensis. Next base: position 117,810 of record VZSC01000532.1, read on the forward strand.
GATGTTTGTTTTTCTTTTAAGCTTCCAGTACTATTTATGAAGTCCTTCGTTGGCTTTTACCTTACCCTGAGAGAAATAACAGCACTCCTCTCCCTCAGATGACAGCTTCTCTTGTCAGAGAGGACTGTCTGCTTTTTCTCATTGTCAAAACCCAAATTAAAAAGAAATAATTCAAAAATAATAAATACCGCATCCCGTTGAATTAGTATTTTCCTAGAGTAAAAGCCTTTTAAAAGTTGAAGGATACTTGCTGGCCTCCTTGGTTGTGATTTACAGTGGTAAATCCTGTTGATTCAAAACAATTTCTGAACCAGGATCCTGGCAGGTTATCCCTTTTTTGCATAGCCTGGTAGGTAGCAGATACAGAGTTTTTGCATAATCAGATGTTGCTATGATGATGGATTTCTGAGCCCAAATTTTTTCACCTACTTTGTTAGGGGGTCAAAAAAAAGAGATTCCTAACATAAATTATGCCTACAGAGCAATACAAGCCAGAAAACAATTTTCCCTGGCCAGTTTTGAGTCCACATTTTACCTTGTGTGTCAGCGTTGGACACGCGTGCATCTCTCATTCGTAGAGCACCCAGGAACGCACACAAATGTTTTAGTGCCTGACAGTTGTCCTTGCCAGTATTTTCCTCTCGCACTTGTAGTGGCGTGTGTGGAGGCCAAGCAGATGTGCTTTTGCTTAGAAGGTGAAGTCACATCTGCGAAATTTACTTCAGTAGCGCAGTGTGTGTGTCTGTTTGCGGCCCAATATTCAATTTTTAATATCCTGCAGTCAGGGCATTAGAATGCAGTAAACATTCCAGGCATCCCATTCCCTCTAGACTATTTATGGTCCTTTCATATCATGTGCCAGGAGGCTGGATATTTGGACCAGAAGTCAGTAGACAAAGAAAAACTCCTATATCACCCTTATAAGATCCATGCCTGGAGGATTCCAGGTCAGTCTGCGAGCCCCACAGTTTTACAGTATTTCTCTGCTTATTTACCATTGACCTTTGCTGTTAAGATACTAAGATCGCCATCTATACCACAGAGACAAATTGTAATTAAATTTATGGATTAAGCAAAAAAGTTCTTCAGACCATTTCATCTGACTGTTTGAGTCAGGTCAGTATTAACTTAAAAAGCTTGGCAAGGCTATACCAGCACTCACGACTGCAGATGAGCATGCAAGCACAAGACCAGTCCAAGTGCAAGATGCTGATTAGTGCTGTGCATTTTATATTCATTCCCACCTAGTATAAGAACTTGAGGAGTTTGCCTGCATCGGTCTTGCAGACTTTAACCAACATTCAAAGAGGAGAATGCTGCATAGTACGAAATAAGAAAATGAGCTGATGTACAGGGTTGAAAATTGTTTTCAGTGCAGTGAAAAATTTGTTATTGTACAAACACTATGCTAGTTACAGCTGTAAAAACACAGGTAACTCAGCTTAATTGAACAGCTGTTTGAATAACAAATACATTGATTCTGTTTCTGAAAATGTATTCAAAGACCTGTACCTCAAGCATCGTATGTGCTTAAACCTGTCAGAGTTACTGATTGCTTCTTGTAGCGTTGTCCGCCAGCGCCTTGATATTTATGGACGTGTCAGCATTTCTGTTGTAAATTTTCTTCTCTGGGATTTATAACTTTGTTGTGAGAAGTGGCTCTGGGCTAACGTGTGGAATTAAGAGATGTTAGCCTGAGAAGGAAAAATATTTTAACTTTCCCAAATAATTAGTTTATCTGGGTTTGCTTTTTGCTGGTAAGCACATTTTTAAATTATATCTTGTAGCTCTAGAAGTGGTTTGGCTTTTTACCTAAAATGTTGAAAAATATTTCTTTTGTATAAAACTTTCCTGATGTTTAGCAAATAATCTGCCATAAAATAATAATTTTTTACATACAAGTGATTTTTTTTTTTTTTTAACTAAGTATGAAGATCTGCCTCAGATAAATGATGCAGTGTTTTATCCTGGTGAACTCCAAGGTACTGCTGGGTCTGTTCAGAGCACTACATAATTTATAGTGCGTAAATCTGGGTGTTAGTGTAGCTTCAAAAATAATTTCATTACGTGTTGTCATGCAAATACGCAAATATATCTATAAGATGTCCTTGGTAATCCAGTTACGTATTGGGCAATAGACTTACATGGCTACGGCTATAGATAATTTTAAATTTCACATGGCATTTGGAAGCCATTTAACGTGTGGTGGATTTACTTTATAGTAGTTTGTAGCTTCTGAACTGAAAAACCCAAGATGAGTGAGGAAGAGTAACTTGAAATGACACCTGTCTTGATGTCATCACTAGCTGGCAAGAGGCCTGTCTGGGCATAACTGCATCCTCCAGGGACAGCTTGGCCACATCTTCAACAGTGATCGGTGTAGTAAGAATCTGTTTAAGAAATTTTTTTTTGCCTGAGTGGAAAATAATTGAGGGAGGTCCTAAACAGTGGCGGCCTTTAGCTTTCCTCGTGCAAAACGTCATTTGCGTTCAGGCTTTCTACACCACTGTGTGTTAATTTGCAGCAATGCGATGCCTTTTTAATGCGCATAGACCCTTCCTCTGGTGCTCAGGTTTTCTTTCGTCATGGGTCTGTCACCAAGCGCAAGGAAGTCAGTCAGCTGCTTATTTGTACTTAAGCCATATCAGAAACAGAGCCTCAAATAAAATCTTTTTTTTTAATCTGTATGATCCAGATGCAATAGCAAGAAGAACGGATGACATTTTGCTCAAAGCTTTATGTTTATGGGCATCAAGAAAGGACTTGGAAGCACCAAAGATTGTGTTTTGTCAGATTTTACTCTTATCAAAGGCATGATTCTTGTTCAAAATTTTGAACAAAAGTGGAAGAACAAAGAAGTAAAGGTTTCATTATTGTCCCTTTTGTTTAAAGAGCAGTTCTGGCACAGTCGCTTCCGAGAAGTTGGGCACTGACTGGTTTTTTGTTTTCTTTTGGGTTTTTTTTCCCCCCGTACTCCCAGGTTACTGTAGGTGGAGAGGAGTGGCACTACATTGCAACCCAAGGGCCTCTGCCACACACGTGCCATGACTTCTGGCAGATGGTGTGGGAACAGGGGGTGAATGTTATAGCCATGGTCACGGCTGAAGAGGTAAGTAAAATCACAGAACACAGTTCTTTCTGATGTGAGCAAGTCTCCTGTTATCATCACTTCCCACTCCAGTAACCTGTTTTTTCTATCAACAACTCTTTTTCCTCTTACTCTGTTTGAACATACACCTGTACTGCTATACTATACTTTGTAACTTTCTGGTACTCAGTTTTGGCAAGTACTAAAGTGAAACAAGGAGAACCTCCCCTTCCTCCTGCTTCACTTAGGTTGGCCAAACCAAACAAAGATGTTTCCATTGGAATGTGAGGGTGCTGAACTGCTCCTGGTTAAAGTGACGCAGGCTTCCACCCCATCCAAGGCCAGTGCTGCATACCATCACTCTTATCAGCTGAAAAGAGACCAGAAGCTGTTGTTTCCGTAGAAGTGTTCATGTAAAACAGAAAAGAAAAAAAAAAGAAAGAAATCTTTTTATTCTTATGCCAAGCAAAACAGTTATTTCTATTGTAATCCAAGAACTATGTGCTATGTTATAAAAACGGGCACACGTTGCTAACTAACACTGCATTCTGCTTTATGCCTGGTTGCTTTTAGCAAACGCAGGGAGTGCCATAGCACATCAAGTCACTATCCAGTTCCCAAGGCTGATCGACAACAGATAGTTACCAGTTGCTGAAGAGACTCTCCTTCCATTTAAAGGAGAGGCTTCCCCAGGAGGAGAATATTTACCAAGGTGTAGTAGGCAGCAGCTGGCTTTCGCCATGAGACAAGAGTTAGTTCTTCAAGCATTTCTACACTTAGAAATATTATATGAGTGAGAGTTTTAAGTTTTAATGGATATTTTCTTTACTTTGTGGTACGCTCCTTGTTCTTCCAGTAATTTGAAATAAGAATACTTGGCTTATCTGCAGAGTTTTGTGCCTTCTGTTTGTAGAGAATTATAATTGCAGGAACTAATGGCTATTTGTTTTTTGTTTTGGTTTGGTTTTTTGTTATTAAGGAGGGAGGAAGAAGTAAGAGTCACCGTTATTGGCCTAAACTGGGCTCTAAGCACAGCTCAGCCACTTACGGGAAGTTCAAGGTGACAACTAAGTTCCGCACAGACTCTGGCTGCTATGCAACTACTGGTCTGAAAGTCAAGCATCTTCTCTCGGGACACGAGAGGACAGTGTGGCATTTGCAGTATACTGACTGGCCAGACCATGGGTGTCCAGAAGAAGTCCAAGGCTTTTTATGTAAGATTTTTTTAACTTGCATGATAAAATACATCAAGGAAAAAGTTGCTCATACTGGGTTCAGTTCACTACACCTAACAGCTGAGACTGATATTAAATAGTTATTGCTGTGGCATACAAAGGCCTCATCTAGGTTGAACTTTGCTGAGGTTTGGAGAAAAAAGTGGGATTCAATAGGTAGGAGCTAAGGTGAGGATTTTGGTCCTGAAAGACCTGACATAACAGGAGGAAAAAATCAGAGGCAGCAGCAGTGCTAAAGACTCAGGAAATCTTAAATAATGGGATACCTTTGCTGGCTGATCTGTCAGCATAAGTTATTGCCACTTCCCGGCTACCTAATAAGCGTAGGAGATACTGTAGGCTGCACACAAATGTCATTAGAGAGGTCTGGCTGAGAGAGGTTCAGATGTTAGTGAAATAGGGCACAAGTGCTCCAGTTTGATAGGAGGCCCTTATTGCCGACAGCCAGCGTTTAGTAGTCCAGAGGCATTGGACTTGTTGCAAAAGAGCAGAGGGCTCCATCGCATATGCAGTAAGTCTGAACTTACTGCCACTCTTCCAACCACACATGCCCAGGCAATGCTAAGGGCCTTCCCAATTAAACATGGTCCTGGTTCATGCATTTCTGAAAATACAGCCATTATATTCGTCTGTAATGAGTTAATAACACTTCCTACTTCTTATCAAGTACTAAACGCTACCATGTTAAGGAACAGGAATTCAACCGTTCTTTAACTAAAACCACATCTCTGGCAGTACAGCAGAGCGTGATGCAGGGATCTCGAAGTTACCACTGAAGGAGGCTGTGTGTGTTGTACTGACATGCTGGAGATGC
>VZSC01000532.1:122985-152646 GCA_013398225.1 Steatornis caripensis
TTTAACTAAAACCACATCTCTGGCAGTACAGCAGAGCGTGATGCAGGGATCTCGAAGTTACCACTGAAGGAGGCTGTGTGTGTTGTACTGACGTGCTGGAGATGCCTGCCCGCTTCATTACTGAAAGCGTTGCAGCTGCAGCGGTGTAGCTCTGTTGCAGCTAAGTCCTCTCCTCAGCAGGGTCCATTAGTTCCACTTCAGTCTTGACACAGCTCCAGTCCTTTAGCGATCCCCTCTCCTTTGCGTGGTATAAGCCTGATGTAAATAACATGTCCTCCTTTTCCCAATTCTGTCACAAGGGCAGAAAATAAAAATGACATTTCAGCTTTGGCAAAGGAATGCCGTGGGATCGCTCTTTAAGGCAAAGCTATTGCCCGATGCCTAGTTTGTTTCATACTTTGTTTCTCCTACCAGCCCCTGTAGCTGTGGTTGGGCAGGGCAGTAATTGGAGCCTGATTGTGCCCATTTCCTCTGTCCCCTTGTTTGCCACCGTGTACAGTCCCGTTTCCCAGTGTGCAATAAAATGCAGCTTTTCTGATGTTGGTAGGCCTCCAGCCACAGCCTGCCTGTGTCGAAAGGGCTGCTTGGGCTGCAGTGCCGTGACACCAAGAGTCAGGGCAGGAGAGTTCGTCTCAGATCTCACTTCCCACTCTGACTGGTGGGAAGCTAAGAGTCTAAGATTTATGCATCTGGATGTGTCTTTCTGGGTGAGGTCCGTCATCTTTGGCATGCACCTAGACTATGCTGGAATAATGTTTAGAGGTCAGAGTTGGAGTTGTCATTTATGGTTTGTTTATCTAACCAGGTGAGCTTCCAGTATGTAAGGGTCTCTGGGGCATTTGTCAGTAGAATGCATTGAAGACAACACTAGGACAGCCACATGAGACAACTGCTCTTGAGTCTTGCAATTCCTAGAAATGGCTTCAGGGAAAACAAAGACAGTGAGCTCCCAGAAGGGCTCACAGCTGTTGAGAAACAAACCCTGAGCAGAGAGGTGGGTGAGGTTCCGTCTCACTGTAGAGGGGACAAGGGGTGGGGGGTTGGGGAAATAGGGCAGATGGATGCTCACTTCCGATCTGATATTGGCTTTGACAGGCAGTAGTTTCAATGGGATTTAACTGTTGTTTTGATCCCAGCCTGTTAATAGCAGGAATAGCTGTAAGTAACGTCTAGAATCATCTGCTTAGGGGACCTGGAGATTTGCAGAGGGGAAAACAGAATTTAATTTTTTAAAAGAACTATTTAATTTAAAGGAGCAGGCCCCCAAGTAATAACTGACATCCAGCTGGTACTTGCTGGATTCAGTGCTGTTCAGTGCACCCTGGCCAAAATAATTAGTATGCTGTAAAAAATGTGAATTATTACCACTTTGACAAAGAATGACTTTTCCATATTCTTTTTTCCCCCCAATTTTTACATTTAGTCATATAGATGTTTGCAACCTTGCCTGCGTTTTATCTTGCAGCTTACTTGGAGGAGATACAGTCGGTGCGTCGCCACACCAACAGTGTGTTGGACAGCAGCAACAACTGCAACCCTCCTATCGTGGTTCACTGCAGCGCAGGCGTAGGAAGGACTGGAGTGGTTATCCTGACAGAACTGATGATTGGGTGCTTGGAGCATAATGAAGTAAGTCGGCTTCTTTCTCAGGGCAAACCCTGAGCTCATTTCTTGACTAACCAGCTACATTTCTGAGGTTAAAATTAAAAGGCCTTGAAGTGCCTTCTTTCTATTACGTTTGTGAGACAAGGGCCTTAAGTGCAACAGGCAGAGATTTCCCATGGCAGTCTACCTGTAGTTTTCTGTTGAGTTGATGATATGCATTTTTTTATTAGTAGTATTTTAATACATTCAAAATTAGGGCTTTTTTTTCTCTCTTTTAAGAATTTAGTCTAATTCATACCTGTATTTAATAGTCTAGAGACAGCGTGTTTACAAGGACTACCTGAGAGAGGCTAGAGAATAATGTCAGCTTCCATGCTCTTCTGACTAAAGTTTTCTGCTCCCTAAATTCACTCTTTGGACTCCCTCCTCTCTCTTGGATCGCCTCTGATCTCGTCTGGAATGAAACTTAACTGTGTCTTAAGAAAAAGGTGTGTATATGTTGGGGAATAGGGCCTTAAGAACTGCAGCCCGTACTACAAAACTAGTAATACGGTCTGGAGTTAAGAATAAGAGCACTGGCAGAGTAACCATGTGTAGCAACTTGCTTTTCATCTGTGTCCTGTGTCACCGGGGAACTGTCTCAGAAGTACATCACATCTTGAATAACAATGTGCCACACAGTTTCAACACAACAGCTATTGAAACTGGGGATTTCTGTTGCCAAAGAAACTGCTTAAGACCAAAACCTCTTGTAGAGATAAGAATGCAGCAAGAGTGATAAACAGACATATATCATCTGCCCCTCCCATTAATCACCCACTGGATGAGTTGCTTGAAATGCAGGACCTGACGTACACTCCTGAAATGCTCACCTGCTTTCTGTGTTACCATAGAGCGGTTGTAGATCGGAGCCTTTCTGTGCAAGGCACTATGCAAAGTGCAATTTCCTGGCTTGTTCAAAAACACAAGTCCTAAGGCAGGCAAGTACCAGTGCACTTTCGTCTTCATCACTATTTTTAAAAAGGGTGATGCAAGTTGTCATTTTTTGGTTCTCTACTCTGTTATCCCCTTCCAGCGGCTCGCCATTCTGTAGTTACGGGATCACCTAGAGATCCCGGTCTCAGCTGAGATGAACCTCCTCCAGCTCTGTTTGGGCTTCACTAGAGGTGAAGCTGTCTTATAGGTGTGTCACAATTTATGCTTTTTCTTCTCTTTGTATTTGAGGGGTGGGATAAGTGGGGAGGAGGCAGAAGAAGGAGCTGCCCTGAAGAGAAAGGGCCCACAGGTACATGCTTTGGGAATCCTGCAGCCTTCCTGTGCTGGCTGCTGTGCAATAACTGCTCCTGCGTGGGGCAGTGGCGCTGACTCTTGAGCCTGCTTGACTTCTTTCCTAACGCAGTGGCATCTGGAAGTGACCGCTTCTGTTGTTCACACAGCAGCCATGAAATTTCTGCAGGCCAGGGGAAATCTGGAGAGTTCAGAGAGCCATACGTGAATCGCTTGTGAGCATCGGTGTAGCTGTGCCTGCTTTTCAGTAAGCCCCGTATGCTAATGGTGTGCCAGGAACAAACACCAACAGTTGTGCCATATGTTTTGGCCACGTCAGTTTGTCTGCGGTTTACAGAAGTCACCTATTTGGCAAAGAGTAGCTGAGTGGCAAGTGAAGATAAAGGCGATACCTCAACATTTGAGCGTGCGAGTGAGCCTTGGTGTTTGGAAGAAGTCTCATCAACTTTGCTAGGAGCTGATGGTAGCGCTCAATAATAAGGGATTTCTCTGATGTTCCTTAATTAAAGCATTCTTTTGTCTTGATTAATGGTGGAAATAATCATTAATATTAAAGACAAATTTCCTTAAGGGCTTTGTTGCTCTAGATTGTGCTAAGTTAATAATTTTGGTTTGTTAAAACCCAATTAAAAAAATTAAAAGTCTTAACATTTGGTTATTAGTTAAGCAGTATGTTTTCAGCTTGAGATGGATTCTGCACAGAGAGGGCTCCTTTTCATGCAGCAGTTTTACTGGTTTATTTTGAAGTAGGATTAATTGCTTTTTCTGAAATAAAATGACTTACTACTTAAAATGCTTTAGTCTTACGAATCGGTTGATTTCCTCAGAAGTGCCCCAGTAAGTAGATGTATTAGGGTTAACATTTTAGCAGTGAAGGAAAAAAGGGGAGGGAGGTTGAAAATCCTGACACAAACCATCTTGGAAAGTCTGCAGCAGTGCTGGAACTAAAACCAGAATTCTTGGGTTTGAGGTTTAGGTTAAAAGCCGTGTTTAATCAAATTCTGTGCAGCTTCAGTCACTGTGGCTTCTGGGCCAATTGCTGGTTGAGTCTAAAGCTGTGTATCTCGTTGCAGGGATATAGTTTCAGTAACTTGCTATATGGTAAGTAATATGTCACATCATTACATCCTTACTGCTGTAGACACGAAGAACAAGAAAGTAATTGAGGTGCTGCTCTATCGGCTTCTAGTTTGGACTCGGCACCAGGACATTAACTCATGATTGCAGCTGCTGTGCGTTTTCATAGGGGAGATCTTTTCTTTTGGGAGTCAGAAATGAGTAGCATTTTTGTTCGTTCTTTTTGCAAAAATGCCACCATAGCAAAGCATTACGTGTCCTTTTTCGACATGTATGTGGTGATGAAGGTGAGTTTGAAGATTCTGCTTTCCTGGAGTAGAATGCTAAGCTGACCATAAATAGCGAGGCTGAATAGGCAGGATGGGCTTTTCTTTCATTTCTGAGATAAGTCAAAGCCTAATCCATTTTGAGGAGGTGCAGGGATCACCGTGTGCCCAGTAAAAATCAACGGGCTGTCAAGCACTGAACTGCTGAGAGGGGAACGTGGTTGTGCAGGTCGAAGCTGGCCTGCATTTTTGTTGCAGTTGTTCAGGTGAGATCAGGTTCTGTGTGACTTTGCTCAGCAAAGACCGCGTGGCTTTCGTAAGCATCCGAGTCCACGGGGGGGACGCTTTCTCCGAGTTGACTGGAAAGAGCTTATGTTTTCCTTTGCACCCATTTGAAAATAATAAGATGTTACTCATCACAAATCTTTACGCTTGTTGACTCTCTCGAGATCTGCTTTTGTAACAGCTTGTTGGGATATGTGGCAGAGTATTTAGCCTTGTTTTCAGAAAGCGATACCCTATGAGTTAGTGCTTGTTTACACAGAATGTAGATTCTGAGTTGTATATATATATATGGACAGAAATTGATACGCAGCATGATTTTACTTTAAACTTTCCAGAAAACTTCCAGTGTGCATGGGAGCAGACTCCATGCTGAATTGCACCTCCAAGGCTTAGTTTCCTCTGGCCATTTGTCCAGGTATTGTGCTTGTAACGTTTCATCTGTCAGCCAAAAAGGACTTGCTGGAAGTTCCCTTTTGTTTCTGGAATGGCAGACTGGCATTACACAAAGTGCAGTTTGTGTTGCCTCATAGAGTTAACTGTTCTTCAGTTTTATACCTTGAACTGCTTAAGACCTTCCTCAAAAGGAGCATGTATCTTAGTGCTTTTATTTACTGCAGCCATAGAAAATTTGTATCCCTTGTCATGGATCATATTACACGCTCTTTGAATTTGAGCCTGGCAGGCTGAGCTTTGTGGCTCAATGACTTCTGAATGGCTCCTCGTGTACCTGTTGTAACAGATAAAACACAATAACATCATGGGTTGTTTGCTCCCTAAATGCTAGAGATACGATGGGAACAGCTACTGAAATTTGCAGTGATTTCTAACGCAGTACCTCATGAGCTGCTGTTTCGCACACCTCATTGTTTTTTTTTGATTCGGACCATTATAGCGTGCATGTGCCCCAGCGTGTTCGGTGGAGTTAGGGATATTCTTTCACAGCGGATCTCCTGATCCGTCCCCACTTCGTGTGCTTTAGTTGCTGTTGCAGAGCATTTTCAGGACGCGCAAGTGAATTTCTTTTGGATTAAACTGAGCTGGAAGACGCCCTATTGGAGAACACGTAGTGTGTCCCAGCTGCTCACGGAGTTTCGGTAGATGGCAACAGACCAGTGCTGGCCTGAAGTCTGCAAAACATGTATTGTGGATACTCAGTCCTCGTTTCACTTCACCGATGTATTTCTTCTGGAGCATTATTTACTAGCATAGACTGTGGGAGGTCAGGTGTCAGAGTTTCTGGATCTTTTGGTGACTGTGAGTTCCCTTCTGTCTTAGTGGAAGGGTCAGTGTATTTGCCTGCACTTTAATTTTGTCTGAGGAACCTTTGTGGTGATACTGACGCCTGCTTGCCACGTGAAGAATCTCTCAGATCCTCCCTCTGTGAATGAGTTTGACCATGGATCAGAGCGCAGTATGCAAGGGGCCACAGGGCCTCTTNAAAACATGTATCGTGGATACTCAGTCCTCGTTTCACTTCACCGATGTATTTCTTCTGGAGCATTATTTACTAGCATAGACTGTGGGAGGTCAGGTGTCAGAGTTTCTGGATCTTTTGGTGACTGTGAGTTCCCTTCTGTCTTAGTGGAAGGGTCAGTGTATTTGCCTGCACTTTAATTTTGTCTGAGGAACCTTTGTGGTGATACTGACGCCTGCTTGCCACGTGAAGAATCTCTCAGATCCTCCCTCTGTGAATGAGTTTGACTATGGATCAGAGCGCAGTATGCAAGGGGCCACAGGGCCTCTTGATGCACTCAGTGGTAGAGTCTGAGCTGAGCGGTATAACCTTGGCTGTTTAAGTTTTGTACTAGACCTTCCTGATATATCTAGCTTTTAACCTGAGGTAATATGGTATATTGGGTTTATTTTACTGAGTTGAAAATAGGGATGCTGAAGCAGAAAAACACCAGAGAGAGGCATCTCCTTCAGTTGATGTTCACTTGATGATCTGCTGAAAGGTAATCAGTGGTACACAACTGGAAGACAAGTTTTTGGTCATCCACCCATTTACATCAGTCCAGAAGTTCCCGTAAGCTTTAGCGGGGGAGCATTGGATGTGCAGTAACCTGTATATTCTACTGCAATACTCCTTGAAACAAAAGTTAGTGGGGAAAAAAATTGTAATATTTCACTACAGTTGGTTATAATTCATTACATTCTAGAACTACAGTGCACTTCCCTGTGTCAGATAACTGATACCTGAGACACAATGATTGTTTGATTTAATGAACCTACATCCTTATCCCTTTTTTTTTCTTTTCTTTACAGAAGGTGGACGTTCCTGTGATGCTGAGACACCTGCGGGAGCAGAGAATGTTTATGATCCAGACCATAGCCCAGTACAAGTTTGTCTATCAAGTGCTCATCCAGTTCCTGCAGAACTCCAGACTTATTTAATCTTTTCAGACATCCCAGACCCAGCTTTGTGGATCTGACTGAACCTTAGTGCTGAACAAGGGGAACTGCCTTGACAACACTGCGTGCATATATTGCACTTGTTAAAGTTGTCTTGAAAGTAAGGAATGATTGTTCTTTACTAGTCTCCCATGGATTGTTTTATACAAGATATAATTTATTTTTCTTGGAATAACTTGTTAATTACTTTAATAACCTGTAAAACTTAAAGTGACCTTCAAATTGAACCACATTTGACACGACTGGTCTGCATTGTAACATGTCCATAAGGAAAGCAGTCCTTTGCAAAGGTAGTTTACTGGCTTTTATTTTGCTACACAGCTTGTGAAATGAACAGTGACTTGGCACTGGGCTTTGCCTCACGTAAGAACATTTTGGGCACAGATATGTGGCTTCCGTGGTAAAAACAAGACCTGCTAGATGTCAGCTGTGGCTCTGTACAAGTGGAAGCTGAGGGGACGGAGTCCTGGGGCAGGGAGACCTGAGCCTCTGCACATGCAGCAGAGCACGTTACAGAGGGCTCCAACGCAGGTCATTGTGAGGGCAGAGAGTTTTTGGTGCTAAATGTTCAAATTCCACAAGAATTACAGTTTCAGATTAATCCTTGAATAAAGCAATATTGGATCTGTTAATTGAGGCCTTTGCTACTGTCTGCAGTCCTTCAAGGGATTCATCAGAGTTGAAGCAGTGCAGGGTGAAGCGCAGTGACCCAGAGCAGGCGGAAGTCAGTCAATGACTCTTTCCAGTAACCGTGGCGGGCTGTGGCTTGAACAGCAGAGGAATTTCAAGTAAACGCACCTGAAAAAAAGCTCAACCTAAGCACCTTCTCATGAATGACACTGAAAGTTTATTGCCTTGATGCCCACCTCCTGTAGAAAATGAATTCATTTAAATTAGGCATCTCCAGTTGTCTTAGCTTCCTGTGTGAAATATTGTCTTCAGCACTGTAATCGTTTTACTTTCTAGTTACTTGAACTTTGTCAAAATGATCGATATGTTCTTTCCTGTATATCTGAGTTCTCCAAATAGTGACCCCTGAGACCTTTAGCTCAGTCTGCCTTGATTCTTCCCCCATCACTGTCTTGTGGTTTATGAAGACATGGAGCAACCTTCCTTTTGGTACTGGCAAACCTCGCTTTGTTAGGGTGTTTTTTGTACTAAATTGCACAGGTTATCTCTCTCTGTCTCCTCACTTTGGATTCTCCCTCCTATTTATTATTACGATTTTATCCTGGTAGTGTTCAGGGATTCCAGTGAGGATTAGGGGGATGTTGTATAAATGCATACAGGGGAAACAGTCCTTGCCTGAAGTTTACAATCAGAACAGAAAAGGGAAATAAAACCTCTTCCACTGCCTAACTAGGGCACAGATTCTTAACTGGCTTGCCCTAGGCCAACAATGAAATCTATGACAGAGCTAAGAAAAATTCCATGTGTCCTGTAAGTATCTCAGCAGTTAGACCTGTCCTCCTCTTTCTTTCTCATCCTCTGTCCCTCAGCACTGGCTAGCTGTTTTGCACAACTTAGCACGTGTTCCTTTCTCCAAACTGTTTATTTCACTGGAGCAAATCACATTATGAATTACGTTGCAGTGTGTGCATGGTAGCGTTTGCTTACAGTTATTCAGAAGTGATAGTAACTGCACTTTTAAAAACATTTAAAAGAAAAAAAAGGCAAGCTTTAGGAAGTTGTGGTGGGACTCCCACGCTGGTATTTCTGGTGTAAGTGATGGAAAGTTCCTGAGGTTGCTCCCCTCCTCGCACTGACTCCTCTTTCCCGTCTCTGCACACTGCCACCCTCCTGCTTTGGCAGCCCAGCCTTGGCAGTCCTGTTGGATTGCTAGGGAATGATCAGGCTGGAGAGGAGGCCCCAGCCCTGCTCACCCCATGGCTAACTTTACAGTTGGATAGGCTAGTTGCATAGGTCACGTCCAGTTTCAGAAATCTCCCAAGGGTGGAGATTTTGCAGCCTCTCAGGGCACTTGTTGCAATGCAGTTACTCTGTCACAGTGATACTATCTTTCTTGGTATCCCTTTCCCAGATAAATTTCATCTTTCATTGCTTTTCTGTGGCATCCCCANCTCCCACACTGGTATTTCTGGTGTAAGTGATGGAAAGTTCCTGAGGTTGCTCCCCTCCTCGCACTGACTCCTCTTTCCCGTCTCTGCACACTGCCACCCTCCTGCTTTGGCAGCCCAGCCTTGGCAGTCCTGTTGGATTGCTAGGGAATGATCAGGCTGGAGAGGAGGCCCCAGCCCTGCTCACCCCATGGCTAACTTTACAGTTGGATAGGCTAGTTGCATAGGTCACGTCCAGTTTCAGAAATCTCCCAAGGGTGGAGATTTTGCAGCCTCTCAGGGCACTTGTTGCAATGCAGTTACTCTGTCACAGTGATACTATCTTTCTTGGTATCCCTTTCCCAGATAAATTTCATCTTTCATTGCTTTTCTGTGGCATCCCCACCTCCAAACCCTTGGTCAGTATACAAAGACTTAAGCCTACAAGCACTCTCAACTTCAGCACTAGAGGGACCTACACACCTAACTTTATCCCTAAAATCTGTGGGAGCTTAAGCTAAAGCTTTGTACCAGAATGTTTCTTAAATATATTTAAAACTGTGCTGCTTTGATTTGATACTCCGCAATACGGGCCTGACAAGATGACAAGGATTCTGGTGGAGACTTCTGGCTATCAACAGATGGTGAGGAGTTTAGATGTAGTATCTTGACCATGTTCCTTTTAGGGATCGGTTAAGTTTTCAGTCAACTTCAGTTTTCCTCTAGTTTCTTCTGCCAATGCCAACATATCTCTTGTTAAATTAGCAGCAACCATTTAAAGTCTTTACAGCAGCAGCTGCATGATAATTGCACAGAGATGCTTTATATCTGGGAAACAAGCCAAGGAATAAACCTTGAAGCAAAGTGTATTAAATTAGTTATCTCGTTATAGCTTTTTGAACAATTTCCTAATGATGAATTAAGTTTGAACTCAGAGCTGTCAAGTCCCATTGCTCCGCTTGGATGTGAGAAGCAGAAAATCAGGAGGGAAAAGAACCTGTTTCTATGTCAACTTATGCAGCTCTTCTTGGCTGAAACGTATACTTCTGTCTGTACAGCGAGCGCAGGAAAGGTACGGCATAAGAGAATGTAAAGAGCTGTGTTTGAAAGGAAGAAAATTAAGCAAATGTTTTTTATGCGAAGATGCATCATAGGTGTCTTAGAAAAATTCTAACTACAAAATGGCACCAAAAATCCTTTCCAAATTAAGTCAGTGCCTATTAATGAGCCAAAGAAGTGGCCACATAGTAAACAGGCGTTTCCAATTAACTCCAAAGGTGGCTGGTATGGTAGATAGAGGCCAATGTGACTCACTGTTTCCCTTTCATTGTCAAAGAATGGTAATTTTAAACTGTTCCTTTCATCTGACTTCAGTGTATTTTTTCCTGCTAGATTTTATCTTGAGTAGATCTGCTAATATCGTAAGTGAATTGGGCTGGTGCATGTCTTCAGAGGTTCCTTTCCACCCCAGCTTGCAACCAAACCTCAGCACGCCAATGTTTTATGGTTGAAATGGGATACAGTTTTGTAGGGGAAAATCTGAACCTTCTGACTTCAAACCTGTTGTTGTTTTGTCAGGCCTAAATTGCTTGGGCAGTATGTCCTAACCTTTAGGGAGTGACAGGAAAATGCATTTTGTGTCCAATTTCATTAGTCATAGCAGGAATGAACACGTGAGGCTTAAAGCAACACTTCAGTTGAGTTTGTGTCCCGCAGGCTTTAACAGCAGAGTCCTTAAGCAGAAAAGGACAGTTTAGGGTTGTGGTCTATTGTGTTGCATGGGTGTTTTTTAACATCAAAGCATGACAGTGGGTAGGTTCTAGGAGACCAGTTTCATCCTTGGAGTAAAGTCTGGATTGAAATCTTGCAAAGATGCGTCAATGGTCTGTGAATGGAGCTGCGCCAAAAAGGTTTGACACAGTCTTCTCCCAAGGCGCCCACGTTGCAATCTGGCACGTTTAGCCTATGCTCCCTGACTCTTTCTAAGAGAACTTGGAGTGGATGAGTAAGTCTGACTTGGGAACCCATTGTGTGTTTGCCTTTTTGTGCACTCTTCATCTGTATTTAACACCCTTTTATTTTTCCCCCTCTTTAAACTCTTACCAGTGATAGTATCAAGGTTGCTGACATGAAACTTTTGGTTAAGGTTACAGTCTGAACATTTCATGCCTAACATTGTCTGATCAGGGATGGGAGAGATGACGGCTGAGTTCTGATGCTGCTCAGTGCTGTGGGCATCCCGTTCCCTTTCATCCTCCACAGACTGCGCTGGAGGGTGGTGGACATCAGCTGCTCAGGTCCTGCTTCTTCCAGCTCCTCCAGGCCTGCTGTGGCACCTCTTGTCCTTGATTAGCTGAGGAAAGGTGAAGCTTGTTCCCACAAACTTTCGCCTGTATAGGTATACACGGACCCTAAATGCTCAGCCTTGTTGGAAATACCTTTTCCCTAAACTAGTTTAAGCTGGCAGGAGACAGACCTGTGAGAACCCATTTAACCTGTTGCTCATGCAGTCCTTTATAAAAAGTATATTGAAGGACATTTCTGTTCCACTTACTTAAATCACTTGCCTCAGCTACAAATATTATTAAATATTTGCATGATTTCAAGAGCTTTTTTTTTAAATTACTTTCTTGTAAACAGAAATGCAAACGGCAAAACATAGGTTGGAAAAGAATGAGTAAGTCTTAGTGCTGCAATAGAGATAGTCATTTTAAGCCAATACATTATTTTTTGACCCAACAGCTGCTCTGTCTGTGTAGCCCACAAGCGACTCTAAAATAAATGCTGATGGCAATCTTGTACTTGAATGTAGCACACTCTGTGGGGAAAAATCAGCAGCTACTGACCATGCTGCATTCTCAACAGTTGACTTCCCACCGCTCTCCTGGGAGGAGATGATGACTGAATTAGCTGTTGTCAGTCTCACTAGCCGTTTGTGAACTGCGTGCTCAGAAAGTGGAAGCATCAGTGTGGCTGGTATCTGCTGTAGCAGCTTTCGTGCATCCCTGAGGGAAGTCAGAGTTAAATTTTGCGCTTGTCTTTGTGGAAAAGAATGGTTTACAGCCAGAGAGCTAGGAGCAGCACCCACTGCTTGAAACAAAGGATGCAGCGTATGGAAGGACCAAATACCAGAACTGACCTTGAACGGGAAGCACCGCATGAAAACATCATTTGACCACCTCTCTACAAAAACGGATATAAATCTGCTGATGGATAGTCCAGTCATATGGAGTTTGGAGGTGGGTTTTGATGCCAACAAGAGAAACGTTCCAAGTCCAAAACCCCAAAGGCAATTCTCCCCAGCTTGTTCTTAACCTTGTAGACGGGTGTTCTTGTAGAATCTGGAGCTATAACAACTCCAGATGCCATCCGAGTCTTTAGAGAGGAGGATGTGATACATGCAGCTGCACACAGCCTTGGCTTGCAGGGACTGTCATTTGAGGGAGGGAACAGCTGGCTGCTCGGGCCACTGGGCCAACAACAGAAGGTGGAGGTATTAGCCATAGATAAAGCATCGTTCTATTATGAAACAAAACACTTAGTGCGCAGGTCAAAAATAGCAGTGTTTTTATAGTATCTAAGCCTATGATTCCCGCGGTTCCTCTCAGCCATTTTTCGGCTGGCATCTCTTTGAGGCTTTGATGCCTGTGTGTTATGTGCACCCTCACTGAGAGGTTCCCACGTGCTGCAATGGCAGGACTTTGCCTTTGGAGGGTGAGCTGGAAGTCAGCGGTAAAATAGCAGCTTTCACCGAAGAATCCCAGCACCATTTAACAGCAAGGGAAAGAATAACACTTCAGATGATCCCTGAAATGAATATGGTGCCTAATAGTTTTGCTCTTCCAAATCACCTGGGTAATGACTCAGTGCTTTGGACTCAGCTTCCAGGTATTTCAGGGGCAGTGGTCCCTGATCAGGCAGGCAGCAATAAAAGAGGAAGGCATCCCGCAAACTGCTTCCATGGCAGGCTCGAGGGCACACCCCGTCTTGGACAGGGGCTGGTAGTTGACACTTAAGGAAGAAATACAGATGTGTCTAGAAGGGGCCCTCAGCCCCCCCAGCACACCTGGCCACCATTCCTTTAGGGGCTTCCTGAGGCACAAGTTACATCCCGTGCACTGTGTTCAGTAACTACTGATGGATCCATCTTCCATGAATCACATTACCTTTTCTTTAGAACCCGTTTATTCCTCTGGCCTTCACAATGTCATGTGCTGGTGAGTTCCACAACTGAAGTACACATTACGTCTATAAGAACTTCAGTTTTGTATACATTAAATAAGTGTTTACTTGCTTCTACTCTGTCTTTGAAAGAAAACAAATCTTTAGTGCCAGAAACACTGTTAATAGGTTGTTTATTCTGTTGAGATTGCTCCATATGGAAAACATGTTTTCCTCATTAGTGAAGTACCTTTCTTTGGCTATTTTACAAAGGAAAAAAAGTTTACACATGCAGATGACTGTAATGTTCCCATATATAATCGTGTGGGACATGTTAAATTAAATAACATGTCTTAATAAGTTTTAAGTCACTGGATTTTACTGTCCCGTTTTATCTCAGTATTTTGATCCTTCCCATTTTATTTGTTCTGTAATTCTTCTGTACGTGACAGTTTAGCACAAAACAGTGATCTGAATCTCACAACCTCATTGTATGTACACATTTTGTAGAGAAACGAGACATCAGTTACATGCCCTTCCTGCCTGCCACCCCCTTGTGTTAGGGCTGAGTGGCAGAACTATCCTACGCTATTGAAAGCTTTTAAAAAAAAAAAGAAATCTATGCATGCTATTTTATATTCTAATGTATTATTCATATCAGTACATAAGCTTATGCTTGTCAGTTTTATCTTGTGTATAGAACTGATTACTTTTGACAGTATTTTTGCACTGTTTCTTTTCTTTCTCTTTTTATGAAGTTCTGTTCAGCATTAATTGACTGCAATAATTTTTTACCCCTTTCACTGCCCTTGTGTAAATAGTTTCTTATATGCTTTTGCAAATATGAGAATGTCTTCAGTCACTACATTTTTTTTTTTTTGGTAAGGCTGTCCTTCCTATTCACAGTATACAATAAACCCATTTTTTTTCAAGGAAAACTACGTTTGTGTTCTTTCCTGTACCACCTTAAAGTTTTGTATTTGCACCGATGGTGCTTGTGTTGGTCTCCTATATTAAACTGCTAGGCACAGCAGTGGCCACAGTGAGTTTTGAAGAACCTTCTGTAAACAGTAATCCAAGTTTCACAGGGACAAGGCTCGGGCTGGTGCACATGCTAGGCCAATCCGATGCCTTAGTGTTGAAGTATAGTCTGGGCTCTGGACCAACTTTCTGTTATGAAGGTGCTATCTCCCTGCACGAGGTTCTGCTTGACAAGATGAAGTTAGGATAAAAAGAGTCAGGTGGTGCCTTCTTCCTCCACTTGGCTGTAGTTAAGTGGCCTTGGCTTTCTAGAATCATAAGATCTGCTGCAGTTTTATGTACTCCAACAATCGCTGCCTAGAGAGCAATGAAAGCTTTCAGCAAAACAAGCTGACAAACCCTTGTTCTCTAGCAGTTTTCAGAGCAGCGCTTACAAGAAAGAAAATACAATAAAGTTCTTAATGGTGACGTGTTCTCTCTCTCATAATACTTTATAAGCTGTGAAAGCAGTAGGGAATGGTCACATGGTTTTACCGTGCAACATATTTCAACTTTGGTTTTGGAAGGACACAGCCATGCTTTCTCCCTCTTCTTCCTTCCCCATCCTTAAAAGCAATCTCCTGCCATTGATCTAAATGGAGAAAAAAAAAAAAACCCTCTGGTCTTATATATGGGCAGAGAAAGCTAAGTCCTGGGTTTTCTCCTCACAAAAAGTTGTTGTTCTTCTATTAAAAATAACTGCAAACGTATTAATAGTTTTAATCAATTGGAGGCAAAGGTTGGCTATAAGGAAATATGAGCTCTCCTCTGCAATAAATTCACTTCAACGTGTAAAGGGGATTAAGAAGCCAGACAGTTCACGTCTTGTGTGAGCCTTCGAGCACTCTCTGTACAAGACACGCTGAGCTCTAGGTCCTTACAGCGGTGAATGCCCACCTACGAGGAGCAGCGAAGCGCCTGCACAGTACCTGGCTGAGGGAACAGTGGTGGCTTTCCCACATGCTGCGCAGAATTAATCAATCAATCATCCCCGTTTACCCTTTCTCTCAGCTAAGCCACTGCAAACAAAAATTATTTGTGAAAAGAGAAACTGGATACTAAACCAAACCAAAAAAGGACAGCTTTTGCCAATTAATTTGTCAGAGTGAAACAACTGAGGCCAAAGTAGATGTCATAAAACTGTTGCACCCGTGTACAAGTGGAATCAAGAGAGTTCAAGGCCACTTTATTTACTTTACACAAATAAGATATACATTAAAATCCATAAAGGAAAAAAATGGCCATTTTTGCACGAGCTGTCAAAAGGCATAACCTTTAAGAAACCGTGGATGCTTCCTTAAAAAAGAAGAAGAAAAAAAAAGGCCAATTGTAGACGTGTAGAAGCTAGGAACATTTTGCAAGGCTTAAGTGTGTTTGTCATTCCAATTACAGGCCAGAACTGTGTTCATACTCTACCGCTTTTCAAAGTGCTCCTGAAGGTTTCCATAACAAGGCTTTTTAAATAAAGGTTTGAAGGATTGCATAGATTCAAAGGCTCAGTGGTCCTCTAATTCCTTTTTGATCTCTGAAATGTATGGATGATCTTTCCCGTGTGCTACTTCCATGATAGCAATTGCCTATGAAAAGAAAAAAAATATTCGCACAATTGATTCATATATAACACCAGGCTATAAATACTCTCTTTAGAGGTTTGAAACAGTCTGACACCTCTAGCTACTTTTTGTCCCCTTGTAGTCATAAACCCAGTAGGAAATAAAATGAAATTGAAAACTAAGTAATAAAGGTTTTACATTCAGAGAATACATCTTTCATCTTAAAGGATCCCAAAGCACCTTTCAAAACTATATTCCTGACAAAACTACTTTGAATGCAACCAGCTCCAGGACAGAAAACTGCACGTGGGATGGGTAATATTCTGGCAGAGCACTTAACCAGGATCAGACAGAGCTCTCTTCCTACCAATTTCTCCTTCAGCTGTCAGACTGACGAGCAGGCCTACTGCAGAAGTTACGTTAAGGCGTTTCAGACTTGATTCTGTAAACCCTCCACCGGTTCCAGGGGCTACCGATACTTTACAAAGGAAGCAATTGCTTAGGCAACCACTGAGGCAAAAGCGAGATGCTGTCAGGCTGGGACCCACGCTGCTGTGTGCAACTCCCTGCTGTTTCACCTACAGCCAGCTCCGGTCCCAAGAGCGAACGTTTCAGGCAGCCAAACCCACTGACTTGCACGTTCCTGCCTCTACCCACACTGCGTTGGAGAGTGAGTGGGTGTAGAGGCAAGATTTCCACTTGAGAAAAGGAATGCAGTGGCCCCACATGGATGTAATAAAGGGCAGCAGCAGACAGGCCTGAAGGAAGCACGTTCAGAATGCGTGTGAGAATATTTAAAGACCACAGTGCTGAGATAAGGCAAGGAATTGCAGTATCCTAGCCCTCAAAGCATTTAGTCATTTTCTCCTCGGGAAATTTTTATGGAATTATGCTCTTATATTTGTTAAGTCAGTACAACAAGAGCCTTCGGTTCCACCTCAGCAGCAGTGAGAAATGACCCCGTCCCCCCTCCCGCCCGAGAGAAGAAAGGAGGGCCTTCTGGATGAGCTGCTTGCAAACAGACACAGAACAATGGCTTTGTTTTTCCACTAAATCCCAAACATCAGGGGCTGGGATAACTTTGGGCAGTTCCTGCAGGCAGCTTTTGGAAGTGAGTCATTAGAAAATGTTTGTGTTAGGAAGCTAACTATGCCAACAAATCTACCTACAGTTCCTGTCCCCCCATCCCATGCTCCTGCTGGCACAAATCCCAGTTTAAGTCAAAGCTTTAATGCCACAGCGAAGGAAAACCTATGCTAATTTTAAACTAGGTAACAGTTAAATTTTAGAGCATATATTCTTGTAGTATCTTTCACCATGGCTGGATGGCTCTGTTATTGCTGGCTAAAAACTTGCCAGCATCTGAAAAGGAAGAAAAAAACCCATGACATTCCACACCAAGTCATTATATGCTACAGTAGTCACTGATGCTTAAGAAACTAAAACAAACTTCTGTCCAACAACAATAGAGGAAGAAAGTCAAGAAACATGGTACAGACTAATAAAAACACAGAAGAATAAAAAAACTAAAGAACAAGGGACAGACTAATAAAAAGGGGTGAAGAAAAATGTAAAACCAAATGCTGTATTTGCCCATTTCAGCATTACCATATGCATCGAATTCCCTTCAGCTATTTAAAAATCAACTGGTTCCGGAACAAATAACCACCAGAAGCATGCCTAGTTTAACTTGGATTTAGAAATCACAGACTTCAATGAAACACTATGTGCCTTTTACATGAGCCAAGCATTTTTTCTGTCCTTACCTAGCAAGTGAGGAGAAGCTCGAGTTCTGCTTCATTTACACTAGTACAGCTCTAGCTCAGCGAAGAACATATTGCAAATGTTTAAGCGTAATGCTCGCTCCAGCTGCTGCAGTAGAAGTCCACCGTGAAAAGGCGAGACCCCTTGGTATGCGAGAACAGACCTACACTGCATCTTTGGAAAAATCAGAACTGAGCCAAAAATCCAGCGACCAAATATAGTAACACACGGTGCATTTCCTACCAAGCCAGGCTTACTGACACAAAAGCACGTAGCGTTACAACGATCCCATGCCTGAACTGGTATTATTAACGAAGAAACCAGGAAATAAATACCCTCTTCAGGGCTTTGACTCCAGCCGTTCTGTTCTCCAGCGCCATATACAGTCTCCCTAATTTCAGCCACATGGAGGCAACATTCAGCGAGTAGCAGGGATAATGCTTACTGCAAGAGAGAGGGAAAGAAAGCTTTGTCAAACCTGGCAGTTTCATAGCATTCTCCCAGCCCCCAGCCCCCTCTCAGGGGGCAAGAAGCTGCCTCTCGTTGCCCTGGCCCATTCACCGCTCATCCCCTCTGCCATGACTGCCAAGAGCCAGTGCCAATTGTGTCTGGGACGGGGACGCCTGTCAGTTGGGAATTGAACTGAAACTACCATATGCCTCTGAACAGCTGTCAGATGGCCATGACTTTCTGCCACTAGTTTTCATCCAGCCAGCTACAGAAAGAGACTGCTTTGTTACGAGATTTTGGAGCCACCCTACACCCACAGAAGTAACTCTGCCTATTCCACAACAGTCGGTCTTTAGCGGAAAGCGAGGGGCCCTTGGCAGCGTGTACAGCGCGCACGCCGTTCTGTACTCCCACACACTGAGCTAGCAGAGTCCGGTTCAGCAGAGCTGACCTGGAATGCCAGGCTCAGAGCCAGAGGAGCTGGGCAAGTCCCAGGGAACATAAATAGTACTGAGCCCCCGGGGAAGGAGGGGGGGGATGTTGGCTCCTTCTTTGTATCGCTGCTCTCTGCCAAGTGATCTGTGACTTTACACTGGCATCTGCTCCAAAGGGTGGGCTTTACTTGTGCTCCCCCCAGTTGGCAAGAAAGTCACGTCTCAAGATGAGAATCTGCTTGGGAGATTCATGGCAGGATCAGATACAGAGCACAACTGGTTGGCTCTGATCAATGAGATCACTACTGTAAAAATACAGAAAAACTAATCGGAGATAGTATTAATTTCTTCCTGCAGAGGCTGCGTGCTGCCTTGGCCCACACGGGGCTTCACCCTGCACATTTTCCCGGTCCTCCAGCTGTAGGGCAGGGGAGCCAAGGGGCATCAGGGCACCCACAGCCTCTGAGCGCAGGAGCTGAGCTCGGCTCCAGCTCCCTCTGCTGCTCAGCCCCAGGCCTGGGACAGGGCTCTGCTCCCCTGCGACCAGCACAGCTGTGCTACTGCAGAGAGAAAGGACTGGGAGAGGGCAGGAGGTTGTCAGCAACAGCAGGCTCTGCTCCCCTCACCTTACACAAAATACTGACTGCAGATGCACTCTGAAGCTTTGCTTTAGGGAACTATTAGGATGTTTAAACAAAAACAGTATTTATCTAGCTAAACAGAAGTAGGACAGTACCGAAGGTGGTACAAACTTACCTTGAGAACTCAAAACAAGGATTTCAGAGTTACTTTCTGCTATGTATTGCAGGCCACATTTGGACAGTAAAAAATCTGTCCCAGATTTTAAACATTCCTTTTCGAGTAGTGATGTCACGGGTAGCGTGTTTATGCAATATGTACTGAGAGAAGTGATCTCTGCCCAAACTTGTCCTAATTATTCATATTACTGAATTAGAGCACAAAAACCCCATCAAGTTTCATATTTACCTGTACGGTCTGATAATTTTTTGCCCATAACGCAGTGCACTTTCCCAGTCCTGCACGTAGAGACAGACACCCATGGCCTGGTACATCATATGTAACATATAAATGTTACTGTCTGCAAACACTGCACCCATCTTGTCCAGGCTAAGTTCACAGATCTCCAGTAATTCACTTGGAGGTATGAAGAAGTCAAGGAACCCAATAAATAAATGGTCTGTGATTAGATAACTACCTGGTAACGCCGAAGATGAACTGAGTCAAACTCATTCAGAACAATTCTGAGAAGTCCTCTTTTCTCAAAATGCCATCAAAGCATCTACGCTACAACCCCAGCGCTACCTTGAAAGATATTCTGCTCACGACATTATTCCCCCTCCTACTCGCATGTTTTACAAACCTAGCTTTCAGATTTAAAAAGAAAAAAAAAAAAAAAAAAAANAAAGCAACTTTCCTGAATCACCACCACACCAGCAATGTGTCAGAAGAAGGGGGAGTGAAACTCCCCACGCAGCAGGTACTGAATCAGGCATGAGATAGCCCGGTCTGCCTCTGGCCCGACGAACCTTGCATTTCTGACCACATCGCACCACTGTTACAACAGGGAGGCTTGTGACCATCAGCAACAGCTGCAGCCTCACACTCAGTGTCTCAAAATGGGGCAATCGTACAGTGCACCAACACAACCACCACCACCCAGCCATGCTCACTCTCATCTCTAGGTCGTTCTGCAGACAGCCATGTGCTGCACTATTAGAAACTGAGAACCACACAGGAAAGAACATACATAGCATTTCACGATCCCACAACACCTGCAATGTTAAGCTGCCCCTTGTCTCCAGGTACAACTCTTCAGACACAAAGAGGACACAGGTAAGTTTGACTTCTGATGGACACAGTATTTGTCCTGCAGGTAAGACTTTTAGGTCACACACCCAGCCAGTGGAGTCAGGGTGAGACAAAGGATATATTTGTAGTGTTTGGCTCGCCTGAATTCCTCGATCACATTCCTGGCATATTTGATCATACCCCGTACAATCTCTGCTGATGGAGGATCATTCAGCTTGCGGATTTCNAAGACTTTTAGGTCACACACCGAGCCAGTGGAGTCAGGGTGAGACAAAGGATATATTTGTAGTGTTTGGCTCGCCTGAATTCCTCGATCACATTCCTGGCATATTTGATCATGCCCCGTACAATCTCTGCTGATGGAGGATCATTCAGCTTGCGGATTTCCAGTTTCTCTTTATCCTGCAGGAAACACAATGGACGTTATAAATGCAGGTTCCAAGCCCTAAAAATAAAGGTGTGTCTGCTACAAAAAATTACTCTAATAAAAAGACACAGATGGGAACTTAAGCTCCCCAAAGAATATAAAAACAAAGGTAGAACATGCACCTGCAATTTTTCTCTAAAGCCTTGGCTGGGAATCCTAGAATCCTCTGTGCCTTCCGGTTCATCTGCCTTTCTCTACTTCCATGAAGTCCCTTTCTTTTGAAAGATCCAAGAGCTTTTCGATTTTGTGATGAAAGGAGTTTTACACAGGACAATTTCACTGCTTCCGAGAGATTAGGGATTAAAACAAATTTAGTTTTAAGGCTAGAAGAGCCCAAATACCTTAGGCCTACCACCAAGTGATAGCTCAGTGGAAAAGGAGATGATATTGAATACAGAAAAGGATCCTTCAGATCTATAGACAAAACCAGCTTTCCACGTATTTTGTTATTTCTGCTGGACAGCTCCATTTACTCTTAGCTATCTAACTTACTACTTCCTGAAGAGTCAGCTGCAATCTGGAGACAGTCTTCTGCTGTTTAAGCCTCACATTTGCTAGATAGGGCTATAGGGGACTCTTTCCAGAGCTGAAGGAGGCTGAGTGACAGATGACTCCAAGAGTAGCACGTTGTTGGAAATCACAGATGAAATCCTGGCTTCATTAAACTCAGTGGCAAAATTACCAAGGTTAACTGTGGGGAAAAACACAACTAAGGTATTAACAGAATGGCCTCAAACAAGAATACTGGGTACTACTTGGAAAGATGACACCATTCAGAAGGAGATGGTTGTCTGGTCAGTTTGGGAAGGAGCTCTTAGAAAAGCACCTTTGTGAAAATGGGGGAAAAAATTATCTGGAACTTAAGAATCAGATCATGCCAGCCAGACTCATCTTGGCTGGAATAACAGATAAGCCACACAAAGCTCAATTCTCCCAGGCGCTCCAGTGAAGGAGGTCCAAATGGTTGCACAAGCACAGTTGGTTTGGTATCTGTTGGGTTTGGGTACCTTTTTTCCTCCCTGTAAGTGCTTTTCTTCAAAATAACTAACTCCTTGTTTCAAGGAACACAGTCTGCATGTCTGCCTTTGTCCTTTGAAGGGCACCAGGTGACGTCTAACAAACTTACATCTGGCCTGCATATCACAAGGGGCTGTGACCCACGACCACCCCGTCCGTAAGAAGATCGACAGGATGCCATTGCAGGAAAGCCCATTTCAGAGATTCTGCTGGGTCTCCAAACCGTCCAGCGATGTCATGCAATGTCACCAAGAATTGACTGAGATGCCTCAACCGGGAACTGCAGCAGGACTGTATCCCAGAACAGGATCCCCGAAATGCCCCAAGCAAGATTCACATGTTAGGGGTTGGTAGAAAGCATGCAGTTATAAAAAAATTATTTCTGAGCTAAATTCTTTTGGCCGGGTAGCATAGACACAGTATAATGATACACTTTTAACAAAATTTTGGTATTTGCGTTGTAGCTCAACTTTAAATAGGACTCTACCAGGAAATTTCCTGATGCGTCATGATTGCAGTGGAAAGTATGAGTATCAGAAAGTCTTCCAGACAGAAAAACACACACACACACACACACACACACACCCTCCATTATCCTACTTTCCAAAATGTAATTAAACCAGATAGAATATTACATCTAAGGATCTGTGTAGGTGCCTTGGCAGTCAGAAGCATATTTCACACCAATTTTATTACCTTTTCTTTCGTAATGCACTCCCTGCAATCACAGTTAAAGAAATAGGAGTCTCTTAACCGGTCATTTCTGTCTTCTGTGGGATACAACAGGTCAATATAGCTGGTAAAAACCTACACAGTAAAAACACAGCAGTCAGTGAAAAGCAGTGTAACTATGCATATTTATCTCTACTAATTCTAGTATATGTAGCACAATGACTACTATTCATGCAACTTGTGGATCCCTGCAGCCACACCACCTGCCTTTCCAAGCCTCTCGGCAGCATGAGGAGCAGCCATTTGTGAATGCAATTTGACAGAGAAGTGCTTCCTTTCCTATTCATTACGGAATTTCCCTCAAATACTACCCTGGCTTAAACCCAGGACAGCAAGATTCAGGTGTGGATAAGAAACTATCACAGCGTAAATCTCAGGTTCCTGTCAGACTACAAAGAGATGCCTACTTTTCAGAAGAAAAATAATGATTTCAGGTATCCAGCCTGGGATAAATTACAGTGGCCTGGTTTTTTGGAGGCTGGAATTTCAATTTTTTCTTTCTGAAAACCTACAAAAATTGGGGCAACAGCAGTCACTAGTAGCTTTAGAAACTTAGGACGAGACCTTTAGATCTGTGAAAAGAAGAGAGGCCCAGTGCTCCACTTCTAGGAGAATGAATATCGGATTTACTTCAGCAGCAATATTTTAAAGCAAAGAAAACCTGCTTTTGAACATCCTAAGGCCCTTCACATACACTATCCTTAAGTTTTCCTCTGCTTCAATGGTCTTCAGAAAAGAACCCCTGCAACTAGCTTTAATGTTCTGTTTTTAAAATGAGACCTCCCCCAAGAAACATGTCATACGCACAGCGCGGCTGATCATTTTGCAGACCAAGGAACAGCTTTAGTCCCATTTCCTCATTTATAGTTACTTGAAATGTTTTGCTCAAGTCTTTATGCTTAAGGTTTCTTTCTTCTTTAAAGTAAAATGTACATGTCATTTCATACAGTATGCGTTCTTCCTCCTCTGTGTGATCTCACATTTTCCCCTCACGCTCCTCTCGTCCCTTTCCTATTTTCAAAGCATGCGAAACTGCATTTACAGCAAAAACGTTGCGATGCAATGGCTACACTGAACCTGAAGATGGAGACACAGGCCGTGAGACCACACAGAGCCCAAGCAAAACCACGAGCTCACATTCATAAAAGTCTGAAGTGTCAGAAAAGTGAATGCACAAAAGCCATGAGCTCCTGGAGAACTAATGCAGCTTCTAAGACACAACTCAGTCAAACGAAGATGCCAAGCAAGGTAAATAGTCCACATCTCCCTCTCTCATAGTAAGCCCTCTGCAAAAATGCTGACAATGTCTGGGATTCCACAAATTCCAAACCCAAGATCAGTCCTTGTCCATTACCACAATGCATTTGCAGTGACTGCCAACATCACAGACAAATAATCGTTAGTAAATGGCATAAAACCAAGCTGCTCACCTGTGTCATTCACCCCTGGCTCTAGCAACTAAACTTGCTTTGTTCACAATGGTGAACAGCTATAATCCACAAAAATAACCTGTATCCCCTTCTTCAAAACTGGTATCACATACTTCAGAAAACGGTAGCAGTTACCAAAATCAAATCTGAACTTATTTTGATCAGTATTAACCTTGCCCACTAAATTAACACTAACAAATGAGCCATTGAAACTCTACGCAAACTCCATCCCCAGAGAGAACGTTCCGTATCTTCGTCCCCTGCAGATATCTGAACATCCTCCTCAGCTCTCTTTAACATCTTTCTTCTTTTTTTTAAAGCAAAAAGCAGTTCTGCTGCTGAAGACCCCCTGCCAAGTTCATTATTTGACTGAGAAAGTTCCAAGGTAAACCCAGAGCCTTATTCAATTCCACAGAATTGTATCTATCGCTGTTCAGCTTCGCTCCACCTAAAAACACACTCTTGCTCTTCTGTGACTTGCCAGCCAAAGGCTGCTGAGGTGATATGACTGAGTCCCGCATTTTGTCCAAACAGAATTTAGAGGACTTATCTGTACCTGTTTACCTTGTTTATTCTGGCTTCAATTTCAATACATTACTATTATACTGGGAACTATTCTAGCACTAATAATTTGCTTTGATCTTAGAATTTCAAAGCACCACCCAAACATCAGTAAACTCATCCTTACTTTACAGATGGTTAAACTGAGACAGATTCTGGCAGGTAGGCGGTGACCGCTGCAGGTGTCCTTCCCCTGTTTCGGCACACAATAGGATACTGCCTCCAAAAATCCCTTCGGTCCTCGAGAGCCAGCCCAACTTTTCCAAACCAACATCTTACGCTTCTCTGAGAAACATGAGATCCTTCCCCTCTATTATTAAATTGTCATCTAACTGGAATGAAGCCTGAAAAGTAGGATGGATCCCACTTTTAGGATGAGTGCGTACAGACTACGTTCAAACACAGTGCACTTACCTCTTCTCCAGGCTCAATCTCTTTAACAGCTCTGACTTCAGCCAAGGTCCCCTTGTAAGTTACAATCACATTCGGGCAACAGCTATGGTTCATCAATGCAACACTGTAAAAGTAGAAAAGTACACCTTTTTTCCTCCTCCACCAAAAGCAATAGGCAAAAAGTTATGCACCACTACACAAAACTAGTCTGAAAGATTGAGCCAGTCTCTCTCTGCAAGCCGTTTTTACTCTGAGGCTTAACATGAAGGTAACCTTGGGAAAACCTGTTATACTGTTATTTATTCTAATGATATGCAGAATGTTTGTGCTCATGAATCATCACAATTTTTATATCCTGTTATTACAGGACTAGGCAAGTTATTTTCCCCACTCTTCCAGTGCTACGGGACAGCTGACAGGGGTGTTCACATGGCTTAACTATCAACACCCTATTTATGTACCTATGATAGACTATTTTCCTCAGAAGAGAAAGAAAGAGAAACCTATTTAACCTAAAGGAAACTAGCAAGTACAGGAAAACAAAAGCCATTTGTTGCATCGCAACTTAAGATTGGCGTTAATATTTTAGCTGGCTTCTGCAAACTTGAACAGCCTCCATGTTTGAAGTGGGAGGGAAGAGATCTCAGTCTGTTATACAAGCACGACTTACGCAAAAACTTGGTCTGCTAGAGAAAAGTACTCCCCCTTACTACCAAGATTGGAGAACGTGCAATTTGCTGCTCGTCTGAGATAAAATGTATAATTTAAATTCTTTCTCTTCCCTCTACCAAAATAATAATTGTCTCTTCGGTCTTTTTCACTCAGACATAACCGTTAAGTGGGAAAGATCTGGCTCTTGCATGCTGACCATTTACAAAGGACAGAGTTGGACATGGTTCCAAAACATCCTGGTTTAATACTCTCCTCTCCCCACCCTGACTCATCCTGGGCATTTCAAGGTCTTAATTTCCAATCTGTAGATTAGGGATATGGACTTCAGACAGACCTGCCTGAAGGAGGAGAATCTGTGAAGCAAGGACTATCTACTACTGCCTGTATGCAGCACTTAGCAAAACCAGGTCCTGGTTTAATTTGGCATCTGTAAGATTTCAGATTACTTTGACATAGATAAACTACCAGTAATCTATGCCTCACAAGGAAGTCAACCTAAGCAGACAGTGATAATACTTTCAGTACAGGGTTTGCAAAGAACAGGGGCAGAAAATATCGTCCTTTGCTACAACATTAAGTGGGAAGGATAGACTTAAATGGAAGAAGTGTTCCTCAGCCTTAACAAGAGCTGTGCGCCCCTGCCCCCAAACTGCAGTTCACACTTAACATCCGCAATTTATTTGTAAAGCTGAAGAGCTTGTACATACTTTTTCCACTGTCATAGCAACATAAAGCACCGCAGTTTTTAAAACATCTGAGGAGGCTGAAAGAAGTTATGAAAGGGATTCACTGTTTGCAAAGCAACAAAGGTAGAAGGAATGTTGTTCAGAGAACATCAGGTGAGGGATGATACCCAGCCAAAACAGAAAGTTGTGAACAGAACAAGTCACCTGCAATTCTTTTCATTTTGCTGTGATCATTACATGATGCCCCTGTCCAGAACCTGCTAGCCAAGTAAGTAATTGTTTCCTACCAACCTGCATGGAGTCCACAATCTAAGCTTCAAAACAAATGACAAGTGCATTGTTACCAAAATTACCAGATTTTTAAGAAAAGCTGCTGCAAGCCATTGGCCACATTTTATTAGCTAATTAAATATATTTAAAACAAGGCAAATTAATATTAGATGTGTAATTACATTTATTTGGGTATCGGTCTACTTCCACACATGCGTAAGAACCTTTGTCTGCTTTTACGTAATTCATTTTTATTTTAAAACTATTAAAATCAACCCACTCAGGAAATATAGCTGATCCCAAATGAGAGAGTTCTTCATCTTCAATTGTGAAGCCATTACAGTTAACCTAAGGAAAAAGAGAAAGAGACCAGCTCAGCTTCTGGTTAGCTAAGTACTCCACGATCACATGTCACATTCGCATACTTCAAAGTCAATTGCAGCAATTTGCTCACAATTTTCTTTCCGACTCACCAGTACTCACAGGGAGCTACATGACATCTCAGAAAGTGAAGAGAGGACAAAGACCCTATGCAAACGAACATACAGGACACTAAAGAACTGACAGCCCAATACTTGTGCCTGCTCAGGACACAACATCTAGGGGGTTGCTCCCTGGAATGCCAACCAAGAGAAATGGGGTTTGAAAAGAGTGCTGGAAAGTGTTAGACAGAGCAAGACCACTGCAAACACGAAACTAAGCCTGACACCGACAAGGCAAAGAGACTTCATTTGGCCATGACAAGCAAAGGGCTGAAGCAGGACTACACACACAAGGAGCAATGTAGCAATGAACAGCAGCAAACTCAGCTGGGCTGGGGCAGTACAGAGCTTTAATGGAGCCTATGTTACAGAGACTTGCCCCAATGACATCTGTCATCAAGGGCTGCACATATCAGCTACAGCTAAAGTACACATAAAGAACAACAAATGCAGTGAGAAAGACTTGAACCTAATAAAGACATAGAATAGGAGGGAACAGAAAAAGGACAGAGTATGAGAGGAAGTGTATTCCTAATTTAAACAGACACAGGATCAAAAGAGCTTGTTCACAAATCTTTCTTACAGAATAGACTCAAGCAGGTTTTAAAACCTTCTCCCTCTTTTATTCGCACTAAACAAGGGAATCTTAGAGGAGTTTCAGCTTTCTTTCATGTGGTTTGTATGACTCTAAGTGACCAAAACGCACTTCAATCAAGTACTTTAGTCCACTTTCACTGCGAGTCATGTACATGCCAACATAAAGAGAACCCTCACCACATTCACCGACATCTCCCTACAATCATCAAAATGTTCACAGGAGCGGCAGAAAAGCACTAAAACTACTGTCATGTGGCCAAGTCCAGCTGAAGTGACAATGGGCACAGGAACAGTCAATCAAGTACAGTGCAAGTATTTGTTCTGGAAGGACAAGAGTTGACAACAAACGCTACCAACAATGACAGGCCCCAGAAGCTGGAAGAAAGCTCGGACTGGATTTTAAAAATACACAAATACTTCCCAACGTCACTCCTCAGGTATGAACTGTTCAGGATGACTTCACAGCTAAGGAAAGTGTCCTGTTTCTCCGATTCACTCACCGGTATCTTTGCTTGATCTTTATCCTGCTATTTTCAACAAGGTAGCATCCAAAGGCTCCCTGTCTCTCAAGATGAGCACGCTACTGCACGAGCTACGCTATGCAAGAGCATACCTGAACTAAAACCAAAATGGAATTGCTGAATATAAAAACAAAGAAGGGAAAGATTATATCAACAGCAAGTAAGAACATAAGGCTACAAAGGCTGACATGAAGAACAGCTTGATGGTTCTGAATCACAGGGAAATATTTAAAAATACGTAGTGAGTTATCATCAACTCCCCTCCACTAAGCCAGAGATAACCCACTTCGTGAATGCACCATACCAGAAATGACACAAAACGAAGAATGAGAAGGGATGAGATACCACTGGTTTCACCACATGAATGCATGACTAAAAAAAGGCAATGTGGAGGGATTAGAGAGACAACAGCAAGAAAACTACAGTTCAGGGTTGTTCCCAATGGTAGAAAAGAGAATGTGCAAAGGGAGGCACAAAATTATGCAAGGTCTTCAAGAAAAGGATGAGATGCTGGAACTTGAGACAAGACAGAAACTGTATGACAAGGTGAGACTGACAAAAAGAAGCACCAGTCTCAAGAGCTATGCTCCACAGGGACAGAAGAGTAGAATGATACCAACAGCTGGGGAAGAGAGCAATGAAAGGCAAGGATGATTTGGACAAAAATCTTTGCTCTGCTCAAAAGGACCAATTACATCTTAGCTGTGTCGAGTAAGAAACGACATCAGACAAAGCCCACAAAAAGCAGCGAGCAAGGAGTCAGAGTATCCAAGTCCCGAATGACTGCCCTGAGCCACCAGGAGAAAGAATGCCAAATGGAGAAGCAAAGCACACAACATGAGGCCAGAGAAAGTGTTGAAGCAAAACAAAGGAGCAGCAGCATATCCATACTATTGGTTTTAGATCAAGTTAACTAATTATTAGGAAACATTTTTGTACATATCAAGTACAGAGATGCCTCCCCTTCTTCTAGAAAGATTTATGCTGGTGCTAAAACCTTAAAAGGCTGTGCGCTGTGAAATAATTCTGAGGAGCACCCAGGTGCCCTTTGGAGATTTTTAGTTCAAAAAATCGCAATGCAGCAGATAGCTGCCTGATGATCAGGATGAGCTTAACGTGACACCTAAGGGTGACATTAGACATCTACAGAGAAGACTGGATGGAATATCAGATCTGGGAGTCAGCAGTTCACAGAAGTCAGTTAAAGTACCATGATCTGGTGCAGTTGGTCCAGGACAGGACATGAAACGAAAGTCATTATAGCCAAAATAATGTAATTATTAGGGATTCTGGCTACATTCTAACAAAAATGTTCAGAAACACAAGAAACCGGATGGACTGATGACTTTAAAGTATCTCTCTGACAAATATAAATTGCAAAGTCTTCAAAACAGAAAAAAACTTTTCATTGAAAGGAAAGGTACAATTAGAAACAACACAATGGATGACGAACAGATGCTAAACATGCTAAAGAACCGTTCCCCTACAGAATAACAGTACCTCTGTATTAAGGTAATAGTAATTGTGCTTCCCCTTTGGTACATGCCCAGCTCTACCAACCAGGGTATTGTCATCTAAGCTTTCATCACAGCAGTCAATATTTGCCCCCATCTCAAAAAAAAAAAAAAAAAAATAAAACTTTTTTTTTTTGTGATATTTTGGGAAAAAAAAA